>CM040401.1:3219859-3302359 GCA_022702515.1 Ilyophis sp. 1 JC-2022
TATGGGCTATTTTGTGTATAATTTTGAGACAAAAAATGAACTCAATCTATTGTAGAATATGTCTGTAATGTAATTAAACGTGGAGAAGGTGAAAGGGGTGTTCAGACTTTCCGGCTTGACTGGAGCCCATTAAAGACGGTCTCTACCTCCTGAGCTCGTTCAGCAGCATGTCTTTATGTAGCCGTGCTCCACACTAAACGACGACACGGACTCAAGGTCTTTGCCTCAACTTCGCCGATCCCCTTCCTCCCTTCTCTTGCCCCTTACTGTTTTGTCAGCTCAAGCTCATTCCCTCTGCCTGTATCTTTTCTCTCCCTCTTTCTGTCTTTCTCTCTCTTCATCCTTCCCAATCCTACTTCCCTGTGCGTAGGCCCCGGGGAAGCCGGCCATTGAGGTGTCCCACTTCCTGGAGTGGATGAGTCTGGAGCCCCAGTCGTTGGTGTGGTTGCCCGTCCTGCACCGCGTGGCTACGGCAGAGTCTGCCAAACACCAGGCAAAGTGCTCCGTCTGCAAGCAGTGCCCCATCAAGGGCTTCAGGTGAGGCTCTGAGTCCTGTGGAGAACGGCAGGTATAGTTTCTGTGCTCCTTGGGAGGGAATCTACAAGTTATGGTGGGCTGTGTTTCACGAGCATGAGGTTTGTAATTAGCATGTGCTCTTGAATTGGCATACGATTTTGACCAAGCGTGAGTCTTTTTTAATGATTAATATTCATTCCATATTTTAAAAATGTGGATTCTTCAGTTGTAGTTGTAGGACTGTCCCGTCGCTGAAACATTTTCAGCGCCATCGCGCAGTCTACCCAGGTAACGAGGAACATTTGGGATCTTTAAAGAACGTTCTACAGCCCTGTAATGTCATTACAGAACATTACTTTGGGAACATTCAGGGGAGTATGGGGAACGTTCATCGGTTAATTGCTAACATTGCTGGGGACTCTGAGGAACACTCTTCTTCTTGGGTTTCTCTTATGCTTAGAGAAAATTCTAGGGGGAATGTTCCTCCCTGATAACAAAATAAAATTCTGGGAACTCCCCCTAAATGTCACAAATGTTGCAATACGTTCCCTGGATGTCAAATGTTGAGTTCCTTTCAT
Organism: Ilyophis sp. 1 JC-2022; assembly: GCA_022702515.1. NCBI lineage: Eukaryota > Metazoa > Chordata > Actinopteri > Anguilliformes > Synaphobranchidae > Ilyophis > Ilyophis sp. 1 JC-2022. The sequence continues at coordinate 3,220,954 of CM040401.1, forward strand.
GTCCTCAGAACATTCCTCCATGGAGCATTCCCTTCACATTCCACTAACATTACAGGAATATTTTGTGTAACATTAGGGGAATGTTCAAAGAATGTTAGCAGAAATTTTTCTAATGCTTGGATTTAATCTAACATTCCCCATACATTCTTGCCACGTCATTACAAAACCTTATTTTTGGAACATTCTTAGGTGTATAGGGGAATGTTACTCCAAGATAACAAAAAAACATCCCAGTAACATTCTGGGAGCATTCCTCTTAATTTCTAGCAATGTTGTGTGAAAGGTCTTAGAACCTGAAAAAAACAACAACAACATCGCACCGACCAGGGAACGTTCAGGGCAACCTTAATAACATACAGGGAACGTTTCTAGAACATGATTTTGTTAGCTGGGTAACACCGTTCTCTGAAAGGCGTGTGGCCGTGCTGAAGTGTCTTTAATGCTGCAGTCTGCCAGCTGAGCTGCATAAGGAGAATTGAAACACTTCCACAGCTGGCAAATGGAGGCTGCGAACATGTGCTGGACTGCCGAGGGAGGTGGTCTTGTGGAATTAGTGGAGATAATGAGTCTCTGGCCACAGTCGACCCCTAAACTCCAGGATTTTATTCTGGACTGCGGAGCGGATTAGCGCACAAAGAGCTAGTATTTCAGTTCGATAGGCCTCCAAACTGGTCTTTGGGAATGAGATTTAGAATGAGCTTGTGGTTTTGAATGAGCCTGTGGTTTATAAAACCCTGTAAGTGTTCTGTGTACTGTCCCTTGCCTAGGTACCGCAGCCTCAAGCAGTTCAATGTGGATATATGCCAGACCTGCTTCTTGATGGGTCGCACCTCCAAGGGAAAGAAGCTCCACTATCCCATCATGGAGTACTACACCCCGGTAGGGTGTTCCTCTCGCTCTCTGGTCTTAGGTGGGGTGGCTGGGTGGTGCAAGTCAAACAAACAGAACTGTAAAGTTAAGTGAAGTCAATGTCAATTCAGTTTTTATTGTCCCAGAGGAAATTTTTTGTGTGGTCTGGGTAAAAAAACTGTTATGACAAGACTGGACAGAAGTGAGGTACCACACACTATATCAGTACATACAGTGATGAACAAAATAAACGGATAACTCAACACTGAACGGATAACTCAACACTGAACGGATAACTCAACACTGCTTCGTCGACCTCCAACGTCATCCGGACCTCAAGATCATCATTGTGGTCAAGTGAAAATACATACATAAATGATTGTCTCAAAAATGTAGCAGTGATTGTGTATATTCTGGGGAGCGTGGTTAGTTTAGGGTCCACAGTATATCTCCTGTTATGGACCGCCATGCAATATGGCGATGAAGACTATGGCAGTCGGTGTGTTGTGCTTATGGAGGAGCCGAGGGTCTTCCCATCCTTTATCCTGTCTTCCCACATTGCTTTGCAGACCACCTCAGGGGAGAAGATGCGAGACTTCGCTAAGACCCTGAAGAACAAGTTCCGGTCCAAGCAGTACTTCAGCAAGCACCCGCAGCGAGGCTACCTGCCCGTGCAGTCTGTCCTGGGGGCTGAAAGTACAGAGACGTGAGTCGCTAGATTTGGCTTTGATACATTTGGTGCTGAGTAAAGCAGGCGAGAAGTGGCACAGCTGCAGAAAAGTGCCACATGAAGGAATTCAGACAGCAAGTGAACTGTCCTCTCAGTCAATGAAGTGGACCCAACAGTTCTGAGGCATAGACTTTCTAATCTATAAGGAGAAATGGGGACATAGGGAGTAATGAGGCATCGACTTTCTATAAGGAGAAATGGGGACATTTTTGGGAGTCGTTTGTGTGGCGTGTCCCTCACCAGGGAGCGGCAGCAGAAGCATCTCGGTAACGGCCCCATTGGTTATTTGATTGACATTTCTGTCTCTGTCACCACCAGGCCAAGCTCCTCCCCCAAGCTTCCCCACGCGGACACTCACTCCAGGATCGAACACTTTGCCAGCAGGTAGGACTCTACACATGACTCTCACTAGAAACTCAGTAGGAGCCAGTGCCCACATCTGCAGGGCGGGTCAGTAGGAGCCAGTGCCCACATCTGCAGGGCGGGTCAGTAGGAGCCAGTGCCCACATCTGCAGGGCGGGTCAGTAGGAGCCAGTGCCCACATCTGCAGGGCGGGTCAGTAGGAGCCAGTGCCCGCATCTGCAGGGCGGGTCAGTAGGAGCCAGTGCCCACATCTGCAGGGCGGGTCAGTAGGAGCCAGTGCCCACATCTGCAGGGCGGGTCAGTAGGAGCCGGTGCCCACATCTGCAGGGCGGGTCAGTAGGAGCCGGTGCCCACATCTGCAGGGCGGGTCAGTAGGAGCCAGTGCCCACATCTGCAGGGCGGGTCAGTAGGAGCCAGTACCCACATCTGCAGGGCGGGTCAGTAGGAGCCAGTGCCCACATCTGCAGGGCGGGTCAGTAGGAGCCAGTGCCCACATCTGCAGGGCGGGTCAGTAGGAGCCAGTGCCCACATCTGCAGGGCGGGTCAGTAGGAGCCAGTGCCCACATCTGCAGGGCGGGTCAGGGTTAGTGATGGGGTGTTTTCTGATGCGCCACTAATGAGGGTCAATAGGGCTGCAAGGCGAATGCGCCCAACAGGCCAGATTGTTCTCCACAGGGTTGAGTGGGTTCACCTACCGCTGATTACCCAGTGTTGCTGTCCTGGGCTGCAGGCTGCCCGCACCCCCTCAAAGGTGCCAGCTCAAATTAGTCTCCTCTGGTAGGAAAACACGTCATTGTGTCAGGAAAGCAAAACGCTGCATGACATTTCTCTAATTGAATTATTCTCACTGTCAGTCTAGTAGTGCTTCATCCAATCAGCATGGCTCTGAAAAAGGGCGCTTCTACCTATATTGCACTTAGTTTACCGCATTGGGTTTTCAGTTTAACAGAATTAATTTACATTTTTCAGAAATTACAGGAGGTGTGGGCCCAAGGAAGTGAAGCTTGTGGATCTTTATTAAAGGATTTATAGACAGCGCTCTATATGTTTTGTGAATTGATGGTTTATAAATCCAATCTCTTATGGGATTGCAGTTTATAGGAGGTTATCATCAATTTTTTATCTATTATCATAAATTCTTAATTTTTCTAGTAGCTACATAATTTTTATGGTCACATTGTGTTATGTCTGAAAAGCATAAAGTGAACAGAGCTGAAGTGCATGTTTTTTTTTTGTCCATAACATGTGCACAGTTTTAGTCCAAAATAAAATTACCCGGCAGGGATCAAACCCAGATCTCTCACATGGTAAGGCTTGACACTTACCATTACACCAAAGCTTCTTAGATATAGTTATGTGATATAGGATACAGGCCATTTGTCAGTGTATACGGCAAATGGATCATTGTTTCCATACTGCGTAACGTTACCTGAAGTGGTGTCGTCTAACTTTCACCATTTTGCTGTAGTACAAGTGAAACATTGAACAGTTAATATTGTAAACATGTCTTTTGCCTTTGCAATAAAATACATTTGTTAATGTGAAAATAACATTTAAATCTAATAAATAAAAAGTATAACAGTTGCACATTGTTTTTGTCGAAAATAAACTTGCACCCTAGTGGAGATCGAACCCCAATCCTCTGTGTGAGAGGCAGCAACTCCAACCAGTAGGCCACAGCAGCTTCATGGACAACACATGGCGATCCACATTAGTTTGAAGCGTTTTTATTTGTCGATAAGCTTGGGATAGCAGGTATGCGATGTTGTTATCCAATGGGGAGAATTATTATTTGAGGGTGCGGAGGCAGGACAAATAAGAAGAAGACAAAGAAGAAGCATAAGAGGAAGGAGAAAGGTCTTTGTTGTGTGTATATGTGAAGTTGTATCTGAATGCTCTGTGGTTACATGAGGTCAGAACATACAGAAGTTAATGTTTTTAAGGGCTGAGAGTCTGTGGTCATTGTGGTTACTTCGGTAACACAACTCATGCCTTAATTAATGCATGACTCATCATGATTTAATGCATGAAATAATGCATGATCTATCATGAACATGTGTGGCTCAATATTAATAAATCATCAAGGCATTATTAGTTCATGTGATTACTTTACACTTAATGTATCATCAGTTAATGAATATTAACTCACAGTTAAGTCATACATTAAGTAACATGTCATCAAAGTAATGCACTTATTATCCACGCCTTTCCAAAGCGCTTTACCTCTCACCTCTCACTCCACACACCACAACACACACACACACAATGGCGGCAGCTGCCATGCTAGCCTTGCTAGCTGGCTGCATGAGCAATTTGGGGGTCAGTGGTCTTGCCCAGGACACACTTCGACGAGAGGAGGGGCCGGGGATCGAACCCGCAACCCCTGCGATCACGCGGGACGACCTACCTACCCTTGAGCCCACAGCCGCCCCTGGTAGCTGCAAACCAGTAGCTGCAAACCAGTAGCTGCAAACCAGTTAGGTAGACAAAAGCTTCTCCAGTGGTGGATTTACCAAAACCCCTCCTGACAGTGTGCTGACAAAGCTGTTCTCTATCTAATCACATGGAAATATTTGTGTTTTTTTATAGTGCTAGTGTACAATCTCAACTGTAGAACATTCTGAGAGGAGAATCTGATATGGAGATATTCTGGAGTTTTTTGTAGTTGTGCACGCCTTTCATGGAGTGTTGTAAAGGCCCCTATCCCGCACTTTGTAGATAAAGGCAAGGTAATTAAACTGAGCAGCCTGTACCTTAGGCCTTGTGTGTTTCAGAGGGGATAGTCTTTTCAGTGTCAACTGATTGTACTGTTGGCGGGAGGTATGTGGGATAGCAGGATGGTGTTATTGATTTTCCCATCCGCCTCTTTATCGCCAGTGATCTCAGTCCACTCTGGTCTTGCACCGACACATTAGTGGGGATTCTTTCAAGTGGTTGCAAACCCAGGGGCCACATAGCACTTTATCTGCATCATTTGTAAAAACCCTATCTGATAAGATTTTGGTAGTAATGCGATCACATTGTTATTTAATGAGGACAGATGATGCAGGTGCTCTCTGTGATGTGACAGGCTGACTCCATCCTTCTAATCGTGTTCCTTCCTTCAGACTGGCAGAGATGGAGAACCAGAACTGTTCCTTCTTCACTGACAGCCTCTCGCCTGATGAAAGCCTGTGAGTAAATGACTGGCCCTCGCACGTTTCACTTAAGCGACGATCCATGGCTGGGGCACCACTCCTGTGTTCATGCGTGCGTGCGTCTGCACTTGCAATTGTTGGAATGATGACGCAAATGCTAATAGAAATGACATCACAGCACTTGCTCCACCTTGATCAGACGAGCATCGAAGAGTTCACCATGGGTATAAACAGGAACATGTGTAGGAGAAATGCAAGAGTCAACTTGGTGTCAAGCAGAAGATGGTTAAACTGGATAGTGTAGTTCAGGGTTAGGTGGCCTAGAGTTGTTTCGGTATATTTGTCAGAGTACTATTGACGCTCTGTTGCTTGGTAAGCTTTCCCTGCCAAGGGCAGCTTTCCATTGGGAACTATGCAAAAACCTGTATTTTAACATGATAAATGAAATTAAGCTCAAAAAGCACATATATACTGGTGGTCAATATGTTGAGCTAGCGATGTGTTTTCTGCACAGTCTAATCCAGTAGCTCAGAATTTTAGTAAATTAACCCATGGTTAGGGTAATGAATCCATGTTTTTTTTTTTAAAATTATTTTTTACAAATTTATGATGTATCTAAGGCTCGCTAAGTTCCCAAATTCTTTTAAGTGAAAGTTTGTGAGAGTTGGTGGTGGTTAGCAACAGTTGCTAGTAACGATCATTCTGATTTGTGGTCAGTTTGCCAATCAGAAGGCAGACAAGTGGTCAGGTGTCTGTGCTGCTGGTGTTAGTGTTGCTCAGTGCATGGTCTCCTCTGTGTGGGCTCAGTGATGAAGACCAGTACCTCCTGCGGCACTCCAGCGCTGCTCTGGAGCAGGACTCCCTGGCCAGTCAGCACATCCTGGGCGCCATAAACTGGGAGGACAGGGACGAGCTGCAGAGGACGCTGGCCAGTCTGGAGAACGAGAATAGGTGAGGGGACACGTCAGGAATGGTCGTACTGTAAAGGCGCAGTGGGCTGGGAGCACTGGGTCTGAAGAAACAAAGCTGGTCCTGATGAGACAGCTAATAGTAATAATATAATAAGGGCGGAGGATACAACTTAATTCTACCATTAGTTCAGCAGTAAATTAAATAAAATACAACCCAGGTCCTTAAAAGTCATATAAAATGTAGTTTAATAAGGGGTGGCAGTACATTACAATGGTTAAAGGACTGGACTTGTAACCGAAAGGTTGCAGGTTCGATTCCCAGGTAGGACACTGCCGTTGTACCCTTGAGCAAGGTACTTAACCTGAATTGCTTCAGTATATATCCAGCTGCATTAATTGGATAAAAAAATTGGATAAATGTAATAAAATGCTTGAAGTTGTGTAAGTCGCTCTGGAGAAGAGCGTCTGCTAAATGCCTATAATGTAATGTAATGTAATCTAATAGGAACGAGGTCTCCTCTCTAGTCGACTGGTGTAGCAATAATAGTCTGGGACTGAACACCAACAGTACAAAAAACTGGTGGACTTCCGTAAAAATCAGGGAGAGCTACTACTTCTGGTCATCAACAACCAACCGGGTGGTAGAGCGAGTGGATCATTTCAAATTCCATGGGACTACAATCCCCTCCTCCCTGAAATGGGAAGACAACTTCACCACCATCCAGAAGGAAGCTCACCAAAGATTATTTTTTCTAAGGCAGCTTTGGAATTTTGGAGTGTCAAGGGTTGCAATGGTTCAGTTCTACAGAGCTGTAATAGAAAGTGTGCTCACTTTCTCAATAACTGTGTGGTATGGCAATTCTACAGCCCACGAGGAAAAACTGCTGTCGTGCGCACAGCTTCAAAAATGATTGGCTGTGAACTCCCCACCATTTCAGAATTTTACCACATCCGCATTCAGCGGAAAGGTTTTCAAATTTGAAGGGACTCACACCCGGCCAACCCTCTATTCAATCACCTCCCTTCGGGTAAAAGACTATTAAGGCCAGAACATCTCGCTTCCACAATAGCACTTACCCTGAAGCAATCCGCGTCCTAAACGCGTCACTGGTTGTGTAAAACTTGTATAAACTCCGTAAGCACATGCACTTTAGCTTGTCACTCTAAGGGCATGGGCCGTATGGTTTCATTAATTTAAATATTGTAAGATAATTTGTAACAGTATGTTTTTGTGGACGCTTCTTGTATGTATTGTGTGGTTATATGTTTACTGTTGTTATCTCAGTCAAAGTTGAATCTTGAGATCTTGAATCTTATATATTTACTTAGCACAAAAAAACCAGAGGCCACCAGTTCTCCCATTTCCATATGCACATGTCTTGTTACTCTGTGTACTTGTTGGTAATTATTCCATTCGTGTTTCTCCCCAGTCTGCATGTGTTCCCTCATCTCATAGTACTCACCTGTTCCCCCATCTCATAGTACTCACCTGTTCCCCCATCTCATACTCACCTGTTCCCCCATCTCATAGTACTCACCTGTTCCCCCATCTCATAGTACTCACCTGTTCCCACATCTCATAGTACTCACCTGTTCCCCCATCTCATAGTACTCACCTGTTCCCCCATCTCATAGTACTCACCTGTTCCCCCATCTCATAGTACTCACCTGTTCCCACATCTCATAGTACTCACCTGTTCCCCCATCTCATAGTACTCACCTGTTCCCCCATCTCATAGTACTCACCTGTTCCCTCATCTCATAGTACTCACCTGTTCCCCCATCTCATAGTACTCACCTGTTCCCCCATCTCATAGTACTCACCTGTTCCCCCATCTCATAGTACTCACCTGTTCCCCCATCTCATAGTACTCACCTGTTCCCCCATCTCATAGTACTCACCTGTTCCCCCATCTCATAGTACTCACCTGTTCCCCCATCTCATAGTACTCACCTGTTCCCCGTGTATTTAAGTATATCTCTGCCGTCATCTTCACTTGGTTTCTGTGCTTTCTTCATAACCGTTTGCTCTGTGGTTCTCTAGTCCAGTGAGTCTTGTGTGTTTGTCTGTGTTTATGTCTTGTTTGTTATTTTTTCCCTGTTGGTTATTTTCTGTGCATAGTTCCCCCGTCTTACCTCCTTGTTTGTTATTATATATATGTGATGGAAAACCGTTTTCACTATTACACATCACCAATGATTAAAGTAATTCTATTCAATAGAAAATGCCCATGGGTTCTCTTCACATCAAATCACCAGAACCATACACTACCAACCCTGTTTGCAGGTAGAACTTGACTGCCTTTCCCAACTTGAGAACGCCACTTGCTGTACCAGGCCGCTGATCAGTCGGTCCTTGATCAGAATTGTTCCCCTGAATATTCAGTTATAATTTAGGCTAAAAAGAGTATAAGATGAATTAGAGTCATGGAAACCACGCAAGTTAAAAATAAACATAATTTAATAACAGGCAGGCAGGTCATTAACTTCAATTAAAACATTAAATTACACAAAACATAGATTTACGAAAAGAAACACAAAGTAAATATCTTACCCAGCCTGTTCAACTACACACAGACACAGAATATGTGTGGGAAGTCGGTTACAATCTTCCTTGATAGGCTTGTCTCTCTCCCTTTTATGCCAAATCATGTGTTTGAACCAGGCGGCAGTGCCATAAATTAACCTGGACAGGGTGGTCAATTTGGAATTTAGACCCCACTGTTGGGGATGTTTGTGCAGCGAGAGGGGAAGAGGAGGTAATTACCAGAGAGGACATTTCACTGTTACAGTTTTTCCCTGAGTTACTGAAACTATGCTTTATTAAACTTTATTTGGTATGAAATGTATTTCAGTCAATTCCTTGATTTTACCTGAATCCATACATACCAAACAGGTTAAGGTGAGATAATATTAAGATGCAGTTGTCATGAGAATCCCCTTTTGATTAACCATTTCACATGCAATTCCTGTTACTACCACATACGACAGAATGTAACAATATAAAGATCACATGTGCAATGTTTGTAGGGTTTTACATAGTTATTACAATTCTTAACAGATGTTTTAGAGTCTTGATACAAAAGAGAATTCAGTAGTGTAATGACAGGGGTGCCCAAATGAGGGCACTGTGGTATTGTCCAATGTCTTTCCCATAGGATGTGCCCAGGTGTTGGGTTATTGGAAACCATAGAGAACTTGAGGACATTCCTTTCCCAGAATTCGGCTTGGGTCTGGATGCCGTAAATGCTCTTTTATGATACATTTACAATCATGGCAAACAGTTCCATTTGCCCTTATCTCCGTCTTTAGCAGATGGGGACATTCTTGGGAGCAACCAGCCAGATCCCAAAGGAAGTCAGAGTAACCCATTATTTTATTACAATGCCCTCTGGTCCTTCGAAATCAATGATACTCTCCAGTTCCCAAATGGCAGGGTTTCCTGAGACCCACTTTGACTCCCCCCCCTACACATCTAAAAATGTAAAACAACCTGCATTGGCCTTTTTACTTTTTTTATTATTTTGAAACTGTAAAAAAATTAAATAAAAAGTAAAGATTTAATGAAATGTGTCATGTACCACTTAGAGGTCAGGTTAGCTTCTGTTCACTTAGATCAGGGCTACCCAACCCTATTCCTGGAGATCTACTGTCCTGTAGGTTTTCACTCCAACCCTAACAAAGCACACCTCATTTAACAGCTAGAGATCTAGGTGAGCTGCTAATTAGTAGAATCAGGTGTGCCAAATTATGGTTGAAATGAAAACCTACAGGAAGGTAGATCTCCAGGAACAGGATTTGACAGCCCTGACTTGAATATTAATTGTAAAAGGCATTTTGACCAGGGGTGCCCAAAGTTTTGCACCCCACTGTATACCAAAATCAGTATCTGGTGAGCCCATGGCGATTGTTGTCCACCCTTGAAATGTAATTGAGATGAAAATTGTGGAGATATGGAGGTTCAAAACTGTTTTACATTGGAAAGCTGACCAATGCAAACATACACTGAGCTCTACCGTTCTGTTTTAATCTCGGTTTATAATCAATACATGTTGGCCATACACAGTGTCAGCCATACAAGAGGCCATACACGCTAAAATATTGGCTGACAAGGAAGTGAGTGGAACCTGACCTAGCCATAAACTCCCCAAACAAATTTAAAGAGTTCCTGCCACTTTTATGCCTCTTGACTTCAATGGTGCTAAAAAATAGGTGTTGTTCCACCAGGATCCTGCAGGGGGAGTACCGACGGCTGAAGTGGCAGCATGCGGAGACGGCAGCCTCACCACAGCTAACGGAGAGCGCTTCCCTGGGTCAAGAGGACAAGGAGCTGCTGGCAGAGGCCCGGGTCCTGAGGCAGCACAAGGCCCGGCTGGAGACCCGCATGCAGATCCTGGAGGACCACAACAAGCAGCTTGAGTCTCAGCTCCATCGACTCAGAGAGCTTCTGCTGCAGGTGAGGACAGGGGGAGCAGTAATCCCTCAATCAGAATAGAGATCCTGAGGGGGAGCAGTAATCCCTCAATCAGAATAGAGATACTGAGGGGGAGCAGTAATCCCTCAATCAGAATAGAGATCCTGAGGGGGAGCAGTAATCCCTCAATCAGAATAGAGATCCTAAGGGGGAGCAGTAATCCCTCAATCAGAATAGAGATCCTAAGGGGGAGCAGTAATCCCTCAATCAGAATAGAGATCCTGAGGGGGAGCAGTAATCCCTCAATCAGAATAGAGATCCTGAGGGGGAGCAGTAATCCCTCAATCAGAATATAGATCCTAAGGGGGAGCAGTAATCCCTCAATCAGAATAGAGATCCTGAGGGGGAGCAGTAATCCCTCAATCAGAATAGAGATCCTGAGGGGGAGCAGTAATCCCTCAATCAGAATAGAGATCCTGAGGGGGAGCAGTAATCCCTCAATCAGAATAGGGATCCTGAGCGGAAGCAGTAATCCCTCAATCAGAATAGAGATCCTGAGGGGGAGCAGTAATCCCTCAATCAGAATAGAGATCCTGAGGGGGAGCAGTAATCCCTCAATCAGAATAGAGATCCTAAAGGGGAGCAGTAATCCCTCAATCAGAATAGAGATCCTGAGGGGGAGCAGTAATCCCTCAATCAGAATAGAGATCCTAAGGGGGAGCGGTAATCCCTCAATCAGAATAGAGATCCTGAGGGGGAGCAGTAATCCCTCAATCAGAATAGAGATCCTAAGGGGGAGCAGTAATCCCTCAATCAGAATAGAGATCCTGAGGGGGAGCAGTAATCCCTCAATCAGAATAGAGATCCTAAGGGGGAGCAGTAATCCCTCAATCAGAATAGAGATCCTGAGGGGGAGCAGTAATCCCTCAATCAGAATAGAGATCCTGAGGGGGAGCAGTAATCCCTCAATCAGAATATAGATCCTAAGGGGGAGCAGTAATCCCTCAATCAGAATAGAGATCCTGAGGGGGAGCAGTAATCCCTCAATCAGAATAGAGATCCTGAGGGGGAGCAGTAATCCCTCAATCAGAATAGAGATCCTGAGGGGGAGCAGTAATCCCTCAATCAGAATATAGATCCTGAGGGGAAGCAGTAATCCCTCAATCAGAATAGAGATCCTGAGGGGGAGCAGTAATCCCTCAATCAGAATAGAGATCCTGAGGGGGAGCAGTAATCCCTCAATCAGAATAGAGATCCTAAAGGGGAGCAGTAATCCCTCAATCAGAATAGAGATCCTGAGGGGGAGCAGTAATCCCTCAATCAGAATAGAGATCCTAAGGGGGAGCGGTAATCCCTCAATCAGAATAGAGATCCTGAGGGGGAGCAGTAATCCCTCAATCAGAATAGAGATCCTAAGGGGGAGCAGTAATCCCTCAATCAGAATAGAGATCCTGAGGGGGAGCAGTAATCCCTCAATCAGAATAGAGATCCTGAGGGGGAGCAGTAATCCCTCAATCAGAATAGAGATCCTAAGGGGGAGCAGTAATCCCTCAATTAGAATAGAGATCCTAAAGGGGAGCAGTAATCCCTCAATCAGAATAGAGATCCTGAGGGGGAGCAGTAATCCCTCAATCAGAATAGAGATCCTGAGGTGGAGCAGTAATCCCTCAATCAGAATAGAGATCCTGAGGGGGAGCAGTAATCCCTCAATCAGAATATAGATCCTGAGCGGAAGCAGTAATCCCTCAATCAGAATAGAGATCCTGAGGGGGAGCAGTAATCCCTCAATCAGAATAGAGATCCTGAGGGGGAGCAGTAATCCCTCAATCAGAATAGAGATCCTAAAGGGGAGCAGTAATCCCTCAATCAGAATAGAGATCCTGAGGGGGAGCAGTAATCCCTCAATCAGAATAGAGATCCTAAGGGGGAGCGGTAATCCCTCAATCAGAATAGAGATCCTGAGGGGGAGCAGTAATCCCTCAATCAGAATAGAGATCCTAAGGGGGAGCAGTAATCCCTCAATCAGAATAGAGATCCTGAGGGGGAGCAGTAATCCCTCAATCAGAATAGAGATCCTGAGGGGGAGCAGTAATCCCTCAATCAGAATAGAGATCCTAAGGGGGAGCAGTAATCCCTCAATTAGAATAGAGATCCTAAAGGGGAGCAGTAATCCCTCAATCAGAATAGAGATCCTGAGGGGGAGCAGTAATCCCTCAATCAGAATAGAGATCCTAAGGGGGAGCAGTAATCCCTCAATCAGAATAGAGATCCTGGGGGGGAGCAGTAATCCCTCAATCAGAATAGAGATCCTGAGGGGGAGCAGTAATCCCTCAATCAGAATAGAGATCCTAAAGGGGAGCAGTAATCCCTCAATCAGAATAGAGATCCTGAGGGGGAGCAGTAATCCCTCAATCAGAATAGAGATCCTGAGGGGGAGCGGTAATCCCTCAATCAGAATAGAGATCCTGAGGGGGAGCAGTAATCCCTCAATCAGAATAGAGATACTGAGGGGGAGCAGTAATCCCTCAATCAGAATAGAGATCCTAAGGGGGAGCAGTAATCCCTCAATCAGAATAGAGATCCTGAGGGGGAGCAGTAATCCCTCAATCAGAATAGAGATCCTGAGGGGGAGCGGTAATCCCTCAATCAGAATAGAGATCCTGAGGGGGAGCAGTAATCCCTCAATCAGAATAGAGATCCTGAGGGGGAGCAGTAAATCCTCAATCAGAATAGAGATCCTGAGGGGGAGCAACAATTAATTTATCCACTAACTAAGGAATCCTGCTTCATAGCAGAGAAGGGAATGTTGGGATTTAGTGTCACATAGACCACCTGTCGGCAGGAGAGAAGAGCTTTTGAGATCATAAAGGCAGGGTGAATATCTAACTAACAAGTCTGAAGATATTTCTCTCTTTTTTTTCAAAAATGTCTCTCAGCCTTTCAAAAGCAACAGGTTTGAAGTTTTTGCATCTGTGCTAGTTTTTCACATTTGAATTCTACCAGTGGCATGTTGAGGTACAATGTTACCTTTTTATTTTCAATGTCAACATCGCCTTTTCATCTCCTAAGAGAGAAACTAGAAACAATTTGTTTTGAAATTCTGACTAGCGCTGATTCCCCTGCTAATGTAAATGGAAGTTTGCATGGAATTTTAAAAAGTTTTTAGTTTTTATTTTTTTTATTTTTATTTTTCTTGACAGCCTAAAGGGGATTCGGAGACAAACTCTGTGCCATCTTCAGTGTCGTCGCCTGTATCTGTGAGTGGCCACCAGGCGGAGCCGCCGAGCAGAGGCACCCCCGACACGGAGGCCACAGGTGGTCATTCATGCAGTTAATCCGGGGTAACTGGGGAGGGACTGGGAGGTTATTGTAGGGCTGAGACTGTGGTCTGTGCTCCATGTATTCGCAGGGGAAGATGAACAGCATCAGGAGGACACTGTTCTACAGCTCCAGCAGGTGATTGAGCAGCTGAGGAACGTTTTCCCACCAGAGCACGGTGAGTCCAGAGATGAGGATGAAGTCAACTTAAAAGGGAGAAACTGCATCCATTCAGAGAAAAATATATACAGCATGTTCAGATTCCTGCTCACTATCCTGATGTCTTTGTATATTGCTGTTAAAAACACCAATGTGACAAAAAGAGATGCATTGTCATCTTATTTTTGTGTGTTTTTAGTCTGTGGTGTAAACCTTTCAGAACAATCCCTGAATATCTTTTAAATCCTTGAAAGTATCTTTTAAACACTCACTAGCTTGCTGTCATTGACTATCATGTCACGCAATGTCATGATACTGGTAACAAACATTGACTATCTGACTTCCGCAATAAACAAAATTTGACCAAATCCGTGTCGCTTTTTTTTGGGGCTCTAGGCACTGCATGACACGTCTAACCCTGGGTGTGGCCTGGAGTTTGCAACACTGCCCACTAAGCTGGGTCCTGCGGGCTGTCCATATCCTGGAGCGTGCCCCCCGCAGATCACACACAGCTCCACCAGTGAATCCAAGTGGAAACCCGTCACGGATCTTTTTTATGCGCTAACCTCCCCGGATCGTCCTGGCCAAGGGCCATGCCTACACGGCTGCTGTGCTAGCCTGGCGTTTGCCATCGCCCCAGGTCAGACTTTAACCAGTGCAGCACAAACACCTTCTAGATAAGGCTTTCGGCAATGCACAAGGGTTTTGGTTTGTATGTGTCCGTACTCCACTCACACCACGGTCTATATTAAACCCCTTCATGTTCCCAATGTACCTTGATGTACGAGCATAACTCCTCACTTTTGTTTACCTCTTGGAGACTCTGTTTTGGCCCAAGCTGCAGTGTTATGTACAGCCCTGCAGAGAGGAGCTGATAACTGAGTGCCAGGAAAGCCTAATTTGAGCTTGTTTGTTGGGCCGTCCGTCAGTGAAAACCGCAATTTGTTCACAACAGCCAAAGTGCCTGTGCTCCCTTGCAGGGCCACTGTTACCCTGTAAAGCTGGACATCTCCCATGTGGTCCAGCTGTTAGGGTCACATGGCGTTCTTAGTATTCACACACACACACACACAGTCCTGTATTTATATCTTTGTGGGGACATCCTAAACCTAACCCTTGTATTCCTATCATTATTGGGACTTCCTAAACCTAACCCTAATCATAACCCTAAACCATAACCCTAGCCCTAAATCCTAACCCTAAACATAACCTTTGACCCCTAATCATAATCCTAACCCTAATCCTAACCATAATTGTAACCCTAGCCCTAAACCCAACCCCTAACCCTAAAATTAACGTTTCCCTCATGGGGACCATTCCCTAGTCCCCACAAGGAAGCATTTGACAAACTTTTCTATCCTCATGGGGACATTTAGTGCCCACACACACACAGACACACACATAGGGCCTGGCAAGATGTTTTGTGCAGTTTTTTTTGGTTTGCAGTAGTCTTGCAGTGAAGATAATTTGTGCAGCTGCTCAATATGTAGTTGTGAAAGTATGGGCCAGTAGATGTCAGGTCCCCACTCCAAAATTTTGCTTCACAGAATATAGTCGCAGAAACTCACTCTGGACTTACTGTGCACCCTTACTGCAGGCTTCTGGCATGCTTTCTAATTTTGTCTTCACATTGTGCACAAAGCTGGGCGAAAGAGGCAGTCTATTGCCGGGGAAAATATGTTTAATAGAGCACAGCTAATATGCCTTAAACTTAATAAATCAACGCTAACTAGAGTGTTTTGCGTCTTTGTGGTTTGAATCTAGTGGGCCTTTGATAATTTCTTTTATTTATTTTTTCATTCAAAAATGTAAGTTTGATTGAATGCTTTCGGCTTCCCTTCTCAGACAGAAATGGTAAAGAACAATCCAGAATGTAAATGCACGTAACCAACAGTGAGGTGTAAGTTGTTAAGGGCCAGGCGGTTAGGGGTAATCAGAAGTTATAATGAAAGATATGGTTATGTTTGAATACATGAGAGGGAGAAGTGGTTGAGAGGGAGGAACAGAAGAAGACTGTGTGATCAGAAGAGGGGGAGATAGCAAAGGGACCTAGGGAACATATTGAAAGACAGTGCTGCAACAAAGAGGTGCATCACTTGTCCTTAACAAGGACAAGTACATTTCTGCTCAGTGGTGGAGAAGCATACAATGTTCCTGTACTGCATGCTAACAGTTGCAAGAGACAATCTGATGTTTTGGCTTGAACATTTCCTTTTCGTTTCAGAGTTCAGATTTATGTTCGTATCACTTCCTGCTGTGATAAGTATCTTTTTGGGGAAAGTATTCACATCAGTTCACTCTGCAGTATTATTGCTTCCCTTTTTAAATTCAGTTGCTTTTTAAAAAATTCAGTTGCTTGGAAACCATGCCTGTGGATGCTGGACAGTGGTTTGTATGATTAATGGTCAGACTACCGGAAAGAGAAATTCAGAACTGGATCTGCCTCCTTGCTAGCTACCCCTCCCTGCTAATTGCCATAGGTATTTATCAAAATATAAACCTACTTTTACAAAGGAAAGATGTTTTTCATATCAGTATTATGTTGGTAGAACATGCAAACATAAATAATTGTATTTATTTTTAAATGATAGTCCTTATACACTACGGTATTTCATCCTTCAATGTTGTTTAGTCCCTCAAATATAGTACGTGCCACAATAAAACATGTCCATGCCTAATATACACTCCAGTTCACTTCACTCTGCTAAAAAGGCAGTTCAATGTATGAATACAATTTCAGGTTGCGAAATTATTGAGGCTTCAGGAAGAAATGATTGTTATGAGGAAACGCTACAGTAATGGCTTTTTTCTGTACCAGTCATTAGCCATTACTGTAGCGTTTCCTCATAACAAGCATTTCGTCATCCGATCCACTCACGTTACCACCCTTACGGCCGGTCTGTACAGAGAGCGTTTCTCTGGCATAAACCGGAACTTTATACAGCACCAGACAGGTGCTAGTACTTTACAGAGCACGACCCCCAGCCTCATCCCCCAAACATGGCACACCTGTAAGATAGAGAAACACACACAGCCTCATCCCCCCAACATGGCACACCTGTAAGATCGGGAGAAACACACACAGCCTCATCCCCCAAACATGGCACACCTGTAAGATAGAGAAACACACACAGCCTCATCCCCCCAACATGGCACACCTGTAAGATCGGGAGAAACACACACAGCCTCATCCCCCAACATGGCACACCTGTAAGATCGGGAGAAACACACACAGCCTCATCCCCCAACATGGCACACCTGTAAGATCGGGAGAAACACACACAGCCTCATCCCCCAACATGGCACACCTGTAAGATCGGGAGAAACACACACAGCCTCATCCCCCAACATGGCACACCTGTAAGATCGGGAGAAACACACACAGCCTCATCCCCCAACATGGCACACCTGTAAGATAGGGAGAAACACACACAGCCTCATCCCCCCAACATGGCACACCTGTAAGATCGGGAGAAACACACACAGCCTCATCCCCCAACATGGCACACCTGTAAGATCGGGAGAAACACACACAGCCTCATCCCCCAACATGGCACACCTGTAAGATCGGGAGAAACACACACAGCCTCATCCCCCAACATGGCACACCTGTAAGATCGGGAGAAACACACACAGCCTCATCCCCCAACATGGCACACCTGTAAGATCGGGAGAGACACACACAGTCTCATCCCCCCAACATGGCACACCTGTAAGATAGGGAGAAACACACACAGCCTCATTCCCCCAACATGGCACACCTGTAAGATAGGGAGAAACACACACAGCCTCATTCCCCCAACATGGCACACCTGTAAGATAGGGAGAAACACACACAGCCTCATCCCCCCAACATGGCACACCTGTAAGATCGGGAGAAACACACACAGCCTCATTCCCCCAACATGGCACACCTGTAAGATAGGGAGAAACACACACAGCCTCATCCCCCAACATGGCACACCTGTAAGATAGGGAGAAACACACACAGCCTCATCCCCCAACATGGCACACCTGTAAGATCGGGAGAAACACACACAGCCTCATCCCCCAACATGGCACACCTGTAAGATAGGGAGAAACACACACAGCCTCATCCCCCAACATGGCACACCTGTAAGATAGGGAGAAACACACACAGCCTCATCCCCCCAACATGGCACACCTGTAAGATAGGGAGAAACACACACAGCCTCATCCCCCCAACATGGCACACCTGTAAGATAGGGAGAAACACACACAGCCTCATCCCCCAACATGGCACACCTGTAAGATCGGGAGAGACACACACAGTCTCATCCCCCCAACATGGCACACCTGTAAGATAGGGAGAAACACACACAGCCTCATTCCCCAAAAGGGCACACCTGTAAGATAGGGAGAAACACACACAGCCTCATCCCCCAACATGGCACACCTGTAAGATAGGGAGAAACACACACAGCCTCATCCCCCAACATGGCACACCTGTAAGATAGGGAGAAACACACACAGCCTCATCCCCCCAACATGGCACACCTGTAAGATAGGGAGAAACACACACAGCCTCATCCCCCCAACATGGCACACCTGTAAGATAGGGAGAAACACACACAGCCTCATCCCCCCAACATGGCACACCTGTAAGATAGGGAGAAACACACACAGCCTCATCCCCCCAACATGGCACACCTGTAAGATAGGGAGAAACACACACAGCCTCATCCCCCCAACATGGCACACCTGTAAGATAGGGAGAAACACACACAGCCTCATCCCCCCAACATGGCACACCTGTAAGATAGGGAGAAACACACACAGCCTCATCCCCCCAACATGGCACACCTGTAAGATAGGGAGAAACACACACAGCCTCATTCCCCCAACATGGCACACCTGTAAGATAGGGAGAAACACACACAGCCTCATTCCCCCAACATGGCACACCTGTAAGATAGGGAGAAACACACACAGCCTCATCCCCCCAACATGGCACACCTGTAAGATAGGGAGAAACACACACAGCCTCATCCCCCCAACATGGCACACCTGTAAGATAGGGAGAAACACACACAGCCTCATTCCCCCAACATGGCACACCTGTAAGATAGGGAGAAACACACACAGCCTCATTCCCCCAACATGGCACACCTGTAAGATAGGGAGAAACACACACAGCCTCATTCCCCCAACATGGCACACCTGTAAGATAGGGAGAAACACACACTAACCCCCCCCCCCAATGGCCCACAAAGTAGAGATAAAAGAACACACACACCAACACAAACAAGGGGGGGGTGTAACACCACCACTCTACGGCACCTTTGTCTTTATGGTAATCCTTGCCCGATGCTGTGCAGATTACGGCCACCTTAAACGAAGACGTGCAGAAATACTGCTAATTACTATCTCTATATGCATCAACACATATTTACCTGCATTAAATTGTATAATTGGATGTTTCAGACCTAAACGATGAGGCAAGTTCTAAAGAGTGATTATTGTGTTTTTCTTCCCCTTCCTGATGCAATAAACCACTCACACTTGTATTCAGAATGGATATGTAACTACCAGTGGATGTTACTGCCTTGGTTTGTTTTTTGAAACTTTGACGGAAGCCCACGTGGACAGATGTGAAACATAGCTTTTTACTTTGCAACTTTTAATGTATTTTAGCTCTGTATTATCTCACTTTGAAAACATAATGGTTTACTTACATGTATATGTTTTTGTTTTTTGATTAATCATTTACATGCAAGTATAACATTTCTTTATATTAACATGACTGTGAAAGACGGTCTTTAAAAAAAATGGGTTACTGACTGCTTTCTACTCATACTGTGTACAGAAATAAATTTGTACTTGTTCTACGCAATTATTGGGTGTCTTGATTTCTATCTTTCCATGACATGGTAAAATATGAGTGAACCTCAGAGGAATTAGACAAACAAGTGTGCTTATCTGGTGTTCTTTTATTATCTCTGCTTAGTAGATTATCTCTAACCATTAGAGCAGGGCTGCCTAACCCTGTTCCTGGAAATTTACCTTCCTGTAGATTTTCATTTCAACCCTAATTTGTAAGGGGGAGTGTCAGGTTCCGAGAACCCAGTGACAGCCAAGGAATTACATAACAGTCAGTTACATAAATTAGTCATTTAGCAGACGCTTTTATCCAAAGCGACATACAGTGCATACAGAAACATCATCGATGTAACTACAGAACAGATAAGATAAGCACATCCTTCCCATAAGGTAGCAGCTATCCCTAGTAATAAATCTAAAAGTGTACACTGTAGTGTTATACTACTAAATCGGACAGATCCACACAAGGTGTGATGTTCTGAGAAGGATCCAACGCAGACCACAGGTAGCAGGCAAAAACGTAGTTTATTCACAGTCCAAGATCAGTAGCCAGGTAATCAGAGTTGAGACGGTACAAAATCGGAATCCAAAAGAGTAGTAAAAATAAACGTAGCAAGAGTCAAAAAACCAGAAAGACGGCAAGCAAAACAGAAGGAGAAGGCAGGCTCGAAGTCATACAGAAGGCTTGTCTCAAGAATCTCAAATAACACAGGCTTACAAAAAATCAGCACAGAGAATTGATCATCTGATGAAGTTCAAGAAGTCAAATCTGCATACCGACTATGACAGATATATACACTGTAGAAATCAAGCAAATTACAAAATTCAGAAAGCCAAGTCCCAATTTTACATGCATACTGTTACTGAGAATATACATGAGCCCAGAAAAGTCTGGAAAGTCCTGAAAGACATGGGCACTACAGGGAAAGGTAACACAAAATCATGTAATATTGGACTGGATATAGACAATGTCATGTGTTTTGACAAGCAGAAAATTGCTGGACATTTCATGTGATGTTCTGTTATTATGTATGTCTGTTTGTTTATTATTATCATTCATCATTGCATTCCCCTCTGTTCGTGGGTTGTCTGAGTCGCATTCGTGTGTTTGTTTACCCTGTCTCGTGTATGCACTGTTTAGGTGACTTCGGGATTTCCGAGGGTTTCGTGTTCTGCTACTTCCTGGTTTCCCTTACGCTAAATGTATAGATTACTAACTCGTGCTAACAATCACTCGGGTGGTTTATTAATTAAATGCACTTACTAAACCTATTAACATAAATGTCTACTAACGAACTAACGGTCTGTCTTATAGTTAGGTATTAACAAGATTAACCAGTTTGTCCGCGATCTCTTATTCGCCCCAGCTGCTTGTATGTAGTTTCACCTCTCGTGATTACTGAGCACACTCCGCTCCACTTCGAGCCCGTTGTTTGTTATGCATGTTTCCGAGTCCCTTCCATGTCTTTGTTATGTTTACGTGATTGTTTCATTTCGACCTCATGTGTTAACCTCACGTAGTTTATTACCCCTCCCTTTCCTATACGTATATATAGACCCACAAATCTGTTCGTTCCCTGTCAGAACGTACCCATTATTTCCTGAGCCTGAGAATTAGAAAGCCAGTGACTTATTGCATACCTGAGACAACCTTTTCCGTACGACCCGAGATAGCCTAGCGATTTTGTTTGTTTGCCATTTGGTTTCGACTTTGATTGTTTTTGACTTAGCCTTTGCCTGCCGTTTTTGTACCTCTGCCTTTGATTTCTGGTTTTTCGACTTTTGATTGTTTTTGACTTTGCCTTGCCTGCCGATTTTGTAACTCTGCCTCTGATTTCCGGTTTTCGACTTTAGCTTCCTAACTACTCTTTGCATTCCGTTTTTGTACTGTACATTTTGATATCCTGGCTTTTTGACCTCACCTTCTGAAATAAACCTCGTTCTTGCTATATCCTTGTCTGCTATTGGGTCTCTGTGTCTGAAACGTAACATTTCAATACATTCTTTACATCCATTGCTGCTAGCCTGGTCTCAAAACTACCTATTTGCTCAGGAAGATTTAGGCTATCATTTCTGAACACATTTTACAGAGATAAAAATGTTGTTAATGACAACTTTGAGATGGGCCCTGTCCCAGAGAAAAAGGTTATGAAATTGCTAACTTCAGCCTATTCCACAGACACCTGCCTCACTCATCTGTGTGATTATATCAGACTAGAGAGTGAGAAAGGAAATTACACTGGGATGGTTTTGCTTGACCTACAAAAAGCATTTGACACAGTAGACCACTCCATACTGTTGTCAAAACTGAGGAGTATGGGACTACGAAATACTGCTGTAAACTGTTTCAGGGCATATCTCACAGGGAGAACCCAGGTATGTGATATTGATGGGAACCTGTCAGAGCCTAGGGAGATAACATGTGGTGTGCCACAAGGCTCCATTTTGGGACCTCTTTTATTCCTCATATATGTTAATGACATACCAGCGGCAGTGAAATGCAAGCCTTTGCCGTACGCCGATTATTCTGCATTACTGGTGGCTGGGAAAGACATCCATCAGATGGAGGTTACCTTGAGTAGGGAGCTTGAGTGTGTAAGGGAGTGGCTCATAAAGAGCTTGAGTGTGTAAGGGAGTGGCTCATTGACAATAAGCTGTCATTGCACCTTGGCAAAACAGAAACTATACTGTTTGGGACTAAATGGAGATTGCAGAAGGTGGACAGGCTTACGGTCACTTGTAACGGTAATGAGATTGTGTCACATACCTGGGCATTATAATGGATCAGGCACTCACAGGTGAATCCATTCCTGCCAGAGTATTATCCAAGAGTGCCAGTAAACTCAAGTACCTGTACCGCAGAACAAGGCAGTTTGACATCAAAATAAAAAAACTCCTTGTGACAACACTGAGACAGTGGCACTTTGATTATACCTGTTCTGCGTGGTACAGTGCTCTAAAACCTAATCTTCAGAATGAGATGCAGATTATGCAAACCAACATAATTCGTTATCTACTTAATGTACCTCCAAGAACACATGTAGGAGTTAATGAATTCAAGATATTGGGCCTGTTGCCAGTATAGCTCAGGGTGGAGCAGCTGAAGTTGAACCACATGTACAACATAGTAGATGGTACTGCCCCTGACTGTCTAGGTGCACAGATAGTCATGGTCCACACACAGCATGGTCACAATACCAGAGCCAGTGTGCGCTCATGTAAAGTTCAGAAAGTGAAAGTGAAAGTGAACAATACAGGGACCATATTGAACAGTCTTCCACTGAATAGCAACCTGTCCCAATCCAGAGGGGTTTGTAAAGGTCTGGTCTGGGCTCATTTCTGGGGAAAGATGGCCAGCAAATAGGCAGGTCCTGTGAGGTTTAAAAGAAGTTTATTTTAACATGTTTAGTGCCTTAGATATATTGATGTGTTGTACATAAAAAAGGTATGATAACAGGGTAGAAAAAGTTTATTTAAATTTATTTTCTTGTATTGTCATGTGAGGAGCACTTGTTTTTGTTTTTCTTAGGATGTGACAATTGGATGTGATTTGTTATCGTCTGACTTGTCTATTACAACAGGGACCGTGTTGGAAATAAGTGTTTTACACTTTATCATCTTATCCCTTGGATTGCTGTCTTTTTTTATCCATAAATAAAAATCAATCAATCAATCAAGGTCCGCGCCTCGTCTTCTTCACTTTGTGTGGTTTGATTCTCAAGACCCAGTATCAACGCAGCCAGCAAAACAGACCATACCCCCTCCAGGAACCTCTGGACCAGGCAAAACAGCCCATACGCCCTCCAGGAACCTCTGGACCAGGCAAAACAGCACAAACCCCCTCCAGGAACCTCTGGACCAGGCAAAACAGCCCATACCCCCTCCAGGAACCTCTGGACCAGGCAAAACAGCCCATACCCCCTCCAGGAACCTCTGGACCAGGCAAGCCTGACCTGACCCCTGCCATAGCTGCAGCCTTCTCTGGTATTTTCCATTTCCCAGCATTCCTCAAATGTGTAATTTTGTACGCTAGTTTCCAAAACATTATTAGCAGTTTTATCACAGTCTTGTAAGACTACATAAGGTATTTTTAGCTAGCAAACTTTTGTAATATTGTTTTTCTGCTTCTTTTTTGATTAGCCAGCTAACTTGCTTGTAACATCATGATCAGTCTGACCTAGTTATAATGGCTATCAGTTACTATAGGGCAGTGGTAGTCAAACTGGAGTCCGCGGCCCCCTGGGGATCCACAAAGGAATGCCAGGGGGTCCGCGGCTAAATGGGGAAAAAAGTTTACTAAATGTAATAATTATAATAATAAACATATAATGGGCCCAACCATTAGCCTATTACTCTAAATGATATTTAATTATTTAATGTGATATAATTGTTCAGTAAACTTGACTGACATTATTCAGTAACCTAATAGTGCAATCATTCTGTTTCACTCATTCGTCAATTGGCTTTATTATTTCTTAATTTTTAATAGCTCATAGTTTGTAGGTTTAGGGCACTGCACTGTGATGTTACCTGTTTCCGGCTACACTCCAGCAAGTAGTAAGTTCAAGAGAAGTAGAGATATATTTCAAGCTAGCAAGCCATGGATACATTCCGCTGCTAGTACCCAATCCCTGCTATGCCAATAAATTATTTCCAATAAATCCTAAAACAATCTAAACTTAAAGGCTATAGATACAGCATTTCAAAGAGTGCGTCTGCATGTGGAGGATTTATTCTACAACCCAGAATAAAAAAACTATGCAGGAATGTCCAAAAACATCCATCTCATGAGTGAGGGTAGGCCTAAGTTTTATTTTTGTTGTGAGATTTGCACTTTTTGCCAGAGGTTTAAGTTAAAATGTCCCTTCAATTGACTTTCAGTGGAATATCGACTTGTCTTGTTTGTCAGCGCTGTTAGCTAGCTCGCAAAAACTGGCAAAGGTAGGCTACTCTGAGGTTGAAGACGAAGGCTGAGGTTGAAGACGAAGGCAGCTACAGCTGCAGGCGACAGTCACTAACTGAGAGCAAAGGCGGAAGGCGACTGCTTACATTTTCAATTTTGTTTATTTTTTAATTCAATAATATCAGAGATACAACGGAAAATACAGAGGATTAAATACCTTTAGTTACACTTGAAAGCACTCTGATAACCCTACAACCCCCCCGCCCCCCCCCAGTTGATTTGGGCCTCATTTTTAAAAAGTACTTTAGATCAAATTTGATACGGCCGTAGCTCCATGTCATCTCTTCACTTGACGTACGCACATTACCTGCTGGTTATGCCGAAGTATGTGCAGGCTTGAGACTTGAGAACCGCACGTGAATGCTCACATTGTACGTGTGCCCGGTGCATAGTTAATTGTTGTAATTCTGGGGTCGATTTACTAAAGGTTTGTGTGTACAAAAACAGGTGTAAAACTGCTACCACCCACAAACAAATAATCCACGGTGATCAACTAATGAGGTGTAAAGAGGATTGCGTGTGCTAAAATTGAAAGATACATTGATTTCTCATTTTAGCAAGTTGAATGAGCCTGAATGAACATGCAAAATTGTGCATCCCTATGTTATTTCATGAAATAGTGGGAGGTGGTCATGCACATAGATTACGGTAGCACATGTAAAGTGATTTACTAAAAGTAAGTACTTAACCCAAAAGTAAGTTTGGGAAAGATACTAATTTGCGGGTGCATTTTAGTATAATGGAAAGCATGTATATAAAGACACTGAATCGATAAGATGACGGCTGGGTATGGGTGTGTTTGGAATATCCATAACAGAATAATTGCGTAATGGGGGCTAATTAACTGGCCCATTCTAGCTAACGTTTTCAACATTTCAGTCCTGACAAATATTTGTAACTCAGAAACTAAGAGACATCCAGTGAAACAGTTTGTCATAAACCGCCAGCTCGTTCAGTTTAACAGTAGCCTATACCCTACACTAAAAAAAATTGCTGCCAGTCTTTTCACCATTTTCTTACAGTATAACCATTCCAAACACACAAAATCTCTCATTTAAATATGGCTGTTTGTGGCTGGAGTAATTTAGGCTACATAATGCTCTTAGTTGATCACCCGCAAAGTGTGAAATGATAATGCGTGCAAATATTTTGGCTGCGCCCACAAAATAACACCCCTTATTTGGAATCTTATAAATCGACCTCCATGTGTTCCATACTATTCCTGTGTAATTTACAGCTTAATCTAGTCCCATCCCCCAATTCCCATTGAGAACCATTCAAATATAGAGAGGTTATAGTATTGCTGTGATGAAAACCTCTGGTCGTGTCTTAATGTCCTAGTATCAAGTTTAAGTTATAGAATCTAAAGTCTGGTTCTGTGCGGGCGTTTATTGGTTGCCTAGCGCTCCCACTCCGTCTGCCTGTCTGCCTGTAAAAGTCCAGTTCGGCTTGGAACCATTGCTGCCGGGTCTAAAGTCAAGCAATAAATATCTGAATATTGGTCGTGCGTTTGAGTCTGGGGTCGTAACAATCGCTTGTAAACCAAGATACCAAGAGTTGGGTCACAAACATCAGGAAGTCATGGCATGCAAAGGATATAAAACCGCCCCCAACACCTCCTACTCCACACCGTCACAGCTGAGAAGAAGAGGAAACGCACTGCAGATGCGTATATATATATGAGTCACAGATGAGTCTCGTTACACCTGTCCCACCTCAATGTACAGTACCTCGCATCTGTAAGGTAACTACATTTGGTTCTGTACCGATGTGGTTCTGTGATTGTGTGGTTCTGAGATTCGGTGATTAGTGTGTCTGTGTTTTTTTTAGTGATGTGGTTTTGTGATTGGAGTTTCTGTGGTTTTGTGATTGTGAGGTTTTGTGGTTCTGTACTGATGTGGTTGTTACAACCCCGGATATGGACTGGACTCAAACGCACGACTCAGACACAGGAATTCCAATAATCAGATATTTTTTGCTTGACCAGGGAGAATTCCTGAAGCAAAGAAGAAGACAGGTAGTTATTGTTCCAGGCCGGAACTGGACTTTACACCCAGGCAGCAACGGTTCCAAGCTGGAACTGGACTTTAGACCCAGGCAGCAACGGTTCCAAGCCGAACTGGACTTTTACAGGCAGACAGGCAGACGGAGTGGGAGCGCTAGGCATCCAATAAATTATGCTTTGACAATAACAGTAGTATAATACGATTCGGTATCTGTCAAAAAGTGATTGATGGGGTCAAAAGGTCAATTTTATGAATATTGATGAGTTTGTGAAAAAATACGATTATGCATAAATTATTTTTTTATTTATGATTTTTTTATTTTTATGATTATGATGATGCATCATCATTCTGGGCGGGGGTTTGTGGGTTTTTCGTTTCAAGGGGTGGTCATGGAGATGTTTGTGTAAAATTTTTTGATTTTATTTGTTCTAAAACTTTAATTTGGAAAACCGTTTGCTACCTTGGTAGGCTATTAAATAGTCCACGCAGAAAATGGCCTATTGCATAAAGTTATGTCGGCTAATGTATGGCTACGAACGTTTTCAGTATTCCAGGGTCCTGTATAACGAAGCGGTCTAAAACGGGTTAGTTGGATAAATGTGTGCATAGTTGTTGTAACTTCTCCGATTTTGTATTTTTACGTTTTTTTAAAAAAAGAAGAAAAAGTAAATTAGACGCAGCATTGTGTAGGCTATTCAAAACACAAGGATATAATCTACTGTTTGGTCATGGCGAGGTTTGTGTAAAATTTTTAGATTTTATTTGTTCTAAAACTTTAATTTGGAAAACCATACCTTGGCAGGCTATTAAATAGCACACTCAGAAAATGGCCTATTGCATAAAGTTATGTCGGCTAATGTATGGCTATGAACGTTTTCAGTATTCCAGGGTCTTGTATAACGTTGCAGTCTAAAAGGGTTAGTTGGATAAATGTGTGCCGAAATTTATTATAACACATTGGTAATACATTACGGGGGCATAAAGTGTGCGACTTTCATTGTTTATTTATGCGTCTTCACCAGTTTGTATGCAACACGTGGTTTACATGGGGTAACAAGATACGACTTTCCACTGTTTAGTTTTTTTATCTGTATTTATTCTGTCCTTACAAGCAAAAATGTTAGATTTAAGACGCGATAATCAACTGACGCCTTTCCACGTTGGATTTTTTCAGTATACAAAGGGGGAAATTATCAGGCATGCGAACGCAGTAGTGTTTTCAGTTATCATGGCAACTAAAGTTACATAACGTAGAATTCAGGCACTGTTGTAATCGTGTGTATGTGTGTGTGTGTGTGTGTGCGTGTGCGTGTGCGTGTGCGCGAGCGCACTATGATTTTTAAATAATAAAGTTTGTTTATTTGAACATTGTTGCGACAAGATTGCAAACGTGTAATGTTTTCAAAAGTATACCAAAAGTGTATTCCTAATAATAGAGGACCCCACAACACACATGATTGAATAGGTCTTTGAATGTCAACCTACCCTTCAGATTAAGAGGCCGTAGACAGCAGACAGTAGATTTTGGTGGGTTTTGTGGTATTTATTCTGCTAATTACCAAATGTTATATTGAAACATTGTGTATTGTAGGTTATAGTAAATACAATTATATCAAAGTTCAAATGAAGAAAAAAGATGTGCGCTGTGTTTTAGCTGTTTTTTGTGTGTTTTTTTTCTTTCAAGTTTACAATATTTGAAAAAGTAATTCCAGACACTTACTATAAACTAATTCAGGTACTGGGGGGAATTGTGTGTGTGTGTGTGTGTGTGTGTGTGTGTGTGTGTGCGTGTGTGTGTGTGCGCGCGCATGTGCTATGGTTTTTAAATAATAAAGTTTGTTGTGACAGGGTTGCAAAAGTGTAATGTTTTAAAAACTAGGGTTATACCAACAATGTATTACTAATAATAGAGGACCCCACAACACACCTAATTAAATAGGTCTTTCTGCCCCCCTGCATTTTAAATTCAAATTTAAGAGGCAGAAGTCAAACTTACCATAATGAAAGGTGCTACAGCACTTTTGAAATAAAATGATTCAGTTCAACAGTTTTGTTAAATGACTGTGTAATTTTATTCTTATACATATCAAATTTTATTTCAGCTTTGCTCATCTTAATGCGCGGAACATACCCAACACATGTTTAAGGCCACAGCTTCGGTATCACCAGGAGGGGGGTTCACAAGGAAGTTATTTATTTTTTCAGGAGTGTGTGTGTGTGTGTGTGTGTGTGTTTGTGTGTGTGTGCTTGATACA
The DNA here is from genome assembly GCA_022702515.1 of Ilyophis sp. 1 JC-2022. Lineage (NCBI taxonomy): Eukaryota > Metazoa > Chordata > Actinopteri > Anguilliformes > Synaphobranchidae > Ilyophis > Ilyophis sp. 1 JC-2022. The sequence goes on from CM040401.1 coordinate 3,249,900, forward strand.
ATTTTATTTTTAAATGGGTTGTTTTGTTTGTAACTATGTAGATTTTAACAAAATAACAGGACGAACATGGACAACGTAACCTATCGTTTAGGTAATAGGACTTATGCGCACAAACATAAACAGCTAACCATCTAAAGACCGATCTAACCATGTGTATTTTGAGGGGTTTTTCTCTGTTATGGGAAAAGAGGTTGCTAGCTACAGATAGGGTGGTATAAAAATATGTGAAAGTTAAGGTCTTAAACTGAAAAGGTCAAACCATTAAAGCCGGTGATATGTTGCGTTAGAATGTTCGATGTAACAGAATTAAAGGAGGCTATTCATCACTCACATTACTTACCTGTAAATAACGGAACTTTTAAACAGACATCAACAGAATGACAAGGAGTTGTTTAAACTTATTAAGTTGTATTTTATTTCCACAAGAGTTATTGTTGAATGACGACTACCTGCAAAGAAAAGACATAAGTTGCATTTTCACAAGCGCCGTGAAAGCTATGTTTCATGTAAATGTCAGATGACTATTGAAAAATATATTTTGGCACATAATTACCAACTACGCAATCCAAGAACAACCACCCCACCATCAGCCAGAGTTTTACCAACATAGGATTCAGTATAGGGACAATATCGTACAGCTTGTTCATATTAGATTCCCATACCAGGAGTCCAACCCAGCAGGTATGCTTTTGCCAAGAATATACCACTTCAACCAGACCATTTTTAGAACAACAATTAAATGATCTTGGATTTTTGGATTTTCCAGATGAACAAGTTGCTTCGCCATTTGTATGGCCAGAAACAAAATATTCAGTAGATAGTTTAGTGGGAGTTCAACTTCAATAAAAAATGTGGCTAATGGACATGTAGACTGATTGTTGGAAAGTATTCTTTCATTGTCACAAATACTTAAATAACCCAATCAGACCCATTCCTTTGGGCAAAGACAACAGATAATTATTTTCATTGTTTTGATTTAAAAGTAACCATTCCCATACCGGGAGTCGAACCCGGGGCGCCTGGGTGAAAACCAGGAATCCTAACCGCTAGACCATATGGGAAAGACTTCCAGAAGGCGTCTTGGATAACAAACAGAGGAATATATGAGAGTACATGGCGGCAACGCCAAACGCTAGATAACAGGTATCCATTTTCTCTATCCTTCCGTAGGGCATTGCCCAGTAGCCCACTATGTGGCTTTTAACAAAATAACAGGACGAACAGGGACAACGTGACCGATCGTTTAGGTAATAGGACTTATGCACACAAACATAAACATCTAACCATCTAAAGACCGATCTAACCAAGTGTATTTTGAGGGTTTTTCTCTGTTATGGGAAAAGAGGTCGATAGCTACAGATAGTGTGGTATAAAAATATGTGAAAGTTAAGGTCTTAAACTGAAAAGGTCAAACCATTAAAACCGGTGATATGTTGCGTTAGAATGTTCGATGTAACAGAATTAAAGTAGGCTATCCATTACTCACTTACAGGTAAATAACGGAACTTTTAAACAGACATCAACAGAAGGACCATGAGTTGTTTAAACTTATTAAGTTGTATTTTATTTCCACAAGAGTTGTTGTTAAATGACGATATAGACCTACAGGTGAAAATAGAGGGCATCATAGCTTGATTAAGAGACAGATTTTTGCAGCACCAAAACGCAATGCATACCAGAGACTGAGAGATTGTCTCCAGTCGGGGTCACACTATGGTGCCAACAAGAACAGCCAACATGTGAAGAGACTAAGGACACTAAAGTCTCTTTACGGTGGCTGTGTGTGTGTGTGTGTGTGTGTGTGTGTGTGTGTGTGTGTGTGTGTGTGTGACATTATGGTGCCCTAAGACTCAATATTGTACAAATGTTGTTTTGTTGTGAAGTGACTATGTTTTTAAAAAGCATTTAATACACAAAAAGACACTGTCAATATTATTTACAAGTTGTTGTTTTTGGTTCTAAGTTTTTGAGGCTTGAAACAATAGATATGGTGACAGTGTGTTGTTAGAAGGGTTATCAAAACCAGAAAAAGTGTACCCTATACTGACATGAAACGCATAACACCAAAGGTGTTTACCTTGGTACAATTAAACGGAAGCGTTTAATTATTTTGTTGTTTAAAACAGAGCGAGCATATCTTGTTGTTGCTGAATTAAAGTACACATTACACACAAACCATGCAAACAATGGAACTTTTGTACAGTATTTTCTTCAGACTGCCAACCATTGAAAGACATAAGGGTACCACAATCAACTGAACAATAGTTTTGAAACACTTTAAAGTTTGTTTCAAGATCAGATCAATTGAAAAGCACTTTGTTGCATACCTGTTTGGGGTTTTTCAAGACGAACCGTGTATAATTGATAGGCTGCCACAATGGCCTGTTTAGATGTTTACACAAATTACAATATTTTAGTAAATGTGTTCAAACGCACCACAGAGTTGATTAATATTGTAATTTTTCAACATTGGCCATTCTAAATCAACATGTTACATGCATTGAATGGCTTGATCTTTTCTGTTTAAGACCTACTCTTTCGCATAATTATGTCGCCAACACAAACGTGCCACATTATTTGGACATCTGTGGTCGTAGGCTAACAGCTAATAGATCTCTAAATACACTCGAAAAGAGGGTTGATTTTATCATCTAAGCGTACAGGCCGCTTCAAAATGTTGTTACACAGGCGCAAATGTTTGTAAGCAACACATAATAAGCTATACACAACAATAGTATACTAGTTTCTTCAACACCAATATTTTAGTTGTAAGCATTATTCAGATTACGTTTACTTACCTAAATTGTATCTTAAACCATCTTTTTAAGAGCACTCTACTGTGTATGCTGGGGAAAAGCAGTGTACAGTCATGTTAAAAAGTAAGTACACCCTTCAAGTGATCCATACATATCTACTGCATATCGGGCTGCAGAGAGATGGTTTGAGGCACATTTGATACCTCAGGCTCTTGATGACTTGTGCGACCATTTTACCAACCATGTATTACATACTGTTCCGGCATAGTTTACTGCTAAATCCAGGCCAATGTGATACGTTCAAATGCAGAGACGTTATAGTATCGCCTGTAAGAGCACCAGAAAATCAAGAGTCTTTTGAAACTAAGCTAATAAAGCCAAACGATGAATTTTTTATAAACCTTTTCACACATCGTTACCAGGGGTGGCAATAACAGGGGTGGCAATAATAGTGGAGGGACCTGTATCTCGGGCCGTCGAGCAATTTGCCAAAGAAGCGTGTGGCTGTGCACGCTGCGGTTTGTCGCAACTTGTCGTGAATTTGTTGAAATCTATACGGGCCTGCACTCTGCCACTGAATCATGAACATAAAACCAAACTCCACAACTTAATTCAGAAAACTTCATTGTTAGTCCTCAGGTAGTTCACCAATTGCATTTGCGGAGATAGGGTTGGTCTCATCTTGGCGTGTCTCCTCTATTCTCTTGGATGTGTGGCGGTGTGTGAAAGTGTACAACACCGTGTGTCAAAGGCTACTCGACAGGGGTGTGCGCGTACGACTGATATATGGCCCTTTGTCCAACCAATGTTAAGTCAATGTGGACAAATTAATTTTACAGGATCGCGGCTCAACTGAGGCGGGGGTTGGATGAGTTTGAGGTGCGCTGACAAGTTGCGACAAACCGCAGCGTGCACAGCCACACGCTTCTTTGGCAAATTGCTCGACGGCCCGAGATACAGGTCCCTCCACTATTATTGCCACCCCTGTTATTGCCACCCCTGGTAACGATGTGTGAAAAGGTTTATAAAAAATTCATCGTTTGGCTTTATTAGCTTAGTTTCAAAAGACTCTTGATTTTCTGGTGCTCTTACAGGCGATACTATAACGTCTCTGCATTTGAACGTATCACATTGGCCTGGATTTAGCAGTAAACTATGCCGGAACAGTATGTAATACATGGTTGGTAAAATGGTCGCACAAGTCATCAAGAGCCTGAGGTATCAAATGTGCCTCAAACCATCTCTCTGCAGCCCGATATGCAGTAGATATGTATGGATCACTTGAAGGGTGTACTTACTTTTTAACATGACTGTACACTGCTTTTCCCCAGCATACACGGTAGAGTGCTCTTAAAAAGATGGTTTAAGATACAATTTAGGTAAGTAAACGTAATCTGAATAATGCTTACAACTAAAATATTGGTGTTGAAGAAACTAGTATACTATTGTTGTGTATAGCTTATTATGTGTTGCTTACAAACATTTGCGCCTGTGTAACAACATTTTGAAGCGGCCTGTACGCTTAGATGATAAAATCAACCCTCTTTTCGAGTGTATTTAGAGATCTATTAGCTGTTAGCCTACGACCACAGATGTCCAAATAATGTGGCACGTTTGTGTTGGCGACATAATTATGCGAAAGAGTAGGTCTTAAACAGAAAAGATCAAGCCATTCAATGCATGTAACATGTTGATTTAGAATGGCCAATGTTGAAAAATTACAATATTAATCAACTCTGTGGTGCGTTTGAACACATTTACTAAAATATTGTAATTTGTGTAAACATCTAAACAGGCCATTGTGGCAGCCTATCAATTATACACGGTTCGTCTTGAAAAACCCCAAACAGGTATGCAACAAAGTGCTTTTCAATTGATCTGATCTTGAAACAAACTTTAAAGTGTTTCAAAACTATTGTTCAGTTGATTGTGGTACCCTTATGTCTTTCAATGGTTGGCAGTCTGAAGAAAATACTGTACAAAAGTTCCATTGTTTGCATGGTTTGTGTGTAATGTGTACTTTAATTCAGCAACAACAAGATATGCTCGCTCTGTTTTAAACAACAAAATAATTAAACGCTTCCGTTTAATTGTACCAAGGTAAACACCTTTGGTGTTATGCGTTTCATGTCAGTATAGGGTACACTTTTTCTGGTTTTGATAACCCTTCTAACAACACACTGTCACCATATCTATTGTTTCAAGCCTCAAAAACTTAGAACCAAAAACAACAACTTGTAAATAATATTGACAGTGTCTTTTTGTGTATTAAATGCTTTTTAAAAACATAGTCACTTCACAACAAAACAACATTTGTACAATATTGAGTCTTAGGGCACCATAATGTCACACACACACACACACACACACACACACACACACACACACACACAGCCACCGTAAAGAGACTTTAGTGTCCTTAGTCTCTTCACATGTTGGCTGTTCTTGTTGGCACCATAGTGTGACCCCGACTGGAGACAATCTCTCAGTCTCTGGTATGCATTGCGTTTTGATGCTGCAAAAATCTGTCTCTTAATCAAGCTATGATGCCCTCTATTTTCACCTGTAGGTCTATATCGTCATTTAACAACAACTCTTGTGGAAATAAAATACAACTTAATAAGTTTAAACAACTCATGGTCCTTCTGTTGATGTCTGTTTAAAAGTTCCGTTATTTACCTGTAAGTGAGTAATGGATAGCCTACTTTAATTCTGTTACATCGAACATTCTAACGCAACATATCACCGGTTTTAATGGTTTGACCTTTTCAGTTTAAGACCTTAACTTTCACATATTTTTATACCACACTATCTGTAGCTATCGACCTCTTTTCCCATAACAGAGAAAAACCCTCAAAATACACTTGGTTAGATCGGTCTTTAGATGGTTAGATGTTTATGTTTGTGTGCATAAGTCCTATTACCTAAACGATCGGTCACGTTGTCCCTGTTCGTCCTGTTATTTTGTTAAAAGCCACATAGTGGGCTACTGGGCAATGCCCTACGAAAGGATAGAGAAAATGGATACCTGTTATCTAGCGTTTGGCGTTGCCGCCATGTACTCTCATATATTCCTCTGTTTGTTATCCAAGACGCCTTCTGGAAGTCTTTCCCATATGGTCTAGCGGTTAGGATTCCTGGTTTTCACCCAGGCGCCCCGGGTTCGACTCCCGGTATGGGAATGGTTACTTTTAAATCAAAACAATGAAAATAATTATCTGTTGTCTTTGCCCAAAGGAATGGGTCTGATTGGGTTATTTAAGTATTTGTGACAATGAAAGAATACTTTCCAACAATCAGTCTACATGTCCATTAGCCACATTTTTTATTGAAGTTGAACTCCCACTAAACTATCTACTGAATATTTTGTTTCTGGCCATACAAATGGCGAAGCAACTTGTTCATCTGGAAAATCCAAAAATCCAAGATCATTTAATTGTTGTTCTAAAAATGGTCTGGTTGAAGTGGTATATTCTTGGCAAAAGCATACCTGCTGGGTTGGACTCCTGGTATGGGAATCTAATATGAACAAGCTGTACGATATTGTCCCTATACTGAATCCTATGTTGGTAAAACTCTGGCTGATGGTGGGGTGGTTGTTCTTGGATTGCGTAGTTGGTAATTATGTGCCAAAATATATTTTTCAATAGTCATCTGACATTTACATGAAACATAGCTTTCACGGCGCTTGTGAAAATGCAACTTATGTCTTTTCTTTGCAGGTAGTCGTCATTCAACAATAACTCTTGTGGAAATAAAATACAACTTAATAAGTTTAAACAACTCCTTGTCATTCTGTTGATGTCTGTTTAAAAGTTCCGTTATTTACAGGTAAGTAATGTGAGTGATGAATAGCCTCCTTTAATTCTGTTACATCGAACATTCTAACGCAACATATCACCGGCTTTAATGGTTTGACCTTTTCAGTTTAAGACCTTAACTTTCACATATTTTTATACCACCCTATCTGTAGCTAGCAACCTCTTTTCCCATAACAGAGAAAAACCCCTCAAAATACACATGGTTAGATCGGTCTTTAGATGGTTAGCTGTTTATGTTTGTGCGCATAAGTCCTATTACCTAAACGATAGGTTACGTTGTCCATGTTCGTCCTGTTATTTTGTTAAAATCTACATAGTTACAAACAAAACAACCCATTTAAAAATAAAATTGTATCAAGCACACACACACAAACACACACACACACACACACACACACACACTCCTGAAAAAATAAATAACTTCCTTGTGAACCCCCCTCCTGGTGATACCGAAGCTGTGGCCTTAAACATGTGTTGGGTATGTTCCGCGCATTAAGATGAGCAAAGCTGAAATAAAATTTGATATGTATAAGAATAAAATTACACAGTCATTTAACAAAACTGTTGAACTGAATCATTTTATTTCAAAAGTGCTGTAGCACCTTTCATTATGGTAAGTTTGACTTCTGCCTCTTAAATTTGAATTTAAAATGCAGGGGGGCAGAAAGACCTATTTAATTAGGTGTGTTGTGGGGTCCTCTATTATTAGTAATACATTGTTGGTATAACCCTAGTTTTTAAAACATTACACTTTTGCAACCCTGTCACAACAAACTTTATTATTTAAAAACCATAGCACATGCGCGCGCACACACACACACGCACACACACACACACACACACACACACACACACACACACACACACACACACACACACAATTCCCCCCAGTACCTGAATTAGTTTATAGTAAGTGTCTGGAATTACTTTTTCAAATATTGTAAACTTGAAAGAAAAAAAACACACAAAAAACAGCTAAAACACAGCGCACATCTTTTTTCTTCATTTGAACTTTGATATAATTGTATTTACTATAACCTACAATACACAATGTTTCAATATAACATTTGGTAATTAGCAGAATAAATACCACAAAACCCACCAAAATCTACTGTCTGCTGTCTACGGCCTCTTAATCTGAAGGGTAGATTGACATTCAAAGACCTATTCAATCATGTGTGTTGTGGGGTCCTCTATTATTAGGAATACACTTTTGGTATACTTTTGAAAACATTACACGTTTGCAATCTTGTCGCAACAATGTTCAAATAAACAAACTTTATTATTTAAAAATCATAGTGCGCTCGCGCACACGCACACACACACACACACACACACACACACACACACATACACACAATTACAACAGTGCCTGAATTCTACGTTATGTAACTTTAGTTGCCATGATAACTGAAAACACTACTGCGTTCGCATGCCTGATAATTTCCCCCTTTGTATACTGAAAAAATCCAACGTGGAAAGGCGTCAGTTGATTATCGCGTCTTAAATCTAACATTTTTGCTTGTAAGGACAGAATAAATACAGATAAAAAAACTAAACAGTGGAAAGTCGTATCTTGTTACCCCATGTAAACCACGTGTTGCATACAAACTGGTGAAGACGCATAAATAAACAATGAAAGTCGCACACTTTATGCCCCCGTAATGTATTACCAATGTGTTATAATAAATTTCGGCACACATTTATCCAACTAACCCTTTTAGACCGCAACGTTATACAAGACCCTGGAATACTGAAAACGTTCATAGCCATACATTAGCCGACATAACTTTATGCAATAGGCCATTTTCTGAGTGTGCTATTTAATAGCCTGCCAAGGTATGGTTTTCCAAATTAAAGTTTTAGAACAAATAAAATCTAAAAATTTTACACAAACCTCGCCATGACCAAACAGTAGATTATATCCTTGTGTTTTGAATAGCCTACACAATGCTGCGTCTAATTTACTTTTTCTTCTTTTTTAAAAAAAACGTAAAAATACAAAATCGGAGAAGTTACAACAACTAGGCACACATTTATCCAACTAACCCGTTTTAGACCGCTTCGTTATACAGGACCCTGGAATACTGAAAACGTTCGTAGCCATACATTAGCCGACATAACTTTATGCAATAGGCCATTTTCTGCGTGGACTATTTAATAGCCTACCAAGGTAGCAAACGGTTTTCCAAATTAAAGTTTTAGAACAAATAAAATCAAAAAATTTTACACAAACATCTCCATGACCACCCCTTGAAACGAAAAACCCACAAACCCCCGCCCCGAATGATGATGCATCATCATAATCATAAAAATAAAAAAATCATAAATAAAAAAATAATTTATGCATAATCGTATTTTTTCACAAACTCATCAATATTCATAAAATTGACCTTTTGACCCCATCAATCACTTTTTGACAGATACCGAATCGTATTATACTACTAATAACTCCTGAAGCATAGGGAGAAGACAGACAGTTCGAGTAAACGCCCACACAGAACCAGACTTTAGATTCTATAACTTAAACTTGATACTAGGAAATTAAGACACGACCAGAGGTTTCAGACAAAGAGCATTAACGAACTGGCACAGGATAGATAACACCAGGTGACTAAATACAAACATTAATTGGTATCAATTAGGAGCTGCGTGCGAATGTATGCGAGGGTGGTTAACAGAGCGGAATGTGTGGAATGCATGAAACACAGGGAAATGGGATAGGCTGAGAGAAGAGTAGTGAAGCAGGGTGAAACGGAAAACAGAAAACCACGCCCCACCTGCAGCTAGGGAAAAACGGACAATGGAGAGACGAACACGATACAGGGGAAGAAGGAAAACACGGGAAACAACAGGACAAGAGTGAGATCCTCACAGTGGTTCTGTGATTGTGAGGTTCTGTGGTTCTGTGGTGATGTGGTTCTGTGATTGTGAGGTTCTGTGGTTCTTTAGTGATGTGGTTTTGTGATTGTGAGGTTCCGTGGTTCTGCAGTGATGTGGTTCTGTGATTTTGAAGTTCTGTGGTTCTTTAGTGATGTGGTTTTGTGATTGTGAGGTTTTGTGGTTCTGTACCGTGGTTCTGTGATTGTGTGGTTCGGAGATTCGGTGATTAGAGTGTCTGTGGTTCTGCAATGATGTGGTTCTGTAATTGTGAGGCTCTGTGGTTCTTTAGTGATGTGGTTTTGTGATTGTGAGGTTCTGTGGTTCTGCAGTGATGTGGTTCTGTGATTGTCAGGCTCTGTGGTTCTGCAGTTATGTGGTTCTGTGATTGTGGGGTTCTGTGGTTCTGTAGTGATGTGGTTATGTGATTGTCAGGCTCTGTGGTTCTGCAGTGATGTGGTTCTGTGATTGTGGGGTTCTGTGGTTCTGCAGTGATGTGGTTATGTGATTGTGGGGTTCTGTGGTTCTGCAGTGATGTGGTTATGTGATTGTGGGGTTCTCTGGTTCTGTAGTGATGTGGTTCTGTGATTGTCAGGCTCTGTGGTTCTGCAGTTATGTGGTTCTGTGATTGTCAGGCTCTGTGGTTCTGCAGTTATGTGGTTCTGTGATTGTCAGGCTCTGTGGTTCTATGGCAGCACACTTGATGGGCTGGATTCTGCATGTCCTCCTGCTGGGCCTGCTGCTGCCAGGGTCACAGGCCTTTAAACCTTTACTGGGAAGCTCCATCACCCATCGGCGGATAACAGAGTGGGCCATCCTGCGCAAAACCATAGAGGTCTGCCGATCAGTGGCAATCTCAGAGGGGAGAGACTTCACAATTCCTGTAAGAGACCACCATACTGCACTGCATTTATTCAGTTCTTCTCACCATCGCTATCGATCTAGCTAGGTTATCAGAACCTAGCATCTAGCAATGTAACACTGCTCATTTGTTAGCTTGCACTATTTGTGTGGATGCATTTAAAAAGCTTTTTCTCTCTGCAATAGCCTGCTGGAAAACTATCTGCATCTACAGTGCAGAGAGCATGCTCCCCCAACGATGGCTCCCTGCTGTCTGGAGCCAAATTCAAGTCCTCCATCATAGCAATGTACATGAGCAATGCAGCCGTGGACACCATTTACAGTATGAGTGATGCGCGCCACTTTGATGGGGAGGAATTCGTGGGTGGCCGGGCCATCATCACCGAGGGCGTGGCCAGCATAAAAGCCAATGTCCGGGAGGATAACTTTATCTCAGCAAGACTGACCCTGGGGCAGATCTACCATACCCTGCAGGTGAGAGGCACAGGTGTGTGATTGTGTTTGTGTGAGACATGCCGTTACATTTTTTGTGTGTCTTCCTCTCCCCTGCAGGATTTCTACAGTCACAGTAACTGGATTGAGCTGAAAAAAAAGCGTCCAAACGCAAACCTGATCCGACCAGATGAAAGCATTGGAAAAATAGCAGGTAGAGTGAGAGTGTCAAATTGACTTTCTTCCAAAACACTATACATCAAATGATATACACTGCTCAAAGAAATTAAAGGAACACTTAATCAACACAGTAAAGTCAATTCAACTTCTGGGATATCGATCTGTCCAGTTCGGAAGCGTAAACGATTGTGAATCAATTTCACCTGCTTTGGTGCGAATTAAAGTGACAACAGGTGGACAGGAGAGATAACAGCAAGGCAACCGTCAAAAAGTAAATGGTTTTACAGGTGGTGGCCACAGACCATTTCGCTCTCCTTATCCTTCCTGACTGAGTTTTCTCTAGTTTTGCATTTTGCTAGTGCCCTTGTCACTACTGGTAGCATGAGGCGGTACCTGCAGCCCATTCAGGTTGCACAGGTAGTCCAGCTCCTCCAGGATGGCACATCCATACGTGCCGTCACAAGAAGGTTTGCTGTGTCTCCCAGCACAGTCTCAAGAGCGTGGAGGAGATACCGGGAGACGGACCATTGCACAAGGAGAGCTAGACAGGGCCTTAGAAGGGCAACAACCCAGCGGCAGGACCGGTATGTGCTCCTTTGTGTGAGGAGGAACAGGAGGAGCACTGCCAGAGCCCTACAAAATGACCTCCAGCGGGCTACTTGTGTGCATGTTTCTGACCAAACTGTCAGAAACAGACTCCATGAGGGTGGCATGAGGGCCCGACGTCCTGTAGTGGGACCTGTGCTCACAGCCCAGCACCATGCAGCTCAATTGGCATTTGCCAGAGAACACCAGAATTGGCAGGTTCGCCATTGGCACCCCGTTCTCTTCACAGATGAGAGCAGGTTCACACTGCGCACATGTGACAGACGTGAAAGAGTCTGGAGACGCCGTGGCGAATGTTATGCTGCCTGCAACATCATCCAGCATGACCGGTTTGGTTTAATTGACTTGGTGTTGTACTGTGATGGTTAAGTGTTCCCTTCATTGTTTTGAGCAGTGTATTTACACCCTGCAGTGCACTTACACCCTGCAGTGCACTTACACCCTGCAGTGCACACCCTAATAAACAAACATGTCCACCAAGCTAATAGAAGAAACATATTTGCATGCTTTATAGATTTTAAAAAAAGTATTTGATTTGGCACAAAAGACTATTTTTCAAAGTGGTGTAGGGAGTAAAATATATATATATACATCATAAAGTCAATGTACTCAGAAAACAAATGCAGTTTAAAAATGTGAAACACAATTAAACTGAATTCTTCACTCAAGGGCGTGGAGTGAGACAGGGCAGCAATCCAATCCAGAGTTCTGGAACACTAAGCCTCAGCAGTGCCCAGCCAATATGTACACACATCACCCAGTGTACACTACACCCATCACCCAGTGTACACTACACACATCACCCAGTGTACACTACACACATCACCCAGTGTACACTACACACATCACCCAGTGTACACACATCACCCAGTGTACACACATCACCCAGTGTACACTACACACATCACCCAGTGTACACTACACACAATTTTTGGATTGATCCTGTTAATGTGCAAACTTATAAACACATGTTACCTATTCAGAAAAATATTTTGTTAATGAGGATAGATGGCACTAAATAGCACACCTTCTGGTTCAGTTCACTATTAGAACAATTTCAAACAATATTTATGGAAATATAAATAATTTATTTTCAGGGCTTCTTAGTTTGGTTAACATGACTCTTACATTGGTGATGTGTAATAATAGTGAAAAGTTTTCCATAAAAATCATATATTGCATAACTATAGATATGTAAAAATGAACAATAAACATAATCACTGGTCATTTGTATAGATATGTAGAAATTATCTGTCCACGGAGTTACTTTGTATCAACCGTTTCAAACAGAAACCGTTATCCTGAGGCAAAAATAACATAGGCTAAAATCAGTGGTGCGAGACACTAAAAACGATTCACCAAACGATGAATTTTTTATAACCCTTTTTACTCATCTTTACCAGGGGTGCCAATAATTGTGGAGGGCACTGTACATGCGTATACATATATACATATTTCATGTCTAAGTTATATTTTAATCTTTATATTTATAGTTGTTGTCATTACTTTTGTTTATTATTGTTGAGAGTTTTGTTTTATTCCAACAAAGTGAACTTGGCAGTGTCTTGAAGGTGTCACATTGTAGCAGTATTATTTAGAATGTTAAATTATATTTTGACATTTTAATGATGACCAGCCCAAGGTCATTAACTTAGCCTGCTTTGCTTTAATGTGACATGAGGTGAGAAACTTGTATTCAGTTAAAAATAAAAAAATAAAGTTTATTACGTGAAAAATGCATGAGCCAGAAAGATAAATCTCAAGCACCCTCAATCCCTCAATCTATTAACTTACTGTGTGGAATACTCCAATAACATTCTAATAGTAAATTATACCACTCGTATACTATACTATACTATACTATATTACTCTGAAATACCTATTTGACTTACCCAATGTTCCCTCCTTCCTTCAGTATGTATGATTGTATTCCACAATCCATTTTTAAATGTATTTATTTGATTATGTTGCATTTTATTAATTATATAAAGTCTGTGAGCATTATGAAGGCTGACACATTCCTCAGAGTGTAAGCTCACTTGCTCTTTAAACCATAGGAACATGTACTGCAGATGCAGTTCGTCTTCCAACCGTCTATTTTAGACAGCAAAAGCCTTTAACATAGTCCTTTAGTCATTACTAAATTAAATTTCTGAAAATGCAAAACTGTTTGTGGAGAAAAATAAAAAGTATAAATAACTTATTTGATTGAATCCAAAAACGTGCATTTTGTTGAATTTGGGAAAAGTCTTTTCCATTAAGTTGTACTGCTGACTGCTCCACCTGCAGATAAAAACACGCCGACTTGCAGAAGCTGCGCTGGAGGCAGATGCAAGGACAACATCCTGCCTGAAATCATCAATGAAGGGACACTAACCTCTGGCTACTTCAATCTATTCCAATCCTACAAACCTGCAGGTACTATAGTCCTCTGTCACCCTCCAAACCTGCAGGTACTATAGTCCTCTGTCACCCTCCAAATCTGCAGGTACTATAGTCCTCTGTCACCCTCCAAATCTGCAGGTACTGTAGTCCTCTGTCACCCTCCAAATCTGCAGGTACTATAGTCCTCTGTCACCCTCCAAATCTGCAGATACTATAGTCCTCTGTCACCCTCCAAACCTGCAGATACTATAGTCCTCTGTCACCCTCCAAATCTGCAGGTACTATAGTCCTCTGTCACCCTCCAAATCTGCAGGTACTATAGTCCTCTGTCACCCTCCAAATCTGCAGATACTATAGTCCTTGTAAGAGCCATTGAGACGTAGTGCGTGGAGGGTTGGACCCGAGAAGCACGACTCAGAACAACAGATGTAATAAATACCCGCAAGGGCTTTATTATGGAAAGTCCAGTAATCGTTGTCTTAGCACAAGCAAAGGTCATACACAAAAAGATCCAGCCAATAAACAAAAGTACCAAGGGAGAAGGCAGTCTCGTCGTCGGTAAGCCAGGCAGTAGTTCGGAACCAGGAAGGCAATCAGCGTGGCAGAGGTACAAAAGGGAGAAGGCAAAAGAATAGTCGAAAAACAAGCAGGGTCAGACCGGAGTCCTCGCCGCGTGGCAAAAGTACAAATTCAGCAAGCAGGAATCGTGGTCAGGACAGGCAGTGAAAACAAAAGGCTGGCAGTAAACAGTGGTCAAAAAACAGGCTTGGATCAAAACAGGAAATCAGAAAACGTATACTTGACAAATGCTTAAGAGTGCTAGTGAGGCAACAATTTTGCACAGAACCGGTGAAAACTGAGGGCTTATATGTGTGTGTAGACCGGTGCAAACGCTTAGCTTGAGAACAGAGATAAATTAGGAACAGCTTGGGAAAACGAGACAAAGATCATTAGTCAATTAGTCTGTTAGTAATTATCCCATCCTAGCGTTAGTAAATTAGTTAATTAGTAAGGACATGCACTAGAAACGTAAGGTAACAATTAACTTCAAGAGATTAGATGGTTAGTAAGCAATAATCTAGCTAATTGTTAGTCATCTGTTAGTTAGACAAGGAATGGCAGATACAATGGAAAACACGTAAGCAAAAGCGGGAGAGAGAGAAAGCATGAACGCGAGTTCGCGGAAACACATAGAAATGTATGAAACTAATAAACTATGACAGAACGTGAATACAAATAAGGGCGTGACATAACAATAAACATAAAACATGGCGTGGAACGGTTAGAACCGTAACAGCCATATTGCCATTTATGTTCATTTTGTATTTTATGTTAAATTCCAAAGGGACAGCTACAGTCTGGACTACTGTTGCCCTTTCTGTGAATTGTAGCCAGCAGACAGGGTACATGGGGGAAGTGAGGTTGGGTACTATCCCAGCTAGATGGGGTAGTGGACTCTCTCTCTCTCTTTACTTTATTTGATCGACTCTTTATTTCATGCATTCGTTTGTATAATAATTTCTTTTGCAGAGGTTTTGATTCCTTAATGTTTTGAAGAATATTTTTGTTGTTTACTTAAGGGGAAATATATCCTATTTTTGTCACAATTTTAATAGATCTCCATGCCTACTGATTTGCTGGGGAAACAGAGAATGTGGGGTGTAGAGTGTGAGTCAAAATCCCTCTTTTGCTTGGACCGTTGCTACAAAGATTTATCGAAACAAAGCCACTATATTTAGGTTTGATTCCTATCACCCCCCTGACCCAGAAAGAGATCGAGGTCCTTCCAAGCTTCCTTCCTTTCTCGTCGCTTCCATGTTATTTCACGTAACATTCGAGCCGGTAATTGACCGCTTTGCTTCTCAACGCGGGACTTAACGCGGGTTAGCAGTACCATTTAGAAAAAGCAAAGTGATCTTTTCGCTCTTATTTCAGAGCAGATGTTTTTTGTTTCTTTGTTTCCACTCATACCTACGAGTGCTCTTACCCTAAGTCTCAGGGGTCTTTTGAGTTTTTCTCTTTTCTTTCTTTTGTTCGCTCCACAAACGGAACGGAGTTAGATAAGTGTGACTGCTTATTTCTTTTGTTTTGCTCGGATATCGAGTTCCTCGTTTTTATCACGAGGTTACTTGTGTTCTCTTTATTTTTTCCCATTCCACTACGGATTATTATCCGTTTCATTGGTGTTCATTGGAACACTTTAAGATTCCGCATCTATTGCATCTGGGCCTCCAATATTTCCTCCGTGTCTCTGGCTTAGAGATCCCCAACAATAACCTTCGATCTTTGAATTTCTTATAGAGTACATCTGCAATTACTGCAATTACTAACATAAAAATTGTCTGACGGGAATATTTTTAATCATGTGTCTGGGATGTTGACTCTTTGCAAGCAAAAGGGTATTGCGATCTGTAGGTTTTGAACAGAGAGTGGTTTCTAGTCGATTCATGTTTGTTTGGTTTATGTACATATTCTTCTAGTTGAGATTTTGTTCCGTCCAAATTTTTTAAAATATCGTCGATGAATCTACGCCAAACATGCCCCGCATGCCCTGCGCTTCATAGGAATTGAGCGAGTGCGCACCTCGGAAAGAGGAGGGGATCTAGTTCAGCTGCTCCTCAAAAGGGAAGCTTACTGGCTGTTGCACCTACAGACTCTAACACCTTCAGGCTTAAATGATGGACATAATTATTGCCCTCTGATTTAAAATGTTAAAATCTATCTTGAAATTGTAAATCCATTTTGATGTAATATGTCTGTCATAATATCCCGATGTATATATATTGCTTGTTCTATGTATAAATGTGCCTTGTTAATTAACTAATCAGTGAGCACTGTCACAAAGGTATGGATGTTTGAATGTTGAATTGGGCTACTTCCTTCTGCCGAGTTCAACTTTTTCTTACTCTGACGAAGATGCTTGACTCCGAAACGCGTCAGTCTTTATTTGAGTCAATACAAGATCCTAAAGGCAGAGTGGCGTCCTGAACCTTAATTTTGGATTATATGTATTCCTTGGACTGAGCACCCCTACAGTCAACTTTAAAAACATTTACAAGATCTGTGGGAGAAGCGCCAGCACTCTTTATATACATTTTTTATTCTATGTTAAATTCTAAAGAGACCGCTATAGTCTGGTCTCCTGCTGCCGTTTCTGTGTATTGCAGTCAGCAGACAGGATATCATGGGGAAAGTGAGGGGTGCTGTCCTAGCTAGACGCGGGAGCAGAATAGTTTTTGACCTCTCTTTCTGTCTCACTAATGTACTCTTTATTTCACATATTTCTTTGTATAATAATTTTTTTCACCATAGCTTTGATTCCTTAATGCTTTAAA
This sequence comes from Ilyophis sp. 1 JC-2022, assembly GCA_022702515.1. Lineage (NCBI taxonomy): Eukaryota > Metazoa > Chordata > Actinopteri > Anguilliformes > Synaphobranchidae > Ilyophis > Ilyophis sp. 1 JC-2022. The sequence goes on from CM040401.1 coordinate 3,267,156, forward strand.
GGAGCTATATATAAAACTGACACCAAGCGTTTATAATGGGTACTGCAGTCCAAATTCACAATATTGGAGAGAGTTGTCTCCGCCCGCCCCCTCCTCCCCAGACTCGAAGCTCATGTGGGTTTCCAGGTTGAGGACACTGAACGAACACGAGTTAAATCTTGAGTTAGCTAGCTAAATGAAAACAATGTTGAACTTAGCTTAGGCATTTGTAAATCGGCTGTCAGAGTGCCAGAATACATCTGGTTGTTAGTAATGGGCAGTGGGCGGAGTCAACTCAGAGAATAGTGAATCACACAGGCTAACACAAAAACAGAAGTTCTGACAAAAAAGGAAACATACTTTAGCATTGCATTGTCAGAAGAAGAAGCAGTATTTTCTAATCTCTCTTTTTCTATGATCTGACATATCATCATTTTTTTTTTTAATAGTAGTAACATGTGTGTGTTATATCCTTTTCCTTTTTTGTTGAAGAAAATAAAGTAAAGTATAAAATGCATGTTGAAGAACACCGTGTCGGTGATGGCCTGCGTTGCTTCTCTCTGGTACAGGGAAGTGCAGTCATGGTGGGTCTGCAGACCGTACCAGTCGCCAGGAACCAGTTGGCGGGATCAACAAGGATAACATTGAAGCAGATCATGGGCATCTACACAGTGATGCTGCCAACATGGCCGTGAATGCCACCATGGAGCTGCTGGAGGACATCCGGGGTGCCAGCGGGGAGAACGACTTCCTCCGGTACCAGCTCAGCCTGTTACAAATTAACTTACTTTTGTACAGGAACACTCCTGCAGTCCTGCACGCGAATGAGACGGCACACATCCACTCCTGATGTGGCACCGCTGCTGCTGTCAGCTGGGCTCTCGAGCTAGGCTGTGCAGCCTGACGCTCTGCTGAGGCTGGGCTCTCGAGCAAGGCTGTACAGCCTGACGCTCTGCTGTCAGCTGGGCTCTCGAGCTAGGCTGTGCAGCCTGACGCTCTGCTGAGGCTGGGCTCTCGAGCAAGGCTGTACATCCTGACGCTCTGCTGAGGCTGGGCTCTCGAGCAAGGCTGTACAGCCTGACGCTCTGCTGTCAGCTGGGCTCTCGAGCTAGGCTGTGCAGCCTGACGCTCTGCTGAGGCTGGGCTCTCGAGCAAGGCTGTACAGCCTGACGCTCTGCTGTCAGCTGGGCTCTCGAGCTAGGCTGTGCAGCCTGACGCTCTGCTGAGGCTGGGCTCTCGAGCAAGGCTGTACAGCCTGACGCTCTGCTGAGGCTGGGCTCTCGAGCAAGGCTGTGCAGCCTGATGCTCTGCTGAGGCTGGGCTCTCGAGCAAGGCTGTACATCCTGACGCTCTGCTGAGGCTGGGCTCTCGAGCAAGGCTGTACAGCCTGACGCTCTGCTGAGGCTGGGCTCTCGAACAAGGCTGTGCAGCCTGACGCTCTGCTGAGGCTGGGCTCGTGAGCAAGGCTGTACAGCCTGACGCTCTGCTGAGGCTGGGCTCTCGAGCAAGGCTGTACAGCCTGACGCTCTGCTGTTAGCTGGGCTCTCGAGCAAGGCTGTACAGCCTGACGCTCTGTTGAGGCTGGGCTCTCGAGCAAGGCAGTACAGCCTGACGCTCTGCTGTCAGCTGGGCTCTCGAGCAAGGCTGTGCAGCCTGACGCTCTGCTGAGGCTGTGATAAGGTTTTTCTGTGCTTAAGTGCTCATTAAACACAGTTATGTTTTAAGGTTATTAAGGCTTATTTTTTATTAGGGCCTTTTTCTTAGAGTCACTCTTTCTCTCTTTCACATGTCTTCATCTTGCTTGATCTCGGTCTCTCCCTCTTTCTTTCTCAGGCTCATGGGAATCACTCATTCCTCTGTGCTATGTTTTGTGATTGACACCACGGGGAGCATGTCTGCTGACATTGAGGAGGCAAAGAGGGTGTCAATCTCAATCATCAACAGCAAGAAAGGCACCCCGGATGAGCCATCCGCCTACATACTGGTGCCCTTTAATGACCCTGGTGGGTCCGTCTCAATTTCACTTTTACCACATTGTTACCTTAATATATCATATCTGGGCCTTTGTGCCGTCTTGGTGATGCCACATTTTTGTATTCCTGAGAGGAACACTGATTTTCTCCATGACCGTATGTCGCTCTGGATAATAGTGTCTGCTAAGTGACTGTAATATCTCTCTCACACATAGTGCATGCATATGTGTGTGTGTGCTCGTGCGTGCACGTGTGTGTGCAGACGTGTGTTCATACATGTGTTTGTGTGTGTAGGATTTGGACCTCTGACACGGACAACAGACTCTGACATCTTTAAGCAGAAGATTAATGCTCTCAGTGCATCGGGTGGCGGTGACGGGCCAGAATTGTGTCTATCAGGACTGCAGGTGTGTGTGTTTGTGTGTTTGTGTGTTTGTGTGTGTGTTTGTGTGCGTGCGTGCATGCGTGCGTGTGTGTGTGAATAGTCAGTTTGAAATGGCACTGCAATCACACTCTTTGACTTGTGTTTGTTAATCCTGCTCTCTCTCTCCCTGTTCCATTCCTCTCTCTCTTTGTCCCCCATTCTCTCTCTCTCTCTCTCTCTCTCTCTCTCTGTCTCTCTCTGTCTCTCAAATTAAAATTAAAATTAAAATTGCTTTATTGGCAGGAAATACAGATGTAAATATTTCCAAAACATACTTAAAATGCATATTTACAGTAAAATAATAATATAAATAAGAACAACACAATAACAATAATAATGTTAAAGATAAATAAACATTAAATAAACAGTATGAGTGGATGGTCACTCAGTGTCCCTCAGGTTATGACAGGCTAAAATATATTGTGCCGCAATTGGGGCTGTTGGTCCTTCTCCTAATCGGATTGCACATTTCTCATTTTTTGGTAGGAAATTTAAGTTCTGTATGATTTTAGAAAATTTGGGGAAATATTCTTTTCTTATTTTTGTGTGTTTTGGGCAGTTAAGTAGGAAGTGCATCTCTGTCTCTACCTCTCCTGTCTTACAGTGACCACATATTGGTTGTTCTTTTGGTAACCATGTGTTTTTGTGTATACCTTTTTCAATTGCAAGGGTGTGGTCACTGAGCCTGTATTTGGTCAGGATCCGTCTCTGCTTTGTATCTCTGACAGAGAAGAGATACTCTGCTGGAGTATAATCTTTTTTTTAGGGTCCGATAACAAATTAGTCGACTCTGTGTTTTGGTTTCTTTATCCCAATGTTCCAAATACAATTTTTTCGTTTGTTGCATTTGGGTTACATTGATTTGTGGCTGGTTATCAGTGCTGGACTGAGCATGGTGTAGGTTCATTTGGGTTACAGAATTAGTACGCTTCAGTACCAGCTGACTGAGGGGGCTCTTTTCAGGGTTCAGTTCTTGGGATTGTAGCGCCTTAAATTGTAGCGTGTCATTGGGGCTTGACTTAAGGTGCATCCAGAATTTGAGTGCTCTTTTTTGTATACTTATTGCCAATGGAAACCTGCCTAATTCGGCCCTACATGCGTTATTAGGTGTTTTCCTTTGTATTTGTAAAATATTTCTGCAGAATTCAGTATGCAGAGTTTCAGTTGGGTTCTTGTCCCATGCAGTGTAGTTTTGCTGACTGAGTGGACCCCAGACCTCACTTCCATAAAGCGCAATAGGCTGAATTACACTATCAAATAGTTTAGACCAGATTCTAATTGGGATATTCAGTTTGAAAAGTTATTTATTGCATATATTTATTGCATATATTGCTCTTCGAGCTTTTTCTTTTAGTGCATTTACTGCCGTGCAGAAACTCCCCGATGCAGTGATTGTCAGACCAAGGTAGGTATAATTCATAGTGTGCTCTAGGGCGGTGTTACCTAGAGTAAATTTAAATCTGCTTTCCTGTCATCTGGGCTTCTTTTGAAAAATTATAATCTTAGTTTTTTTTAAATTTACTGCCAGGGCCCAGTTCTGACAGTATTGCTCAAGCAGATCCAGGTGTTGCTGTAACCCTTGTTCTGTGGGTGACAGCAGGACCAGGTCATCTGCATAGAGCAAACATTTGACATCTTTGTCGAACAGTGTGAGACCAGGAGCGGCAGACTCTTCCAACAACACCCGCTAACTCATTACTGTATATATTGAACAATGCTGTACTGAGATTGCAGCCCTGTCTCACACCACGTCCTTGAGTGAAGGAATTTTTTGCCAATTCGTACCGCACACTTGTTTTCTGTGTACATACCTTTAAATATGTCATAAACTTTACCCGCTACACCATTTTGAATAATTTTATAGAATAAGTCTTGGTGCCAAATAGAATCAAATGCTTTTTTTAAATCAATGAAGCATGCAAAAAAAAATCCATTTTTTGTATGGTGGACATGTTTATTTATTAAGGTGTGTAGGGTGTAAATATAGTCAGTGGTATGGTGGTTTGGTAGAAAGCCAATCTGACTTACTCAAGACATTGTGCTCGTTAAGGAAGTTTATAAGTCTACTATTAAGAATGCTACAAAATAACTTCCCCAGATTACTGCTTACGCAAATGCCTCAGTAATTATTAGGGTCCAATTTTTCTCCACTTTTATGAATTGGGGATATAGGCCCTTGGTTCCAGATGTCAGGAAAGCAGCCAGAGCTTAGTACCAGGCTGAATAACTTCAGCACAGCCTTCTGCAGCTCAGCAGGGCTGTGTTTTAGCATCTCATTTCTGATGCTGTCAGGACCACAAGCTTTCTTTGGTTTTAGAGACTGGAGTTTTTCAGTCAGTTCTGTCAAGGAGATTGGGTTATCTAGTGGATTTTGATTGTTTTTAATGGATGATTCTAGGTTATTTCGTTTTTGTTTAATTGTATTCTGATTGCATTTAAAATCTTTTTGTGGGATTTCTTTGTATAGATTCTCAAAATAGTTTTTCCAAACGGTTCCATCTTGTAAGGCCAATTCTTGTGGTGTTGTTGCGCTTAAGTTATTCCACATTTCCCAGAACTGATTTTGATTGATTGATTCTTCAATTTCAATTAGTTGTTTATTGATATATCTTTGTTTCTTTGTTTTCAAGGTTTGTTTGTATTGTTTAAGCGTTTCACAATACTTAAGACGTAAATATGGGTTTTCTTGCTGTCTATGTTTTTGGTTTCATAATTGTCTCAATTGTTTTCTGATATTTTTGCAGTCACTATCAAACCATTTTTCAGTAGGTTTTTGTTTCTAATTTTTATGTCTTGTCTTTAGAAGGTTGGCATCAATTGCTGCTCTGTTGAATATATAATTAATGTCATTAACTGCCAGTTTAATTCCTTCTTTGTCATTTTGGTAATGTTTGTTATTGAAAATGTTAATAGTGTTAGTTAACTCATTTGAACTGATTGCTTTGATAAATTTATTTTTGCTGTCTGAAGCCCATCTCTATGGGTTGAGATTGTACAGCTTACTGGGCTGTTTCTCAGTTTTTCTTACATGCACAGTTTTTTTCAGGAACACATTTAATTGATTATGGTCTGAGAGGGGAGTTTGCTGCCTGACTGTAAATGCACTAATGGAGGAGGGGTCCATGTCAGTGATTGCATAATCAACTACACTACTCCCAAGAGCTGAAGAATATGTGAACTGCCCTAAGGAGTCCCCTCTGATCCTGCCATTAAGGATATACAGACCAAGGCTTGACAGAGAAGCACTAATTCCCTTCCGCTCTTGTTTATTATTTTATCAGGGTTGTTTCTTCTCATGAGTGTGGGTGTGAGGTACAGAGGGTCCTGTCCAAACACATGGTTATTTCCTTTGGTGTCTATGCAGTCATTTTCGGTGCCTGTGCGGGCATTAAAGTCTCCACAGACCATCACATTTCCCTGGGCCTGGAAATTGACAATTTCTGTGTGGAGGGTGTTGAAGAACTCCTCATTGAAATAAGGAGATTCTAATGGAGGAGTGTATGCTGCACACAAGTATATATCCTCGTCACTGATGCTAATATCTTTGCTTATTTTTAACCAAATGTGGGATGTTCCTTGTTGAACAGTTGTGATGTGTTTGGCAAGATCCCCTCTGTACCACACCACTATTCCCCCTGAGTCCCTGCCATGCCGCACTGTGCTTAGTTTCAAAGAGGGCACTGTGATTTCATTGTAACCTGAGGGGCACTGAGTGAGCACATCGTTACGGCACCAGGTCTCTAGCAGAATTACAATGTCAACATTTTTTATGTTTTTGAAGAATTCAGGGTCTGTACTTTTTGCTCCAAAGGCTGTGGAGTACAAAGCTTGCAGATTCCAAGAACTGATGCAAAAGGATCTCATTCTGGATTACAATTAACATTTCAATCCTAAGTATAAACGTGTATCTAACACAAAAAAAAAAGTACATATATACATATTTTTCATATTATTATTTATATTTACTTATTTACTTGTGACTTATTTAATGAAAATAATGAAAATTATTATTATTAATAATAATACATTTTGATGGGTATTCTCTTCCTACCCTGTTGGTTGTACCCTGTAACTGCAGGGTTAGTTCAGCAGTGTGCTGCAGAGGATCCCCAGAAGGTGCTTTATTTCTCCCAGTTCTGAGGAGGTAGGGGGGGTGGGTAGAGGGGGGGGGGGGGCGGTTCAGGACTGCAGCATAACTCTGGTGCTGCTGTACAGGGGGTCTGCTGGTGGGGCGGGGCCTGTACTCAGGGTGTGGGGGTCTGCTGGTGGGGCGGGGCCTGTACTCAGGGTGTGGGGGTCTGCTGGTGGGGCGGGGCCTATACTCAGGGTGTGGGGGTCTGCTGGTGGGGTGGGGCCTATACTGGGGGGCTGGGGCGGTGTGGGGGGACAGGTGGATGAGCAGAATTGCCTGGTCTGGGTGGGGCTCGGGGTGTGTGGGCTGCGGGGTGCATTCTTTGGCGCCCCCTGTTGGCCGAGCTGTAGGGCAGGACTGTTGGGTTGCATCCCAGGGCAACATCTTTTAGGGTCTTGGCAAAAATTTTGACCCCCCTCCTGGTTTAAATTGAGTCCATCATAGAGATGCCAGGAGCAGATGGTGGAGTGGTGTGCCAGGTGCACATTGGGTAGCGTGGCACAACCCCTGGCGATCTCCGAATTTATCTCCTGGAGGATGTGGGGACATGACAACATGTGAGTCGGGAAACAATTGTGCTGCTCTCTCTGCCACCTTCCACACTGCACTGGCAGTTCTGTGGTACATGTTGCACAGGTCATTGGTGCCAGTGTGCACCATGATGCAGGAAGGGTTTCCCAGTGTTTCCCTCTTCAGCAGCTCCATGGCCCGTCCTGTGTTGCTGCAGCGGATTGCTTGGACCTCTCGACTCGGGAACAGCCTCTTAGCTTCCAGGAACTTACCATTTGAGTCCATGAGTAGGACTACCTGTGGCTTGGGTTTCTCTGCCCTGTTGCTGGAAGGAGAGTGTGTGTCAGAGGGAGGCTGTGTGTCTGGGCAGGGCTGTGTGTTGGGAACAGCAGCAGTGTTTGTAGGGTGTGTCTGACTCTCCTCTGTGACAGGTAATGTGGTAGTGTCAGAGTGCTCAGGTAGGGCTGACAGAGGCTGTGTGTCAGTGTCAGGGTGGATGACCGTGTTTTGGGGGGTGAGTGCAGTGTGTGTCTGTGTTTGTGGAGCGGGGGGTTGTAGCGTGTTCCCGGAGCTGCTCCCTCAGGTCCTGCAGCTCTCTGGTGAAGGCCCTCTCCCTCTGCAGCGCGTCTTCCTTTATTTTAGCCAGCTGAGCTCTCAGGGCCTGGTTGTCTTGCTGCAGCTCAGTGACCTCTGCTCTCAGCTCCTGGGTGACGTCATCTTTCGGTTGCCGGACGGAGCTGGACTCAGACAGCCTGGCCAGGGTGTGCTCTCTGAATTCAACAAATTCCAATTCCAGCAGTGCGAGGCTCTCTGCGAGGTGTTGAGTGTGGGGACTGAGTGTGGGGGGATCAGGGACTGTCAGGCTTGTTGTGGGTCTGGGGGCGCTGTGTCTTTTTGGCGCTGAGGCCTTCCTATTCTCTACCTCACTTTTCAGCCGTGCAAATGTTTCCTCAAAGTAGTGCACAAGCTGGCTTCACTCCCTTGGATCAGTACAGTGCCATTGTTATATATATTGATAGTCTGTATGGGGCTATCTAGGTCTGCATCCTCATGGATGGTGATTTGGCTGCCGTGACAGATTGCCCTCTCCACAGTTTAATAAAAAACAACACATATTGGTAATTTTTACATAAAACTGCCTTCCACACATGTTTGCGTTCTGTGTGGAAGATTAGGTTGGTTTTGACCTTTTTGTCTGTCAGTGTGGTCATGTCTGCATACAAGCACTCAACATTGTTATATATCAGGGTTAGTTTATAGGCTTTTCTGGCCTGGGCCCCTTGAAGGGTAAACGATCTCCATGGAAACCATTCAAATGGCGATATTTTCCTGCCCTGATTCTGGCAAACTTTTAACTTCTCAACTGAAATCTCAACTCTCAATAGAACTTGAATATTTGGATTTGGGCCTTTATTAATTACTCGTTTTAAAGTCTGCGCTAAACGAGGTTTTTACGTAAATATACGTTGCCTACCTTTTGTTTTTGCGCTCCTATAGATAGTGTCTTTATTCCGTTTTTTTTTGCCGTTTTTCTCTCCGGCATATATTATTCTTCTGTTCTTGTTTACAGTCCTTTCTGTTCCTTTCTCTTGACTTGTCCTTGTTCCTTTTGTTGTCTTTTGCCTTATTTTGATTGTTTGATGAGTTCGTCTCTTTCCAATTTTCTTAATTTGTATAGAATTTGGTTGAAATACAGTTCAACTGCAATATATAACTATATAAGTTTGTGTTATATAAGCATCTCTCTCTCTCTCTCTCTCTCTCTCTCTCTCTCTCTCCCTCTCCCTCTCCCTCTCTCCCTCTCTCCCTCTCTCCCTCTCTCCAGCTGGCTCTCACTAGCGCCCCTCCATCCTCTGAGATTTTTGTGTTCACCGATGCCCCGGCCAAAGACATTTGGCTGAAGAGCACAGTCATTGCTCTGATGGAGAGCACCAAGTCTGTTGTGAGTAGTGAACCACTATAACCACCAGGGGTGTTGGCTGACCCAATTTACTGGGAAGTACAGTGTATGCTTCAGTAACAAAAGATTGTTCTACAATTTTGTACGCTGCAAAAACACACACACACACACACACACACACACACACACACACACACACACACACACACACAGATAGAGAGAAAGAAAGAAAGAAAGAAAGAAACGGGTGGCACTTTTTCCCCCCCTCCAGACCCCACAAGCAGCTCCTGGCTGATTGTGAGGTCAAACAGACAGAAAATCTATTTTGCTAAACTATATTTTAAAATTGAATCATGACAATTAGTTTTACAAATTTGAACATCCACTAAAGCCACATTATAATGAATGAACAGCATTTTACACTACATTTTGTGCAGCATATTAAAATCTCAAAAAAGCCAAGTTACTCACGCATAGCCTAAAAAGCAAAAACTAGGCCTGCTGTTAAAAATATTGATATCAAGATTCGATCATCAATGGTCTGAGGTATCAAACGAGCCTCACACCATCACTCTGCTACCAGATATGCAGTAGATATGGATGAATCACTTTATGGGTTGTTTCTCCTTGTTTTCCTATTGAACTCTATAACAACCCTTAAAGTGATCCATCCATATCTACTGCATATCTGGCAGCAGAGTGATTGTTTAAGGCTTCTTTGATACATCAGACCCTTGATGACTTACAGCCATTCCGCCATCCATGTGTTCCTTACTGTACCAGTGTAATTTACAGCTACATCTAGTCCCACCCCCAAATTCCCATAGAGATCCATTCAAATGTAGAGAGGTTATAGTATCGCTTGTAGGAGTACCAGAAAATAAGATATAAAGAGTCTTTTGACATCACAGATATCAGGAGGTCATGGCATGCAAAGGATATGCAACCAAATATTAAAAATGATTACTTTATTCTACATTATGTTAAACTGTCCAATATTTTTGATGACCGCAATTTGGGGGGGGGGGGGGGCTATGTACAAAAGGTTCTATAATTTCTAAATGGTTTATCCGATATGGATGAAAATACTCTCATATTAAAGCTGACAGTATGGACTGCAACAAAAAATGTGTCACTGCCCACTGAGTTATGGTGCTCACAGTATCCTTGGCATACTTTTGTAGAAAGTAGTTTTCTAAAAAAACATGCACAACAATATCTTGATGTTCGTGAGTAACCACCTTGGAAAGTGATGTTTCTGTTGATTTTGTCGAGCGTACATTTTTGGTGCTTTGAGACCTTGTTGTGCTTTTTTGTTTTTATTACACACCTAAACTGGAGAAACTAAGCCCTTCCAAACAGGGCTATAGACTAAGGAGGTTAGAGTTAGAGTCAGTTACACATTTTCTGTCTCTATCTCTCTCTCTTTCTCTGTTTCTCTCTGTAGGTGAACTTCTTGTTGACAAACGCTCTCTTCGCTCGGCGTCGGAGGAACAGTAATGGTGGCAACCGTATGAGTGTCAAAGGGAACCAGCTATACCAGGAACTGGCAGAGGCATCTGGGGGACAGGCCATAGTGGTCACCAAAGCCACGCTGCCCGAAGCCACTGACATCATTGTGGACTCTTCCACCTCTGCCCTGGTACACTCATACCCTGCAACTCTGCCCTGGTGCACTCATACCCTGCAACTCTGCCCTGGTACACTCATACCCTGCACCTCTGCCCTGGTACACTCATACCCTGCACCTCTGCCCTGGTACACTCATACCCTACACCTCTGCCCTGGTACACTCATACCCTACACCTCTGCCCTGGTACACTCATACCCTGCACCTCTGCCCTGGTACACTCATACCCTGCACCTCTGCCCTGGTACACTCATACCCAACACCTCTGCCCTGGTACACTCATCCCCTACACCTCTGCCCTGGTGCACTCATACCCTACACCTCTGCCCTGGTACACTCATCCCCTACACCTCTGCCCTGGTACACTCATACCCTACACCTCTGCCCTGGTACACTCATCCCCTACACCTCTGCCTTGGTACACTCATACCCTACACCTCTGCCCTGGTACACTCATACCCTACACCTCTGCCCTGGTACACTCATACCCTACACCTCTGCCCTGGTAGACTCATCCCCTACACCTCTGCCCTGGTACACTCATACCCTACACCTCTGCCCTGGTACACTCATCCCCATACACCTCTGCCCTGGTACACTCATCCCCATACACCTCTGCCCTGGTACACTCATCCCCTACACCTCTGCCCTGGTACACTCATACCCTACACCTCTGCCCTGGTACACTCATCCCCTGCACCTATGCCCTGGTACACTCATCCCCTACACCTCTGCCCTGGTTCACTCATACCCTACACCTCTGCCCTGGTACACTCATCCCCTGCACCTCTGCCCTGGTACACTCATCCCCTGCACCTCTGCCCTGGTACACTCATCCCCTACACCTCTGCCCTGGTGCACTCATACCCTACACCTCTGCCCTGGTATACCCATTCTCTACACCTCTGCCCTGGTACACTCATCCCCTACACATCTGCCCTGGTACACTCATCCCCTGCACCTCTGCCCTGGTACACTCATCCCCTACACCTCTGCCCTGGTGCACTCATACCATACACCTCTGCCCTGGTATACCCATTCCCTACACCTCTGCCCTGGTACACTCATCCCCTGCACCTCTGCCCTGGTAAACTCATACTCTACACCTCTGCCCTGGTACACTCATCCCCTACACCTCTGCCCTGGTACACTCATCCCCTACACCTCTGCCCTGGTGCACTCAAACCCTACACCTCTGCCCTGGTACACTCATCCCCTACACCTCTGCCCTGGTACACTCATCCCCTACACCTCTGCCCTGGTGCACTCAAACCCTGCACCTCTGCCCTGGTACACTCATACCCAACACCTCTGCCCTGGTACACTCATCCCCTACACCTCTGCCCTGGTGCACTCATACCCTACACCTCTGCCCTGGTACACTCATCCCCTACACCTCTGCCCTGGTACACTCATACCCTACACCTCTGCCCTGGTACACTCATCCCCTACACCTCTGCCTTGGTACACTCATACCCTACACCTCTGCCCTGGTACACTCATACCCTACACCTCTGCCCTGGTACACTCATACCCTACACCTCTGCCCTGGTAGACTCATCCCCTACACCTCTGCCCTGGTACACTCATACCCTACACCTCTGCCCTGGTACACTCATCCCCATACACCTCTGCCCTGGTACACTCATCCCCATACACCTCTGCCCTGGTACACTCATCCCCTACACCTCTGCCCTGGTACACTCATACCCTACACCTCTGCCCTGGTACACTCATCCCCTGCACCTCTGCCCTGGTACACTCATCCCTTACACCTCTGCCCTGGTGCACTCATACCCTACACCTCTGCCCTGGTACACTCATACCCTACACCTCTGCCCTGGTACACTCATACCCAACACCTCTGCCCTGGTACACTCATACCCTACACCTCTGCCCTGGTACACCCATACCCTACACCTCTGCCCTGGTACACTCATACCCTACACCTCTGCCCTGGTACACTCATACCCTACACCTCTGCCCTGGTACACTCATACCCAACACCTCTGCCCTGGTACACTCATACCCTACACCTCTGCCCTGGTACACTCATCCCCATACACCTCTGCCCTGGTACACCCATACCCTACACTTCTGCCCTGGTACACTCATACCCTACACCTCTGCCCTGGTACACTCATACCCTACACCTCTGCCCTGGTACACTCATACCCTACACCTCTGCCCTGGTACACTCATACCCTACACCTCTGCCCTGGTACACCCATTCCCTACACCTCTGCCCTGGTGCACTCATACCCTGAACCTCTGCCCTGGTACACCAGACCCTGCACCTCTTTCCTGGTACACTCATCCCCTACATCTCTGCCCTGGTACATCCATCCATGCTAATTCAATTTAAAATCAGTAAATTCAGCTATTAAAACTGAATTAATTAATTGAAAAATGCCCATAGTGTTCTCTAAGGATTTTCCAATTAATTAATAGAATTTCAATCAATAGAACAATGAACAAACACCACGACAGGTAAGGAAATACACTTGACAGTAAACTGACACGGTATTTTCAGAACATATAGACACAAAAATGAAAAATAAACATATAAGACGGTACTGGAAAATCTATGAATAATATGGATCATTTACGCCAATTTGCATTCAGTAAAACCTGTTGAGTTTTTTTCAACATACATATCACGCTAGCTTCCTCCACTGTTAGTTAGATTAACCCTAACCCTAACCAACCTCTTGTATTTCAGTCTCCTTTTATTTCTTCTGTGGTGCTCTGGTCCTCCAGGTGACCATTCTTCAGGTGGTGAGGAATCCAGGAAGATCCGATAATTTCCCTTTTACAGTGGACGCATCCATGAGGAACCTGACCATCTACATCACAGGCAGCTCTCTCACCTTCAGTCTCAACAGCCCCTCAGGTAAGGATATACCTCACCTGCTCAGGTATGCTCAGGTGGATTGAGTGGTCTGCTACTCATCCTGCTATGTTCGTTTCAGACTTTAACGTCATTGAAACATCCATAAACTTTACTTTTTAAGCATGAAACTTGATCCTCAACAGTGTGGAATGTGTAAAATTGAGCATGACAATAGGATGCTTTTATAAGGCTCGGTAGACCAGGTTGGTACAAAGGTGCTGTTCTGGCCGGGTCAAATTTGGCAGTAAACAATGTTAATTCAGAATGCAGCTGTGTGCAACAGTGTTAATTATTTCAACGGCATTTTTTTTCATGAATACAACCATTTTAATATGAGGAATATGAGGAAAACAATTTCAATATGAGGAAATGTATTTGAGAAAATAAAAACTGTGACTAAATCCCTTCATATTATTGTTAACAAAAAAGATATGACGAAAAATGATAGAAACTGTCTAAAACCAATTTATTTATCATTGTTGATGGAAAAGAACAAAATTAAAACATATTTCTAAATAAAAACTGATGAAATCTAATATTTATTAGATCTCAAAAGAGAGAGGTGAATGACAAATATGCATTCTCGTCATTGATTGGATGTCGTCTTCACTTAACTCCTTTCTGCCTACGTGGGCAACATCCTGTTAGTCGTGCAAAAAAGTCAAAGAAAGCAACTAACGTGAGAGGATGACAATATTAATAAAATACTTTTTTTGTGGTGGGTCTCGGGAGGATATTTGTGATACATCTCTGGGTCTCCAGGTAAAGGTTCTCTTGATCACCTGGTGCTTCCTGACTCCCCCAGGTGTATCTCAGAACAGTTCTACCTCAGACGGGCCCCTTGGTAGAATAAAGGTAGTTGGGAACCTGCACACGATTCGCGTGGACACCCAGACGGGATTATGGGAAATCGGCGTGACCTCAACACAGTCATACACTCTTAAGGTTACAGGTCAGCCCACTGTGTGTGTGTGTGTGTGTGTGTGTGTGTGTGTGTGCAGTATGGACATCTGAGTGTATGGGAGTTCTGCTCTGGGCAGTACTGATAGAAGGCACCTGAGTGAAGTGTGGCTATGTAAATCTGTGTACTGCAGGTGAGTGCACCAGGTGAGTGTACTTTCAGGGGTGTGTATCAGGTGGGCTTACTGCAGATTAATGTACATGAGGTGAAATGCTGTATGTAAGTTGTGTCACATTCCTGACTAATTTCCAGGTCAAAGCAGCATAGATTTTGTCTACAACATTGTAGAGGACCTTTCGGGGCTTGGAAGTGATTTCACCTTGAAAGAGGGCCGTCTCCAAGCAGGTGAGCAAACAACTGTCTAACCAATCACTCTCATTATCATCACTAGGCTCATCACCATCACCTTCATCTTCATCATCATTACAGTCATCATCATGATGAAGATCATCATCACCCACCAAGTCCACACATATTACCTCAGTCATAGATCACGCCCTCACTGAGTGTACACAGTGCCCTACCTCAGTCATAGATCATGCCCTCACTGAGTGTACACACAGTACCCTACCTCAGTCATAGATCATGCCCTCACTGAGTCATAGATCATGCCCTCATTGAGTGTACACACAGTACCCTACCTCAGTCATAGATCATGCCCTCACTGAGTGTACACACAGTGCCCTACCTCAGTCATAGATAATGCCCTCACTGAGTGTACACACAGTGCCCTACCTCAGTCATAGATCATGCCCTCACTGAGTGTACACACAGTGCCCTACCTCTGTCATAGATCATGCCCTCACCGAGTGTACACACAGTGCCCTACCTCAGTCATAGATCATGCCCTCATTGAGTGTACACACAGTGCCCTACTTCAGTCATAGATCATGCCCTCATTGAGTGTACACACAGTGCCCTACCATACTCATAGATCATGCCCTCATTGAGTGTACACACAGTACCCTACCTCACTCATAGATCATGCCCTCACTGAGTGTACACACAGTGCCCTAAATCAGTCATAGATCATGCCCTCATTGAGTGTACACACAGTACCCTACCTCACTCATAGATCATGCCCTCACTGAGTGTACACACAGTGCCCTAAATCAGTCATAGATCATGCCCTCACTGAGTGTACACACAGTACCCAAATCTCAGTCATAGATCATGCCCTCACTGAGTCATAGATCATGCCCTCACTGAGTGTACACACAGTGCCCTACCTCAGTCATAGATCATGCCCTCACTGAGTGTACACACAGTGCCCTACCTCAGTCATAGATCATGCCCTCACTGAGTGTACACACAGTGCCCTACCTCAGTCATAGATCATGCCCTCACTGAGTGTACACACAGTGCCCTAAATAATGTTTGGGACAAAGACATATTTTTTCTTGATTTAGTTTCATACTAAAGTTAGATTTGTAATCAAATGATTCACATGTGGTTAAAGTGCAGATTCTCAGCTTTTATTAAAGGGTAAAATCATACATTTTGGTTTCACCATGTAGAAATGATTGTACTTTTTAGACATAGCCCCACCTCCTCATTTCATAATGTTTGGGACAAATGGTTTTACAGATGTTTCTGATTTGTCAGGTGTGTTCAATTGCTTCCTTAGTGCAGGTGTAAGAGAGCTTTCAGTATCTAGTTTTGATTCTAGGCTTTTGATCGCCTTTGGGGTCTGTTATTGGTATTTGTCTACACGAGGGCCAGAGTTGTGCCAGTGAAAGCCACGGAAGCCATTATAAAGGCCATTACACACTGGCCACGATTTACTCGTACGAATAAATCGCACGTTGAAAAATAAAAACAAACTCCTGTATTGTTCATAAAATCTTGCACATCAAACGCGAAATGTCCTTTGCGAAAAAGCTGCATGTAATTTATTCGCAGCAAGCTCGTTTTTTGCGAGTTTTCGTTTGTGAAACTATTTATCTATCCAATCATAACAAGTTTCCATGGCTGACGTCACCGCACTGCCACAACAAACTACAACATCCAATATGGCGGACCAACTAATTTTATATGTTTCCCAGTATAGCGTACTCTTTGATAACAGACATAAATGTTACAAAGACAACGATTTGAAGGACAATTTGTGGAAAACCATAGCCGAGCAAATAGGCTATGAAGATGGTGGGTTTATATCTAAATGGTTGCAATACGCACAACTTGCTATCTGATCAGCTCCCACAGGTTATTCGCATTGGCTTAAAAGTTGTCTCCAGCTATTTTAGCCAGCTAACATTAGCTAACCTTTAGATCTAACGTTAACGTTGATAGCAGTTCATGTGAAGAAGATAACAAACCAGTGGCGATTACACACAAACATAGCTACACGATACGTAGGCCTATTTATTTTTTTACTTTAGGCGAGTTCATGTAGGCTACGCTGTCACCGGCTGGGTTGTTTGCCTTGGTGAAAACAAAGGATGAAAGCTAGCGAACCGCTATATGTGATATTGTTTCGTGGATATTTGCTGTAGTAATTGTGGGCTAATGTAGTATGATAAATTACGAACAATCCTTTCACCGCCCTGTCGGGAGGGGTCAGGACTATTCTACTACACGTAATTCAAACTTTCTTCCAAATAGACACTACATTCCAGAGTCTGATATAACTTAATTTATTGTAAAAAAGATTTGCATGAATATACATACCCAGGCTGATTGGCTAAGCATACATATGTTAAAAACACTCTCAATCACACGGTCCAGTCCAAGTCTGTCAATTTCATGCTCACCCACGAGACGTAAAAACAGGTCCGTTAATGACAGACACAAAACATAACAGCAGCAGCTCAGATATCCCCCCGTTTTATGCTTTTCTCAACCCCACCCAGTGTAGGTCTAAAGTTTGACTCCTGGGAGATATTTTTCATGGTCAACATCAGCCTCTGCTGGTTTTAATTAAGCATTATATATGACCCTTATTTATATGGTAGTTTTGATGAAATGCCATGATTTAATTATATCAGAAACAGCCTAGCCACGGTTGGACAATAGTAGTTCAATACATAATAATACAATGATCTAATGGATTAAATCATACTAACTATAAGCTTTTCATCTTTCTCTATAACTTTTTGTATTATTATAGAAATTATTTGTAGTCATATAGTCTTTTATACTAAATGTTTGTGAAAAAAGAAAGAGAAATGTTTTTTTTGGATTTAATACTCAAACTGCACACACACACATACATTTCCAAGGCTGGGGGTGCCAGACGTTTTAACAAGCCGGCCCCAAGGAATGTTAGGGAGTCATTTACGTTATCTCTTCAGGCGGGCTAGGAACATTCATCTAGTTGCCCGTGTGTGTGTGTGTGTGTGTGTGTGTGTGAATGGGTCCATTGCTTCCTTTTCGAGATAAGTATACATATGCTTCATCAATCTGATGTGTGAATATACAAATGTAACTAAAACAGTCTCTGGGAAATTAGGGAGTGTTTTACAATCTGGCTTTCAGCTGAGAGTGAGTTTTTCCCTTCAATTTTCCTGCGTGTGGGTGTGTGTATATGTCCTTGATTTACAGGTGTCGGAGATGAGATCATACTGTGTGCCTAGCTTGGGACAGTCGTCCATTGATCAATGCAGATACAAATAATGAGCTTGTTTTCCTGGCGTGAGTGTCTGCCCTTGAATGTGAGGCCATGACTGTGTGCTGTGTGCACATTTGGGCCTTTAGAACTGTTTTTGCAATTCATCCTACCACAGAAAAACATCTTCTTATTAACACAATTGTTTCATATGGTAGGCCCTACAGTATGATATATAATATATGTATAATCAATATATCTTTTTCACTACACTAACAGATGGAGAAAGACGACACGTAGGCTAGCTACCGGGTCTGGCCAGGGGCAGCCACTGTGCTGGAGGGAGAGAAAGGGGGAGGAGGAGAAGGGCAGGGTAGAGTAGCCTATATGAAAATGTTTTGGCTGTCACACGGTTGTCTGTGTGCGTGACAAATAAAGTCTATCCTATTCCGACTCCTGTGTGGATTTCCTGATTACTGATAACCAAGTTATATAAATAACGAGGAAAACAGACGAGGTCTGCCTGTTGCGATTGTTTTGGAGAGAACTCTTCAGACTTCATGAGTTGCTACACTGTATAGACTACGACAAATTTATTTTAAAGATGTTTGTTTGCTGAAATGACGTAATGTATTGTTATGTTGTGGTTAACCCTTTATATTAGTGGAAGAGATAAAGAGGCAGTGGAAAAATCTCAGGGACACGTATGTCCGTAAAAGGAGGGAAGAGAAGGAGAGCATGTTGTAGACAAAACAAACTTTACATAAGTACAAACGGACACATAATAAGCCCGGTACTATATTTTGGCGATGTAATTTAAGCATTTAAAAAAAAATACACTTTCGTTCCGTGATGGACCGAATTTTTAATTTTTTTGAACGTTGTTGTGTTTAATGATTGACATCACGAACGAGAACCGAAAACCAGGTCGTCATCGCTCAACGAAGAGTAATCAATTTTTATTCGCAGGGATTTTCAACCCCGAAAAAGAACACAAGCTTTTCGTTTTTTCGCATCGTTGCAGGTGTGACAGGTTTTCACGCGAAATATTCGCAGACGAATTTTACGCATTTTCACCCCGCTTATTCGTTACGTCCCCGATGTGTAACGACCTTAAGTCTGAGAAATATTAAAAGAATAGTCCGAGACATAGGACATAGGTTAGAAAATATATTAATTTGTCCCAAACATTATGAAGGGCACTGTATATGCAGCTGAAGTGGTGTTTATTTACACACGCCGTGTTTGTTGTTCAGGCTGAAAAATATTTATTATTATATAACTTTTTCTTCTGGCTCACTGAGGTTGCTTCCAAAGTGCCTTGCTGCTGCGCCACCCAAATTTTACTGCCATATTTTATAACATCTCCTTTGACTTTAAAATCAGATTGTTTCTGGTGCTGCACCTCTGTAAGCAACAGTGTATCAACTGCACTGGCTGGGGAAACTGCTGAATCCATTCCCTGTTACCGTGGTGATGTATTGTTTTGCTACCCAGCTGTCATTGGACACTTGCATTTTATTGTTTTTATTCCCAGCTATGAAAATATAGACTCCACACAAAACTGAAATTTCAGTAATTTTGTATAAGATATGTATTATATCTTTGTACGCAGGACTGTAACCATACCACTCAGATGGCCTGATTTACTTTATAAGACCTTATAAGACACAACCAATGATTGGTGCAAAACAAATAGCATGTCCAGTCGTCGGTCATGTTACTGGTTTCACGTGTACTAAAAGGTTTTGTACACGCTAAAGGTCTTAGTAAATCAAACCCAGTGTCATGGGTTGTGCCTGCCTTTCCTTATCTCTGCGGGCATTCGTTCCTTTTACCTGTATAAGGCACTCTATCGGATTTTTCGTGTTCCACGCCGGGTTTTCGTTTCACTCCAACACTTTAGTGATTTCACCTGTTCGTTGTTCCTGCCGGCTATTTATACTCTGCGTCTTCCGTTATCGGCGCTTCCATGTTATTTTGTTTTAACATTCAAGCCGGTAAGGTACAGGACAAGTGCTTTCTATCGACCGCTTTGTTTCGGCTTTATGGTTAAACAACACGGGACTTGATAGCAGTTCTTTAGAATTGTGGTTACAGATTCTCCCTTTTATTGAGAGAGTTTGTTTCTTTTGTTCTTTTTCTCGCTCTAGTCTACGAGCATTTCGCCCGATACTTCCGGGTTGTTTTCTTTACCGTTTGTTTCTGTTACCTCTTTAGACCTTGTTATTTCTCTCACTGACTTCTAAGTCAGTTTGCCCAAGCCGTTGGGTCGTTTTTTTCCCCCTCCCCTTTTTAAGACTCCTTTATCACTCCCTGGTACTGGGAGCTGGAGCCTTTCTGTTTTCCATTTTCCCCCTCTCCCTCCTACAGAGTCCTCTCCGTTCTATTGGCGTCCCTCCGGGGTCACTTGTCTGAAACCCCTTCTGTGGCGTTCTGTGGCCAACTAGCGGAGGCGTCTCTAAGCTCGCTCCGCTTGCTCGGCTCGTAACTCGGGTCTAGGCTCGTAAGGCGAAGCAAGAAATTGTCCGAGCAACGGCTCGTAACTCGGAATACTCGTAAGTTAGTGCACTCGTATGTCAAGGATTTACTGTATTTGTAAAATCACGGTCAGCATCTGACTTCCTGTTTGTGTCTCATTGTCACTTCAGGTGGGAATGCCACCTTGCTACTGTCGGTGGTGGGCGCAGATTCCCCCACAGTGACAGAGGTGTCCCTGGTGGAGGTATCGGGTTTGAAGATGGAAAAAGGCACCTGGACGGCGTTGGGGGAAGGGGATTATCTGGTGTCTGTGGAGAAGGTCCCAGATGGAAATTTTGTTATTCTGTTGAAGGGGGAGTATGGGATGCCCCGGCTCTCCAAAAACAGATTTCAGAGGCAGTCCAACACCCAGCTGCGGGCTTCCAGCCTGACAGTCAAAGTAAGCAAACTTAAAGTTAACATCCAACATAACTGTCATAGTGTGTGATTTGATTTGTGGTTGTGATGTTACAGTGGGTGATTTTGTTTCTGGTGTATTGTCAGGCCTTTGCTAATGGCACCCTGGAGCCTGGGGTGCCATTCTCTGTTCCCTTCACTGTGATGTCCAGTGGGATGGCGGGAAACTACGCCATCCGGGCTCGAGATGACAGGGGATTCATCACCTCTGCTCCATCTAGGTAGGAGTGCGTGTAGAGTGGAGAACAGGTATTGATATGGGGCGTTTGTACTGTACTGTTTGTCAGTACAAACAGATTGAAAAGAGTACAGTCTCTCTGCTCTGTGCTGTGTGAGGCAGCAGTACAGTCTCTCTGCTCTGTGCTATGTGAGGCAGCAGTATGGTCTCTCTGCTCTGTGCTGTGTGAGGCAGCAGTATAGTATCTCTGATCTGTGCTTTGAGAGGCAGCAGTATAGTCTCTCTGCTCTGTGCTGTGTGAGGCAGCAATATAGTCTCTCTGCTCTGTGCTATGTGAGGCAGCAGTATAGTCTCTCTGCTCTGTGCTGTGTGAGGCAGCAGTACAGTCTCTCTGCTCTGTGCTGTGTGAGGCAGCAGTGTAGTCTCTCTGCTCTGTGCTGTGTGAGGCAGTAGTATAGTCTCTCTGCTCTGTGCTGTGTGAGGCAGCAGTATGGTCTCTCTGCTCTGTGCTGTGTGAGGCAGCAGTATAGTCTCTCTGCTCTGTGCTGTGTGAGGCAGTAGTATAGTCTCTCTGCTCTGTGCTGTGTGAGGCAGCAGTATGGTCTCTCTGCTCTGTGCTGTGAGGCAGCAGTATAGTATCTCTGATCTGTGCTTTGAGAGGCAGCAGTATAGTCTCTCTGCTCTGTGCTGTGTGAGGCAGCAATATAGTCTCTCTGCTCTGTGCTATGTGAGGCAGCATTATAGTTTCTCTGCTCTGTGCTGTGTGAGGCAGCAGTACAGTCTCTCTGCTCTGTGCTGTGTGAGGCAGCAGTGTAGTCTCTCTGCTATGTGCTGTGTGAGGCAGCAGTATAGTCTCTCTGCTCTGTGCTGTGTGGGGCAGCAGTATGGTTTCTGTGATCTGTGCTGTGTGAGGCAGCAGTATAGTCTCTCTGCTCTGTGGGATAATGGTTTCTCCTCGTCACCAGCCTGTCTTTGGACAGCAGCGGCAGTGCACAGGGGTCAGTAGAGCTTGAGGCTCCTAGCAGTACTGTGTCAGGAACAGACGTCACGCTCACCATCGAGGCTGAGTCCCCCGGGCGCAGTGACTCCAACTACGCCGTGCTCCGCTTCTCTGTCCTCAAAAAGGTAGCCATTATATTTCATACACTGAGCTGAATACCAATATGTACTCATATATGATTAATTCCCCAAGATAATTTGTAATAACTCACATCAGCCAATGTAACCAGGAAGACCCCTGGAGCAGTATGCTAGTACAGGAGTGAGCAGAGGTGCAAATCCAGTCGACTTAAAGTAAAAGTTCTCCCCAGTATTTTGCTCCAATCACCTGGATTTGCTAATTAGCATAATTTTTCAGCGAGGAGGTAGAACTAATTAGTGAAATCAGCTGGCTGAGTCTATGGATGGAAGAAATACATGGTAGGAATTTTACTTTACCGTATGTCCTTTGGATTTCCACCACTGGGAGTGAGACACCCTCAGCATGTTGGCAACTGTCGAAAAAGAGTAAAAGAGGTTTTGGTTACTATAGTGTAGTGGTTAGATATGTTTGAAAGTGAAGTGTAGAGGTTAGAGATGTTGGTAACTGTAGTGTAGTGGTTAGAGAGATGTTGGTAAGTGCAGTACAGAGGTTAGAGATGTAGATAACTGCAGTGTAGAGGTTAGAGATGTTGGTAACTGTAGTGTTGAGTTTAGAGATGTTAGTAACTGTCATGGAGGGGCTGGAGATGTTGGCAACTTTGTTCCTCTGTGTCTGGAAGGTGACAGACTTGAGACGGCCTGTGTGCCAGGTAATGAGTGTGAGCAGCAACTGCTCCCAGAACTGCAGCCAATCAGAGTGGGAGCTTGCTGCCAACTTGACGGATGGGAATGGGACGGGCATCCAGAGTGTGACAGTCCGCCTGGGGAATGGCACCCTCAACACCACCACTTCCCTGGGGGAGGGGGGAATCAACATCACCATGGCAACATACAGGGCCTCCTGCTGCTCGCCGGACGTAGAGGTGGTTTCAGTGGACGCCGTGGGCAACGTGGGCACCTGCTTCCATTCTATCAGACCCACACCCCCCAGCAATGCTGCTGCCCTCAGGCTGTCACTCCTTCTCATTCTCACTGCCCTCCTGGCTGCCATACAGGCCTGAGCCACCCACTCAAAAGCAGCAAAACCACCATCCCACGACCGCAGTTCCATAGACCGCCCTCCCCCTAGACCACATTTCCCCTGACCACAATCCCCCTGACCCCATTCCTCTAAACCACATTCCCCTAGACCGCAATCCCCCTGACCCCATTCCCCTAGACCGCAATACCCTAGACCACATTCCCCCTGACCCCATTCCCCTAGACCACGTTTCCCCTGACCCCATTTCCCTAGACCACAATTCCCCCTGACCCCATTCCCCTAGACCACATTCCCCCTGACCCCATTCCCCTAGACCAGGGGTAGGCAACCCTGGTCCTGGAGAGCCGCAGGGTCTGCTGGTTTTTGTTTTCACCTTAAATACAGCAACTACTTTGACCAAAGAAACCAGGTGAGGTGAGTTAACTGTGTAATTAACTGCTTTAATTGATCAATTAAATGGCGAGTAACAACAAAAACCAGCAGACCCTGCGGCTCTCCAGGACCAGGGTTGCCTACCCCTGCCCTAGACCGCAATCCCCCTGGCTGCACTCCTCTAGACCAGGGGTAGGCAACCCTGGTCCTGGAGAGCCGCAGGGTCTGCTGGTTTTTCTTGCTTCTCGTCACTTAATTAATCAGTTAACTCACCTCACCTGGTTTCAGTGGCCTAAATAGTTGCTGTATTTAAGGTGAAAACAAAAACCAGACCCTGCGGCTCTCCAGGACCAGGGTTGCCTACACCTGCTCTAGACCATACTCAAAGTAACAAATTAATAAAATGTGGAGAAATTCTGTTGATAAAGCCTCAAAGGCAGTTTGAAACCTAGAGGTCTTACTCGACCCCCTGCTGTCTTTTCAACCCCATGTCAATAATCTGATAAAAACATCTGAGAATGTTCCAGGCAGCACATCATCAAAATTTATGTTCATTATTTTGGTGCCCTAAAATTGGGGACTATGAGTCAAATTGGCTACAATTGCTAAAGTAGAAATAGAATGAAATAGAAATCGTAGTTTGTAACATTATCAATGTCTTGACTGTATTTTTTGATCAATTTAATGCTCCCTTGGTGAATAAAAGTATCAATTTCTTTCAAAAACATAAAAATGTCTCAGTGATTACAAACGTTTGAATGGCAGTGTACGTATCTGTATGTACAGTATAGGAAAATTAGAACATT
Source organism: Ilyophis sp. 1 JC-2022 (assembly GCA_022702515.1). Classification (NCBI taxonomy): domain Eukaryota; kingdom Metazoa; phylum Chordata; class Actinopteri; order Anguilliformes; family Synaphobranchidae; genus Ilyophis; species Ilyophis sp. 1 JC-2022. The sequence goes on from CM040401.1 coordinate 3,291,520, forward strand.
TAAGACATAAATATATGTGAAGATCTTCCCCAAGGAAAGCACTTTATTAATGTCGTAGTGTCATTCTGTTCCCTGCACCTGAACTCACGTTTACAGTGTACATGGACGAGGAGTCTTATTTGACCCGTGACTCTGAATAATGACAAACACAAAGTCTCAGGTCTGATTCCCACAGAGCACGGAAGCTGTTGTAATACCACTGGGTGGACTCGTTTTGCCAGCGGGAGGCCTCCCGACCATGACCTATGGGCGTGTTCTGTACTAGTTTTGCACATGATACCACATGATGCGGGATAGGCCGACATGGTGAAAACGAGTCCACCCGCTCACACTGCACTGCCCGCTCACACTCAAGTCACACTTACTGCACTTCCTGTTCACACAATCCTGGCACAGATCAGCAGTAGCAGTCTGACTTATAAGACTGTGACCTTTCACTTCTAATACCAGCAGCCCTGTGTCACGGCTGGCGTTTTTCCCCCTTCATGTTTCACCCTTTTTTTAGTTAAACAGGTAAGCTGTTGCAGATTGGCTACCCTGCTTGATTGCAGATGAAGGCGTGGCTCCATTATTGGATACAGCTGGAGGCTGGGCCATAAGAAGCGGTTGACCCAGCCCACCAGCAGCGATTATGCTCACTGGCTTTTTGGAATCTCCAGCAAGGCTGTCTGTTCAATGTGAAACTATTTGGTCTTTTTTTGAAACGTCTGTTAAATAAACTTGTTATCCCTTAAATTCACTCCGTGTCCTGGTAAATTATGTGATGGGCTTTGAGCCGGGTCGTCACACCTGTCATTCGCATCTTGGAACCCTAAAAAAAGTGAACAGAAGGGAACGAGAGACAATCAAATCTCATGCTCTGTTACATGAATAATAATTAGAATTACAGATACCGGAGAGCAGGCTACTTTATCCTGTGGATTGTATTTAGTGGAAGGTTACCCACAGGGCCTGACTGACACTCAGGTGGGAGTGGGGTAGGGTTGCGATTGTGATGGAACCGAGGTGGCTGACCGAGGTACAGAGTGCAACTGCAATATCACTGCCTCCTGTGGTCACACCTCGCACGGGCATGCTCTCTGAGACCACACCCATTGTCTGCTTCTCCCTCCAGCGATACTCTCATCAGCGGGGTCTGGGTCTGTTGCTAACTGATAAGTATGGTGATGGTTCTGTAATGGTGTGGGCAGCCATTTCATGGGACTCATTGGGTCCAATAACTGCTCTCTATGGACATCTGTAACAGGCAAACAAAATGAAACCATTTTACAAGACCAGGTGCACCCTACGGTGCAAATACCCTCATGATGTCCCCATATTCCAACATGATAACGCCCCCATACACACTGCTAACATTAAAGAATGGTTCCAAGAACACAAGAATGATGTCAAATGCCTTCCATGGTCTGCACAATCACCAGATCTCAACATAATCAAACCTTTATAGGAAGTTCTGGAGTGCAGAGTGCAAACTAGATTTCCACCTCCTTCATCCCTCAAAGAACTGGAGACTGTCCTTCTTGAACAATGGGCCAATATCCCACTACACACAGTTTAGAAATTGTATAACAGTATTCCTAGAAGGATTTAAGCTGTTTTGAAGGCAAAGGGTTGGGCCTACTCGTTATTAGTTACTAGATATTCTGTTTTTGTAAGTGTTTCTGATATTTTGTCCACCCCCTGTATATACAGGTGCAGCTCAAAAAATTTGAATATCGTGAAAAAGTTCAATATTTTTTGTCACTCATTTCAGAAAGTGAAACTCATACATTATATAGATTCATTACACATAGAGTCAAATATTTCAAGCCTTTATTTCTTGTAATTTTGATGTTTATGGCTTACAGCTAATGAAAACCCAAATTCAGTATCTCAGAAAATTAGAATATTGTGAAAAAGTTCAATATTGGAAACTCATGGTGTCACACTCTAATCAGCTAATTAACTCAAAACACCTGCAAAGGTTTCCTGAGCCTTTAAATGGTCTCTCAGTCTGGTTCAGTAGGCTACACAATCATGGGGAAGACTGCTGACTTGACAGATGTCCAGAAGACAGTCATTGACACCCTCCACAAGGAGGGTAAGCCACAAAAGGTCATTGCTAAAGAAGCTGGTTGTTCACAGAGTGCTGTATCCAAGCATATTCAAGAAAAAGTGTGATAGGAAAAGGTGCACAAGTAACAGGGATAACCGCAGCCTTGAGAGGATTGTCAAGCAAAATCCATTCATGAATTTGGGGGAGCTTCACAAGAAGTGGACTGAGGCTGGAGTCAGTGCATCAAGAGCCACCACGCACAGATGAATCCAGGACATGGGCTACAAATGTCGCATTCCTCGTGTCAAGCCACTCCTGAACCAGAGACAACGTCAGAAGCGTCTTACCTGGGCTAAGGAGGAAAAGAACTGGACTGTTGCTCAGTGGTCCAAAGTCCTCTTTTCAGATGAAAGTAAATTTTGCATTTCATTTGGAAATCAAGGTCCCAGAGTCTGGAGGAAGAGTGGAGAGGCACAGAATCCACGTTGCTTGAAGTCCAGTGTGAAGTTTCCACAGTCAGTGATGATTTGGGGTGCCATGTCCACTGTGTTTTCTGAAGTCCACAGTCAACGCAGTCATCTACCAGGAAATTTTAGAGCACTTCATGCTTCCTTCTGCTGACAAGCTTCATGGCGATGCTGATTTCATTTTACAGCAGGACTTGGCACCTGCCCACACTGCCAAAAGTACCAAAAGCTGGTTCAATGACCATGGTATTACTGTGCTTGATTGGCCAGCAAACTCGCCTGACCTGAACCCCATAGAGAATCTATGGGGTATTGTCAAGAAGAAGATGAGAGACACCAGACCCAACAATGCAGATGACCTGAAGGCCGCTATCAAAGCAACCTGGGCTTCCATTACACCTCAGCAGTGCCACAGGCTGATCGCCTCCATGCCACGCCGCATTGATGCAGTAATTCATGCAAAAGGAGCCCCAACCAAGTATTGAGTGCATAGAAATTAACTTACTTTTCAGAAGGCTGACATTTCTGTTTAAAATATCCTTTTGTAAATCTGGGAATTAGCAACACAAATCATTTCGAGTTCTCCAAATTGTAACATCTGGAAACATAAACTAAAATCATGTTACAAACCAAATTGTAAAACTCCGCGCGGCTAGACCAATGAGGGAATAGCTCGGAGCGAAGGTTTAAGCGTGATGTATTCCGCTATTGCTGTGGGAAAAGGGAAAAGTTAGGAAAGTAGTATTAAGGTTCTTGCAACCGGGTTAGACTGCTCTTTAGATTAACGGGATTAGCTAATAAGGGACCACAAATCAAAGGTACTCGTACCACGTTACCTTCCGCTTTTAGTCTGGTCTACCTTGACCCCAGTTCATCCAAAGAACAGCCGGTGTATATTACAGTAAATCATCAGCCACCAACGCTGATTCTGTACTCGTTTATCTGACTCCATTTAATATTATAATTTAGTATGTACAATTTCCACTTGATTTGTTAAAGGACTCTCATACTTTAAAGACGGTTCTCTGGGCTGGGTCTGTCGGTTAACACCGCGCTTTACATTGGGCCCTTAATGCGTACGACTCACAGCTGACTAGATATCTGCGGTTATCTCAGAGGTTGCGGAAGAAGTCACTTTGTGCGGTATACTCTATGGTTAAGACTCAGGGACCGACTAAAGGAATATTGGCAACCACCGTTCTCAACATGTATAACCGCCAGGCGGAGATGATCTACTTTAAGACATAGTTCTACAGGTGCAATACTCCGTGATACATTAAGCTTAAATAGTCAACCTCCCTAGACCAGCTGAGGGGATAACCATGACTGAGGAAATTAATCAACCCATACCGGTGCACAGAGATAGTACGTCAATGTTCAGAGAAACCACACAAATCAAGTTTAACTAATTTATTACCAGGTAAGTTACTTACTTAAATTATCAATACATAGTTACAGATTGAACATTCCAAATTCAAATACAATACAGAGAAAATACTTAGTCATACCTGGCAATTTGCTACACACAATGACCTGAAGTAGGATGTGCGGAAAGACTGGTTACAATCTTCCCTGATGGGTTTGTTTCCTTTCCTTAAATGCTCAAACTCTGTGTTTGATCTGGCTGCAGACGGTCGTAAAACCATAAAACTGGTCAGCACTTTTCTAGGGGGTTTCACAGAATGGTTTTATGTAAGGGCAATTTAACAACGGCAGCTTACGCCAGTGTTTATGAAATATACCTTCCATCCATGTTACACATTTAGGACATGTAGACCATTGCACCACTCACACCGAGACCATCAAAATGATATCAAACATGAATAGGTCTAAGTTTGTGTTGCCATGAGACTCCCCATCTCTACAGTTTTCTCAGATGTGATTGATATTAATGCCACAAAGCTACCAGAATTCCTGTTGAGAATATTACATTTACACCCTAGTTGTCCCTGTTAATGTAGGTACGTTAACTTGATGTATTTACTAATGTAACACTCAAAAACGGAACAATACATGATTATCTCTCTGGAAAGAGTGTGTAATGTATGTTCCAGTGCCCAGACTAGTTCCAGTGTATACTGTACAATGTAGCAAAAGTATCAATCACATCTGTATGTTTTTAAGCTTTTTGAGGACAAAAGCAATCTATACCATGTTGTGTTGTGTGTGCCTGTCTCCATGACAGTCCAAGCGTTTCCTCACAAAGCCATGACACCTGGAGACATTCTTTGACCGTCATAAACTTCACGCCAGATGGCCCCAGTAGACTTTACGGCACTGAAGTTCTGGCATCACAGCCTCCCAGAGACGTCACAAGCTTCCCCCCATGGTGTCATGTTCAGCTGCTCTGAGATTTCAATTCCAGTCTTACACTTTTTTATTGATCTTATGTAATATTCAAATTTTCTGAGACACTGAATTTGGGTTTTCATTAGAAAACTTACAAGAAATAAAGGCTTGAAATATTTCACTATGTGTAATGAATCTATATAATATATGAGTTTCACTTTCTGAAATGAGTGACAAAAAATATAGAACTTTCACGATATTCAAATTTTTTGAGCTGCATCTGTATATGCATATGAGATAATTGTTATATTTACAGGATCCACTCAATTCATTACAAGAAACCATCAAACTCATAAGTACATCTATCATATCTGATTGTTGCATTAACTTGTCCAAATCTACAGTATTACCACTAAGTACAGACAGTTCCAAACACACCCCTCTCCTTCTCCACCAGCAATATTAAGTATCAAGGGGTCTATATTATATAAAACGACGTTGGTATGACATGAGTCCCAAAGTTCCGTCAGCACAGTGACTTCTATTTGCCTTCCAGACAGAGGCGACCTGAGTACACCCTGCCCCTGCTCATGTTGGACTTGTGTATTCTCTGCTCTGCTCTACTCTGCTGTTTGTTTGTTTTGTTTTGGTGGAAATAAAAAATTAGAGAAGCACTTGCGCATCCTGGCTTGGGTTTTCCGGCCGGGGTTAGCAGTGTAGAAATAAAAATAATAATAGGAAAAGCTATAGCGCACTTACATCAGTGGTATTCCGCATCTTACATCAGTTTTACATCGCTGCTACTGTTAGAATTTGCTTCTAATTATGGCTCCGTTCACTGACATTTCTGAATTAAAAACCGAACTGAGTTCCATTGAGCGTCTCATCATGGATCTCCTTCAGAGACAATCGGAGTTAGCGTCTAGGTTAGCCTACCTGGAATCTCCGTGCTCCCAGCCCCTGATGCTGGCCTCTGGATCCTCGCTACAGGCTGTGGGTGTTGTCCCGACACCGGGCTGTTCCTCCTGGGCAACTGTGGCGAATGGCGGGAGGAGGTTGTCCCTTCCTCCCTTCGATCCCAGGGATTCTCCTCTAACTGACTACTCCGAGGACTCAGGTTCACCATCCACATTCGTTCATAAATCCATCCAGGCTGTAGCTTCTGTCTATGTTGCTTCGCTGGAGGTCTTCCCTCAGCTAACGTTAGCTGCTAATGTTAGCGCGGCCTACACTGCTTCTGGAAAGGAGGCCGCGTCTCGGCGTAGGAAGCGGACGGCTCCGTGTTCCTCTTCGTCCTGCTCCTCGACATACTCGGCGGGTCCCGTGTGTCCTGTTGGCAAGCGTCTCCGTATGCAGTGCCATGCTATTAGCGGGCCCTCTACCTCTGTTGACCATGCTACTGCCACTGATCCTCAGCCTGGTCCTGCCGTTGTTGCTCCGGCGGTCGGCGTCGTGGACTTGGTTACCTCTCCCCTTTCTTCCCCCTCTGTTGCGGCTAGTACTGTTAGCATGGTAGTTGCTAATCTTGCTAACTCTGTGCCTGTAGCTAATCAACCTAGCAACCTTGCCATTTACGACGGAGGTTGCTGCAACGGACAACCTGAAATCTTAATTATTGGAGACTCTCTCACTAGGTTTGTTAAAATCCCGTGCGGTATTACGTTTTGTTTTTCTGGTTTTAAAGTTGCAGATGTTTTACAGCAAGCTCCTGCTATTATTAAAAGATACCCTTCTGTCCATACTGTGATTGTGCATGTTGGTGCCAACGACGTCATGTCAAGACAATCAATGAAACTCCGGGCTGATTTTGAGTCATTGATAGCAGCTGTTGAGAATCTGGAAAAAACTTGTATCTTGTCTGGCCCCATTCCATCTATTAGACGTGGCTCTGAACGTTTTAGCCGTCTTTTTGGTTTACACACTTGGTTACAGAATTACTGCACTGCCACAGGTCTTGGTTTTTTAAATAATTTTGATTTGTTTTGGTCCAAGGAGAACCTGTTGAAACATGATGGTATTCATCCTAATTTCGTGGGGGTGAAGAAGTTGATCTCTGGGTATATTAAACTTATAGCCTCCTCAGCCTGACTATTGCCTTTCATTAAAGGTAGTTTATTAAATCACTGTTCTGCTGCTAATATACTTACATCCTTACCTACTGCTTCTATGAGTTCTAACCATTCTGTTACTCCCTGTAATTTTGTCCCTTCTCAGACTGAATATCTAACCGAGTCTATTCCAAGCTCTCAGATCAACCCAATCCATATCCATGGCAGTAGCTTTATTTGTCCCAGTCCTTTACCCGTATCTGTGTCGGGCCCCTTTAACTCTATCTGTGCTAGTCCTATATCGGTACCTATGTCTGTAGACCCCATCCACCCAGTTCTACCTATGTCTGAGGGCATTATCCCTATTATCCCTATTTGTGCTAGTCCTGTATCTATATCTATATCTGTAGACCCGGCTAACCCAGCTCAGCCTATGTCTGATGACTTTAGCTCTAACTATACTAGTCCTGTTTCTGTATTTAATCCTGCTGAGTTCAAAGCCAGAAAGGACTTAAGTTTAATTCATTGGAACATCAGAAGTCTACTTACCCGCCAGAAACTTGACCATGTGAATTTACTATTGTCCCACACTGATCCAGATATTTTAGTTCGTTCTGAAACCTGGCTGAAAAGCAGTGTTTCTGATTCTGAGATTGCTATAGACAATTATACTGTTCTTAGGATGGACAGAGCTGGTAGAGGGGGAGGAGTGGCAATTTATGTCAAATCTTGTTTTTTTGTCTCTGTCTTGTGTGCTGTTTCCATACCTAAATGTTTTGAGTTCCTCGCTGTGATGGTAACTCTTGGTAAGCATAATTCTATCACAGTCATAGGGATTTACCGTCCTCCCTCTGCCAATGCCAGTTCCATTGGTCATCTCGCTGAGTTTATGTCTAATTACAAAGACTCTGAAATAATTGCGCTTGGTGACCTGAATGTTGATTGGTTAACTGCCTCTTCTGATTACCTAAAAGAGGTTTCCTCTTGTCTCAATCTCTCTCAATTAATTAAGGACCCCACTAGACCTAATTTGATGAACCCATCAAAATCCACTGTGATTGACTTGATATTCTCTAATAAATGTAACAAAATCTCCTCCTCTGGAGTTTTTGACCTAGGTATTAGCGATCACTGCCCCATTGCCTGTATCAGGAATTGTCACATAAAGAGAACCTCATCTCGGATTATCACGAGGAGAAATTTGAGAAATTTCAACGAGCAGGCTTTCCTTTATGATCTATTTAATAGCGACATTCAAGGCACTTCTGATATTTCTGATGCTGAACAATCCTTAGAATTCTTCACAAAAACTTTTCTTTCAGTTATTGATAAACATGCTCCATTCAAAAAGCTCAGAGTTAAAAACAGATCTAGTCCCTGGTTTTCCTCTGACTTGTCAGCTCTATTCTTAGAACGTAACAAAGCTTGGTCCCTTGCCAAACGTACTAACGATCCATCCAACTGGGCTACTTTTAGAAAAGTTCGCAATAAATGCTCTGCCCTTGTCCGGAAGGCTAAGACTGACTACTATGTTAATTTGGTTGCTAGCTCCTCTTCTGATCCGAAAAAATTCTGGAAAGCTGTGAAAGGTAATTCTAATCCTGCTGCCTCTATTCCTACGCAGGTCATGTTCGGGGATTGTTTATTACATGTCCCAAGTGAGATTTGCACTGCTTTTAACCCTTCTCTTGCATTTGGTTTTCCCCCCTTCCCATGCTATTTCCGGTCAAAATTGACCGGTGTGTTTTGCACAGTGATATCTCTGGAACCCCTAATCCAATTTTGATGGTTGACATCTCATTTGAACAGTCAAAGCAAGTAGAATCAATGGGTGGCAGGCAAGACGGTGTTTCATTGAATTTTGAGTGATTTATTCAACAGTGACGCACCTATGATATTTTCGGTCAGAATTGACCGCCATAGGAAATGAATGGGTATGAGTATATTATGTTCATCCTGCAGATGGAAAACATCTCCACACACACACACACACACACACACACACACACACACACACACAGACACACACACACAGGCTCGCACGCACACACACACACACACACACACACCATGTTGATGTTCTGTTATGGTATTTTTTTGAATATTTCTATTTCAATAAATGTTCATTGAGGAAAACAGTATCAGTGTCTTATTTTATATTCATCACAGTGAATGCAGTGAATGCTGAACTTGATGGGCCCACCGGTGGGTCCGGACCATATACTATATATACTCAAGTTCAAGTTATCAACTTGTAGTTGAAAGTACACAATGAAACACTGGCTTGCCTGTATCAGATCAATACATCCCATGGTATTGTTCAAGTTCAAGTTGTGTGTGTGTGTGTGCGTGCGAGCCTGTGTGTGTGTTTGTGTATGTGTGTGTGCGTGCGAGCCTGTGTGTGTGTGTGCGCGTGCGTGCCTGTGTGTGTGTGTGTGCGAGCCTGTGTGCGTGCGAGCCTGTGTGTGTGCCAGTGAGCCTGTGTGTGTGCCAGTGTGTGTGTGTGCGTGCGAGCCTGTGTGTGTGCCAGTGTGTGTGTGTGTGTGTGCGAGCCTGTGTGTGTGTGTGTGCAAGCCTGTGTGTGTGTGTGTGTGCGTGCGAGCCTGTGTGTGTGCGTGCGAGCCTGTGTGTGTGTGTGCGTGCCTGTGTGTGTGTGTGTGTGCGTGCGTGCGAGCCTGTGTGTGCGTGTGCCAGTGTGTGTGCGTGTGCCAGTGTGTGTGCGTGCGAGCCTGTGTGTGTGTGTGTGGAGATGTTTTCCATCTGCAGGATGAACATAATATACTCATACCCATTAATTTCCTATGGCGGTCAATTCTGACCGAAAATATCATAGGTGCGTCATTGTTGAATAAATCACTCAAAATTCAATGCAAGTGGTGATCATCAATTGTATATGTTCAGAGGCCTAGTGTGGAGGATAACATAAGATCTTGAGGCAATTGGATGAAAAATACAATATTTATGATTAAAAACAAAGTCACTCGGTCACTTTTGACCCGAAATGCAATAGATGGGTTAATAGTCATTTTGCTTCTGCTGGTCACCTTTTTGAACCCAAAACCAAAGCCTGCCATCCTTCCCCGGCTGAATTTACTGAGCCTCTTGTTAATTTTAATACTATAGGCCCAAATATCTCAAAATTTGAGTTTGTCCCTGTTTCTCCAAACATAGTCTTGGAATCTCTCCTTGCAAGTGACCCCAAAAAACCTATCGGAGAAGATAGACTAGATCCTTTTTTTCTTCGTCTCTCTGGTCCTCTGATCGCTGAACAGATAGCTCATATTTTTAATCTCTCTCTACTATCAGGAGTTATCCCCGCAGCCTGGAAAACGGCTCATGTCGTCCCCCTGCACAAAGGCGGTGATAGATGTGACCCAAATAATTATAGACCGATCTCAAAATTGTCTGTGCTGGCTAAAATTTTTGAATCCTTAGTTAACCAACAGCTCAAGGATTTCCTTGCAGCTAACTCTGTTTTAAATCCGTTTCAGTCGGGGTTCAGGTCTCAGCATAGTACTGTGTCTGCTGTCACCTTGGTTTTAAATGATATTGTCAATGCCTTGGATGAGAAAAAACACTGTGCAGCCATCTTTGTGGATCTCTCCAAGGCATTCGACACTGTGGACCACCCCCTGCTTTTAGATATTTTAGCTTTGATTGGTTTTAACCCTGGTGCCTTGTCCTGGGTCCAGAATTATCTGTTTGAGCGGCAGCAGTCTGTGATCCTGGGTTCAGCTAAGTCTGATTATATGCCGATTACTAAGGGTGTCCCTCAAGGATCAATTTTGGGCCCCATTCTCTTTACAATTTATATTAATCATATTTTCATGTCTTTAACAAACTGTCACACCCATTTGTACGCGGACGATACAATATTGTATTGTTTTGCTGACTCTGTTGATTTAGCCGTGAAAGATTTGCAATCATCTTTTAATATTCTCCAAGCTGCATTTGCTGATCTTAAACTTGTTCTTAATACTCAGAAAACTCATTTCATGATA
>CM040401.1:3307359-3397359 GCA_022702515.1 Ilyophis sp. 1 JC-2022
TTTGTAAGCTAGTTTCCAAAACATTATTAGCTACGGTTTTGTCACAATCTTGTAAGACTAAATAAGGTATTTTTAGCTAGCAAACTTTTGTAATATTGTTTTTCTGCCTCTTTTTTGATTAGCCAGCTAACTTGCTTGTAACATCATGATCAGTCTGACCTAGTTATAATGGCTACCAGTTACTATTGGGCAGTGGTAGTCAAACTGGAGTCCGCGGCCCCCTGGGGGTCCACAAAGGAATGCCAGGGGGTCCGTGGCTAAATGGGGAAAAAAGTTAAATAAATTAAATAATTATAATAATAAACCTATAATGGGCCCAACCATTAGCTTATTACTCTAAATGATATCTAATTATTGAATGTGATATAATTGTTTTGTAAACTTGACTGACATTATTCAGTAACCTAATATTGCAATCATTCTGTTTCACTCATTCGTCAATTGGCTTAATTATTCCAAAGCTCATATTTTGCAGACTTAGGGCACTGCACAGTGATGTTACCCGTTTCCGGCTACACTTCAAGAGAAGTAGAGATATATTTCAAGCTAGCAAGCCATGGATACATTTCGCTGCTTGTAGGCAATCCCTGCTATGCCAATAAATTATTTCCAATAAATCCTAAAACAATCTAAACTTAAAGGCTATAGATACAGCATTTCAAAGAGTGCGTCTGCATGTGGAGGATTTATTCTACAACCCAGAATAAAAAAACTATGCAGGAATGTCCAAAAACATCCATCTCATGAGTGAGGATAGGCCTAAGTTTTATTTTTGTTGTGAGATTTGCACTTTTTGCCAGAGGTTTAAGTTAAAATGTCCCTTCAATTGACTTTCAGTGGAATATCGACTTGTCTTGTTTGTCAGCGCTGTTAGCTAGCTCGCAAGCTGTGAGGGGTGAAAAGGGGCAAAGGTAGGCTACTCTGAGGTTGAAGACGAAGGCTGAGTTTGAAGACGAAGGCTGCTACAGCTGCAGGCGACAGTCACTAACTGAGAGCAAAGGCGGAAGGCGACTGCTTGCATTTTCAATTTTGTTTATTTTTGAATTCAATAATATCAGAGATACAATGGAAAATACAGAAGATTAAATACCTTTAGTTACACTTGAAAGCACTCTGATAACCCTACATTTTTGGGCCTCATTTTTAAAAAGTACTTTAGATCAAATTTGATACGGTCGTAGCTCCATGTCATCTCTTCACTTGACGTACGCACATTACCTGCTGGTTATGCCAAAGTATGTGCAGGCTTGAGACTTGAGAGCCGCACGTGAATGCTCACGTTGTACTCTGTGCACGCGTGCGCGGTGCATTGATAACTATTGTAATTCCGGGGTCGATTTACTAAAGGTTTGCGTGTACAAAAACAGCTGTAAAACTGCTACCACCCACAAAAAAATAATTTGTGGTGATCAACTAACGAGGTGTAAAGAGGATAGCGTGTGCTAAAATTGAAAGATACATTGATTTCTCATTTTAACCATGTGCTGGAGTACAAAGCCAAAACCATAACACATTGTCAGAGTCTAAGAAAGAAAGAAGTCAAGTGAGTATACTTGCCAGCCCAAGAATGAAAAAACCTTTGTTTGCTGACTCACCAATACCAACAGCACCCGCAGGGCCTAAACCTCCGCGCCCAACACCTTCTACTCCACACCTTCACAGCTCAGAAGAAGAGGAAACGCACTGCAGGTGTGTATATATATATGAGTCACAGATTAGTCAAGTTACACCTGTCCCACCTCAATGTACAGTACCTCGCATCTGTAAGGTAACTACATTTACTACCAGATTACCAATCTGAATAATAACATCCTTTATACATTTTGTTATACAATGCTGATGATGTTGATTATGGGTTTTATGATAGTAAGGATGGTGGTAGTGGCTATGATTTATTGATTTATTTATTATTTATATTAGTAACAGGGTCATCTAGAAAGGTACTCCTTTCTCTGGGCTAGATGTACACATCCGGACATCTGCCAGCATACATCTTATTTTACTTTGTGTGATAAATTAAGTGTTTTTATTTTGTGTGGTAAATTAATGATTTTACTTTATGTGATAAGTGATTTTACATTATGTGATAAGGGATTTTACTTTGTGTGATGAATTAAGTGATTTTACTTCATAAGTGATTTTACATTGTATGATGAATTAAGTGATTTTACTTCATAAGTGATTTTACATTGTATGATGAATTAAGTGATTTTACTTCGTAAGTGATTTTACATTGTATGATGAATTAAGTGATTTTACTTCGTAAGTGATTTTACTTTGTGTGATGAATTAAGTACTTTTTTTCAAGCCATTTTCTGCCTATGGATTGTTAAAAAAGTTGAATGTAGAATGTAGTTTTTGCATGAAATAACTTTGTATTAATTAACTTAAAATCTCTGTAGACACTTCGGAGTTAACCTTCATATTATTCAATTAACCCCCATAATATGTTGACATTTCATGACGCCTTTTATGTTTGGGGTAAAATTGACCCCAAAACTATTGTAATAGAAACATTCTGACACTTTCTGTGTTACCTTTTGTGTGTCTCCCAATTGACTCGCCTTTTATCCCTAAATATTAAAAATCTGTGATGAAACATTTAATTTTAGAGCCTGAGGTAAGTGAAAGTTTAAACCTAACAAATTAGAAAAAGTCATATGGGGTCAAGACGGAAAAATAAGGTTAGCTAAACATTGAATCCTGAATATAACATGAGGGTTAAGAGAGCCTTAATCAATGTTATTTATTCTCTGTTCCATTCAAACAAAAGAAGGAACCCATCATTGTCTTATTCTAAGGTGCATACGGTGGAAAACTATGCTCTAGAACCTGTATTTCTTGTCTTGATCAGTTTCCTTATGCGATGATTCACAGGAAAACTTAAATCTCATTCCAGTAAATACAATAGATCCCTAAACTAAATTGCAAACATACAGGTAAACATATTCCTTTTAATTATCTTTCCAACGTAATAAATTCTGTTCTTCTCCCAATATAATAAACATAAGAAATAATAAAGGGCAATGGGCCCAAACAGTGTCTCTGAAAGCAGATTATTTTCAGTTAAAAACCGATGCTTTTTTCTTTTTTTCTTACTTTTAAACTGTTTTCCCAGCCACAAGATATATCTACACTCATTTTATTCCCAAATTTATCATAAAAAAAATTGTTATTTACATTAGCTGGAGGTCTGACAAGGTGTGTCGATTCTGTATGGTCATTCACTTCAAGTTCACTTTGGATTGGCAACCCACTGATTGGTCAAAATTCAAGTGCCATGTTACTTATACAAGAAAGGCATATTCAAGAGCTCTAGAACATTAGGTGAACATTTTAAAGCAGAAATGAGAATGCCCTGAACATTCATTTGCAGAATGGCATGGCAACTTAAAAGGGTGTAGCCTTATACTGTGGCCAATTACATACTTTTCTGGTTCTGTGATTGTGAGGTTCCATAATGATGTAGTTGTGATTGTGATGTTCTGTGGTTTTTTAATGATGTGGTTTTGTGATTAGAGTTTTTGTGGTTTTGTACCGATGTGGTTCTGTGATTGTGAGGTTCTGTGGTTTTTAGTGATGTGGTTTTGTGATTAGAGTTTCTGTGGTTTTCTGATTGTGAGGTTTTGTGGTTCTGTACCGATGTGGTTCTGTGATTGTGTGGTTCTGAGATTCTGTGATTAGAGTGTCTGTGGTTCTGCAGTCATGTGGTTTTGTGATTGTAAGGTTCTGTGGTTCTGCAGTGATGTGGTTCTGTGATGGTCAGGCTCTGTGGTTCTGTAGTGATGTGGTTCTGTGATTGTGAGGTTCTGTGGTTCTGTAGTGATGTGGTTCTGTGATTGTCAGGCTCTGTGGTTCTGTAGTGATGTGGTTCTGTGATTGTGTGGTTCTGTGGTTCTGTAGTGATGTGGTTCTGTGATTGTGAGGTTCTGTGGTTCTGCAGTGATGTGGTTCTGTGATTGTGGGGTTCTGTGGGTTTGTAGTGATGTGGTTCTGTGATTGTGAGGTTCCATAATGATGTAGTTGTGATTGTGATGTTCTGTGTTTTTTTAATGATGTGGTTTTGTGATTAGAGTTTCTGTGGTTTTGTGATTGTGAGGTTTTGTGGTTCTGTACCGATGTGGTTCTGTGATTATGTGGTTCTGAGATTCTGTGATTAGAGTGTCTGTGGTTCTGCAGTCATGTGGTTTTGTGATTGTGAGGTTATGTGGTTCTGCAGTGATGTGGTTCTGTGATGGTCAGGCTCTGTGGTTCTGTAGTGATGTGGTTCTGTGATTGTGAGGTTCTGTGGTTCTGTAGTGATGTGGTTCTGTGATTGTCAGGCTCTGTGGTTCTGTAGTGATGTGGTTCTGTGATTGTGGGGTTCTGTGGTTCTGTAGTGATGTGGTTCTGTGATCATGAGGTTCTGTGGTTCTGCAGTGATGTGGTTCTGTGATTGTGGGGTTCTGTGGGTTTGTAGTGATGTGGTTCTGTGATTGTGAGGTTCCATAATGATGTAGTTGTGATTGTGATGTTCAGTGTTTTTTTAATGATGTGGTTTTGTGATTAGAGTTTCTGTGGTTTTGTGATTGTGAGGTTTTGTGGTTCTGTACCGATGTGGTTCTGTGATTGTGTGATTCTGAGATTCAGTGATTAGAGTGTCTGTGGTTCTGCAGTCATGTGGTTTTGTGATTGTGAGGTTCTGTGGTTTTGCAGTGATGTGGTTCTGTGATGGTCAGGCTCTGTGGTTCTGTAGTGATGTGGTTCTGTGATTGTGAGGTTCTGTGGTTCTGTAGTGATGTGGTTCTGTGATGGTCAGGCTCTGTGGTTCTGTAGTTATGTGGTTCTGTGATTGTGGGGTTCTGTGGTTCTGTAGTGATGTGGTTCTGTGATCATGAGGTTCTGTGGTTCTGCAGTGATGTGGTTCTGTGATTGTGGGGTTCTGTGGTTTTGTAGTGATGTGGTTCTGTGATTGTGAGGTTCTGTGGTTCTGCAGTGATGTGGTTCTGTGATTGTGGGGTTCTGTGGTTCTGTGATTGTGAGGTGCTGTGGTTCTGCAGTGATGTGGTTATGTGATTGTGAGGTTCTGTGGTTCTGTAGTGATGTGGTTCTGTGATGGTCAGGCTCTGTGGTTCTGTAGTTATGTGGTTCTGTGATTGTGGGGTTCTGTGGTTCTGTAGTGATGTGGTTCTGTGGTCATGAGGTTCTGTGGTTCTGCAGTGATGTGGTTCTGTGATTGTGGGGTTTTGTGGTTTTGTAGTGATGTGGTTCTGTGATTGTGAGGTTCTGTGGTTCTGCAGTGATGTGGTTCTGTGATTGTGGGGTTCTGTGGTTCTGTGATTGTGAGGTGCTGTGGTTCTGCAGTGATGTGGTTCTGTGATTGTCAGGTTCTGTGGTTCGCAGTGATGTGGTTCTGTGATTGTCAGGTTCTCTGGTTCTGTAGTGATGTGGTTCTGTGATTGTGGGGTTCTGTGGTTCTGTAGTGATGCGGTTCTGTGATTGTCAGGCTCTGTGGTTCTGTAGTGATGTGGTTCTGTGGTTCTGTAGTGATGTGGTTCTGTGATTGTCAGGCTCTGTGGTTCTGTAGTGATGTGGTTCTGTGATTGTCAGGCTCTGTGGTTCTGTAGTGATGTGGTTCTGTGCTTCTGTAGTGATATGGTTCTGTGATTGTCAGGCTCTGTGGTTCTGCAGTCATGTGGTTCTGTGATTGTGGGGTTCTGTGGTTCTGTAGTGATGTGGTTCTGTGATTGTCAGGCTCTGTGGTTCTGCAGTCATGTGGTTCTGTGATTGTGGGGTTCTGTGGTTCTGTAGTGATGTGGTTCTGTGATTGTCAGGTTCTATGGCAGCACACTTGATGGGCTGGATTCTGCATGTCCTCCTGCTGGGCCTGCTGCTGCCAGGGTTGCAGGCCTTTAAACCTTTACTGGGAAGCTCCATCACCCATCGGCAGATAACAGAGTGGGCCATCCTGCGCAAAACCACAGAGGTCTGCCGATCAGTGGCAATCTCAGAGGGGAGAGACTTCACAATTCCTGTAAGAGACCACCATACTGCACTGCATTCATTCAGTTCTTCTCACCATCGCTATCGATCTAGCTAGGTTATCAGAACCTAGCATCTAGCAATGTAACACTGCTCATTTGTTAGCTTGCACTATTTGTGTGGATGCATTTAAAAAGCTTTTTCTCTCTGCAATAGCCTGCTGGAAAACTATCTGCATCTACAGTGCAGAGAGCATGCTCCCCCAACGATGGCTCCCTGCTGTCTGGAGCCAAATTCAAGTCCTCCATCATAGCAATGTACATGAGCAATGCAGCCGTGGACACCATTTACAGTCTGAGTGATGCGCGCCACTTTGATGGGGAGGAATTCGAGGGTGGCCGGGCCATCATCACCGAGGGCGTGGCCAGCATAAAAGCCAATGTCCGGGAGGATAACTTTATCTCAGCAAGACTGACCCTGGGGCAGATCTGCCATACCCTGCAGGTGAGAGGCACAGGTGTGTGATTGTGTTTGTGTGAGACATGCCGTTACACGTTTTGTGTGTCTTCCTTTCCCCTGCAGGATTTCTACAGTCACAGTAACTGGATCGAGCTGAAAAAAAAGCGTCCAAACGCAAACCTGATCCGACCAGATGAAAGCATTGGAAAAATAGCAGGTAGAGTGAGAGTGTCAAATTGGCTTTCTTCCAAAACACTATACATCAGATTATATACACTGCTCAAAGAAATGAAAGGAACACTTAATCAACACAGTAAAGTCAATTAAACTTCTGGGATATCGATCTGTCCAGTTCGGAAGCGTAAACGATTGTGAATCAATTTCACCTGCTTTGGTGCGAATGAAAGTGACAACAGATGGACAGGAGAGGCAACAGCAAGACAACCCCCAAAAAGTAAATGGTTTTGCAGATGGTGGCCACAGACCATTTTTTCTCTCCTTATCCTTCCTGACTGATTTTTCTGTAGTTTTGCATTTTGCTAGTGCCCTTGTCACTACTGGTAGCATGAGGCGGTACCTGCAGCCCATTCAGGTTGCACAGGTAGTCCAGCTCCTCCAGGATGGCACATCCATACGTGCCATCGCAAGAAGGTTTGCTGTGTCTCCCAGCACAGTCTCAAGAGTGTGGAGGAGATACCGGGAGACGGCCCATTACACAAGGAGAGCTAGACAGGGCCTTAGAAGGGCAACAACCCAGCGGCAGGACCGGTATCTGCTCCTTTGTGTGAGGAGGGAACAGGAGGAGCACTGCCAGAGCCCAACAAAATTACCTCCAGCGGGCTACTTGTGTGCATGTTTCTGACTAAACTGTCAGAAACAGACTCCATGAGGGTGGCATGAGGGCCCGACGTCCTGTAGTGGGACCTGTGCTCACAGCCCAGCAAAATGCAGCTCGATTGGCATTTTTCAGAGAACACCAGAATTGGCAGGTTCGCCATTGGCCCCGTTCTCTTCACAGATGAGAGCAGGTTCACACTGAGTACATGTGACAGACGTGAAAGAGTCTGGAGACGCCGTGGCAAATGTTATGCTTCTTGCATCATCCAGCATGACCGGTTTGGTTTAATTGACTTGGTGTTATACTGTGATGATTAATTGTTCCCTTCATTGTTTTGAGCAGTGTATTTACACCCTGCAGTGCACACCCTAATAAACAAACATGTCCACCAAGCTAACAGAAGAAACATATTTGCATGCTTTATAGATTTTTTAAAAAGTATTTGATTCAATTTGGCACAAAGGACTATTTTTCAAAGTGGTGTAGGGAGTAAAATATAGGACATCATAAAGTCAATGTACTCAGAAAACAAATTCAGTTTAAAAATGTGAAACAAAATTAAACTGAATTCTTCACTCAAGGGCGTGGAGTGAGACAGGGCAGCAATCCAACACTCATTCAATGCCAGAGTGTTCTGGAACACTAAGCCTCAGCAGTGCCAAACCATTATGTACACACATCACCCAGTGTACACTACACACATCACCCAGTGTACACTACACACATCACCCAGTGTACACTACACACATCACCCAGTGTACACACATCACCCAGTGTACACTACACACATCACCCAGTGTACACTACACACATCACCCTGTGTACACACATCACCCAGTGTACACACATCACCCAGTGTACACTACACACAATTTTTGGATTGATCCTGTTAATGTGCAAACTTATAAACACATGTTACCTATTCAGCAGAATCTTTTGTTAATGAGGATATATGGCACTAAATAGCACACCTTCTGGTTCAGTTCACTATTAGAACAATTTCAAACAATATTTATGGAATATAAATAATTTATTTTCAGGACTTCATAGTTTGGTTAACATGACTCTTACATTGGTGATGTGTAATAACAGTGAAAAGCTTTCCATAAAAATCATATCTTCCATAACTATAGATATAATAATCATAAATTTTATTTGTAATGCACTTTTCATTTCAAGGAGATCTCAAAGTGCTACAAAGCATATGTGGAGCATAAAACAACAACAACAACAACAGAACAACACAGTAACAATCATCATAAAAACTGGCCATAATAAAACCTAAAAAGCACAGATAAAAGCGAAAGTACAAATTTAAGAAAAGGTTCTGTTAAAAAAGAAGGTTTTTAGACCTTTCTTAAAAATTTTGACCGTCTGTTGGTCCCTCAGGTGATTGGGCAGATTATTCCACAGGCGGGGGGCAGCCGAGCAGAAGGCGCGATCTCCCATAGTGCGGAGCCGAGTTTTGGGTGGGTGGAGAAGGTAAGAGTTTGAGGATCTCAGGTTTCGGGTGGAGGTTTGTGGGGTGAGAAGGTCCTTGAGGTAAGAGGGGACATTTCCATGGATACACTGATGTGTAAGCAGATACATTTTGAAATCAATCCTGGAGGATACAGGAAGCCAGCGAAGTGAGTGAAGGATGGGGGTTATATGGTCATACTTACGCACTCTCATCAGGATCCTAGCAGCACTGTTCTGGATGAATTGGAGCTTTTTAAGGCTCTTGCTAGGGATCCCGATGAGAAGTGCGTTACAGTAGTCCAGCCTTGAGGAGACAAAGGCGTGGACGAGTTTCTCAGCGTCTGGTAGGCTGAGTGAGGGACGGAGTTTTGAGATGTTCTTGAGGTGGTAGAAGGAGGTTTTGCACAGGTGTTTGATGTGGGCGTCAAAGGTCAGATGAGGATAGAACCTAACGCCCAGGTTGATGACTGAAGAGGAGAGGGGAATGTTTTGGCCAGAGAAGGAGATGTGAGTTATGGGGGATGACTGGACCTGGTGGGGAGTGCCAACTAAGATGGCTTCGGTTTTAGAGTCGTTTAGCTGCAATAAGTTGTTTTTCATCCACGCCCTTATCTCCTCAAGGCAGGTGGTGAGAGATGATGAGGAGGCAGAGGGGTTAGGGGCAGTTTTTAAATAAAGCTGTGTGTCATCAGCGTAGCAGTGGAATGAGATTCCATGCCGGCTAATGACACTACCTAGGGAAAGCATATAGAGAATGAATAAAATGGGTCCGAAAACTGACCCCTGGGGGATGCCACAGGTGACAGTACGTCCGGGACTTTGCGTTTCCCAGGGTGACATACTCGGTTCTCCCAGACAGATAGGACTGGAACCAGAGTAGTACAGAGTTGGAGAGACTGATGCAGTGGAGGCGGCTGAGGAGAATATGTAAAAATTAACAATAAACATAATCATTGGTCATTTGTATAGATATGTAGAAATGATCTGTCCACGGAGTTACTTTGTATCAACCGTTTCAAACATAAACTGTTATCCTGAGGCAAAAATAACGTAGGCTAAAATCAGTGGTGCGAGACTAATTAAAAATGGAACCAACCAAATGATGGTCACTGGAAGAGATATGGGAAATAACTGGACAGAAGTGGAAATCAGATAATTTTAAAATATAAGTCAGGAAAGGGATATTATAAAACTAGTTGAAAGCTGACTGAAAGCTAGGGGAGTAATTTCCTCTCGTTACTGAGACAGTAGCATAGCAGTAGCCTAGTTTGTTATATTGCCCACTTGATTGTGTTCAATTTCTTTATATTCTTGGTCAGTGGCGCAAATGGCACATGTTGGTACAAATGGACGGTGATGTGTTATTCCAACGCCAAACAAAGAAATCCAAATTCGCTCCACCAATTGAACACCTATGTGTTAGACAGCGCTCTCCATCACCATCATCAAATGAGGGAATAACTTTTGGGAGAAGTTTTTTGTGTTCCATCCCTCCAGTAGAGTTCCAGGGACTAGAATCTATGCTAGACTAGAGATAGAATCTATGCTAGACTAGCGATAGAATCTATGCCAAGGCGCATTGAAGCTGTTCTGGCAGCTTGTGGTGGCCCAACACCTTACTAAGACACTTTATGTTGGTTTTTCTTTTAATATGTCAGCCATCTGTATATGTGTGTAATATGTATATAAGTATATGTGTGTGTGTGTATACAGTGCCCTCCACTATTATTGGTACCCCTGGTAAAGATGAGTAAAAAAGGTTATAAAAAATAAATTGTTTGGTGAATTAGCTTAATCTCACACTGAAGAAATTAGATAAATCCAACCTTTAATTGAAGTAAATGTATTATGAGAAAAAAAAAATCCCTCATCAAGAAATAATTATTTTTAACAAAACCACATGTGTCACAATTATTGGCACCCCTGCATTTATATATAGAATAAAGTAATCATTTAAAATATCTGGTCACATATCCTTTGCATGCCATGACTTTCTGATGTCTGTGACCCAACAATATCAAAAGTCTCTTGATATCTCATTTTCTGGTACTCTTACAAGCGAATCTATAACGTATTTGCATTTAAATTAATCTCTATGGGAATTGGGGGGTGGGACTAGATTTAGCTGTACATTATGCTGGAACAGTATGGAATACATGGTTGGTAAAATGGCTGTAAGTCATCAAGGGTCTGAGGTATCAAACGAGCCTCAAACCATCACTCAAACCAGATATGCAGTAGATGGATGGATCACTTTTAGGGTTGTTTTTCCTGACAAATTTTCCTATTGAACTCTTCAAGTTATCCATCCATATCTACTATCCACTTTTTCTAACTTTTTCAGTGTGAGATTAAGCTAATTCACCAAACGGTGAATTTTGTATAACCCTTTTTACTCATCTTTAGCAGGGCTGCCAATAATCGTGGAGGGCACTGTATATGAATATGCTGTATACTGTGGTGCCAGGAAGGGAGTTAGGGTGCCGCCCTCTACTGGACAGAACCAACATTACACTCAGGCATGGGAATCCGCTGTGGCACATAGCAATTAGCCCAGGTGCTCATAATCAGCACGGATTAGTTTTCCTTATAAAAGGGATTAAAAGAGTGACGAATGTGTGAATTTTGGCTCTGGTTTTCTCCTTTTATTTTGGTAAGCCTTTAGCCTTTTGGTAAGACTTTCCCCAGCGCTGTACCGCAATAAATACACATATACACAGTGCAGTCTGTAAGTATTTAGACTGGGACACAATTTTTGTTGTTTTGGCTCTGTACTCCAGCACATTGGACCTGAAACGGAACAGTGGCTATGGGGTTAAAGTGCAGACTTTCAGCTTTAATTTTAGGATTTTTACATCCACATCAGGTGAACTATGTAGTAGCCATTTTTATACATAGTTTCCCCCCCCCCATTTTAGTAATTGGACAAATTAAAATAAACTTAAATAAAGTCATCATATTTAATATTTGGTTGCATATCCTTTGGCATGCCATAACTTTCTGATGTCTGTGATATGAAAACATCAAAAGACTCTTGCAGAATTCCTGCACATTTTACATTTTAAAATTCCAGACTCAGATTTCCAGACTTCTCGGTAGACTTTTCAGACCATATTTGACATCAAGGTACTAATATCTTGGTGTTAATTATGGAAATAAATTATTTCAAAATCCAACTGACAGTGGGGTGCAAAAATGTGGGCACCTTTTACAATTAACATCAAGCTAAGTGAACAGAAGCTAACCTGACCCCCTAAATGGTACTAATTAAACATTTTATTGAATTTTTTTTGTTTCAAAATAATAAAAAAATGTAAAAAAGCCCTGTGAAACGGTTGGAAAACCTTTTGGATTATTTTTTGTTACTTTTTAAAAAGATTACTAAGGCCCAGGCCCAGGTGATTTACTCGTTAGGGCTTCAATGAGTCAGGTGAATATAACTCCAGGGCTATATGATTCTAACTATTTATTCTGAAGTAACTCCTTGCCTTCTAAAGCATCCGACTGCGGTGGCTGTTCTGTCTGGTGTTAACAACGGGCTCCTCTAAACAGTCGTCCAAGGATGTCAAAATCAATAGTAGATAGTTCACTTCCACCAACAAGGAGAAGGCAAAAAATAATCTGTCAGAAAATGGAAGATAAATGGAACAGTTGAAGTCAAGGCAAAGTCTGGAAGATTAAGACAAATAGAATGACCTGAGACCTGGTGAGAAATGCTCAGAAGAACCCACACATCACTGCAAAAAAGAGTAGTGGACACAGGTCTAGTTGCTCACAGGACAACAATGCACAATACAAAGTACTTTAAACAACAAAGACCTACATGGCAGAGTTCCCAGAAAGAAGCCTTCCCTACGACCTCAACACAACATTACGCATCTGAAATATACTGAATTGGCACTCTTCCACACTGTTGAGTAGCCTTGGTGAGTAGATAGGACAAGAAAGTTGTTCAATAGGCGAAATTGCAGTATACTTGAAACACCCGGATGACACACTTACTTCCGGGGTTTCGGTGAACACATTCAGGAGCACACTGAAATATGACGTGAGGCTTCGTTCGTTTAAAAAAAAAAAAAAAAAAAAAAAAGAAGAGACGCAGCTTCGCTGGCGTTGCTCTTCAAATACAACAAAAACAACACGTGACATGGCAGCACAAGGGTGGGGCACAGGGTTGCCAGATCTTGCAAGACTTTCCAAACAAATGGCGACTCAAAACTAGCCCGAAATATATTTTTAACCGAAACCAGCGTATTTTAAATACAAATCCTCATGTTTTTACTTTTTAAATAAGTGTGTGCTTTGCGACTTTGCTCATTTTTACCCGTGACTGCACTTTGAAAGTATCCCAATTTAGCTGTAAAATTGCAGACATGGCAACACTGGTGGGACGGCTTACGACACTTCCACAGTTCGTTTGGAAAATAGTATGGCGGATATTTTTCGCGGACTGCTAAACAGTGCACATTAAACAGCACACTTTCTGCCAGTGCACTGTACGTAGGAGACAGGGCGCAGTAGATAGGACTCTGATTCAGACACAGTGCACTGTACGCAGGAGACAGGGTGCAGTAGATAGGACTCTGATTCAGACACAGTGCACTGTACGCAGGAGACAGGGCGCAGTAGATAGGACTCTGATTCAGACACAGTACACTGTACGTAGGAGACAGGGCGCAGTAGATAGGGCTCTGATTCAGACACAGTGCACTGTACGCAGGAGATGGGGCGCAGTAGATAGGGCTCTGATTCGGACACAGCCCTTGAGAAGCCTGAAGTTTTTTGGAACAATGTGCTTTGGACTGACGAAACCAAAATTGAACTTTTTGTTCACAACCAAAGAAGGTATGTTTGGAGAAAAAAGGGTGAAGCGTTTGTAGAGAAGACCACCTTGCCAACTGTTAAGCATGGAGGTGGATCCATTATACTTTGGGGTTGTGTGGCAGCGGGGGGCACAGGAAATATTGTGCGGGTGGAAGGAAGAATGGATTCCACAAAATATCAAGAAATTATAGTGGCTAATGTTCGATAGTTTTTAAGTTGAAGAAAGGTTTAAGTTGAAGAATATATTTAAGTTGAAGAAAGGTTGGTCTGAAGCATACCTCAAAATCAACCATGAAATAAAAATAAAAAGTAATCTTGCTTTAAAAAGAAATGTGCCATGTTTAGCTTTGTACCATTTATAGGTCAGGTTAGCTTCTGTTCACGTAGATATTAATTGTAAAGGGCATTTTGACCAGGGGTGCCCAGATTTCTGGACCCCACTGTATATGTTACATTCTGACTATGTCTGCTATTATGTTGCCAAATAATTGCCAGAAGACTAGCTTCAAAGTAGCTCATACAAATCAATAACACCAAGCCCTGATGGGCTCTTGTGGGTTAGGGTTAGGGTTAGGGTTATGAACTGGATAATATTTATGAAACATATAAACTTGAAACGGGTTAAATTTGACCCGAACACAATAGGAGGGTTAATGTGTATTAACAGAATATTGAACTGGGGAACATAGATTCCCATTTGAATCAAGCTGCAATGCTAAAAACAGTGCAATGCTATTCAAATTCAAGTTCAAACCCTACAGTAACAGAAAGGATGTAGAATTCACCAGGGAACTAGAAAAGAGAATTAAAGTACCTTGATGTAGATGGATAGTAAAACATAAATCACACTTGTAAACACTGCTGAACATAAATAACTACAAATGAAGCCAATAATAATATCTACTAATAAAAATAATAAAAATACCTCAACGCCCCCTTTGCTCTCTAAAAATAGAAAGTACTGTGTGCTCCACTGTGAAATGTTATTCACATTGCGGCCAACACCTGTCTTCATATCATCCCGATTGTCCAATTCCAATTTGTTGAAGTTATTCCAGCAAATAGGGGCTCTGAGGTTTTCTGGCTTGGCTAGACCTGTAAACTCAATAGTGACAATGATTCACAAGGTCTTGTCTACAATGTGGTATAAACATTTTTAGTTTTGCAAATGGGTGTTTTTTTTCTAATTACCGTGAAAAGAGGATAGTCAATGCGCTTATCGATTCCTATACATTAAGCATTAATCATTCAATATTTATATTGTGAATGGGCTACAATGGCATTCTGAAGCCGCTCCGCTTTAGCACGGAAGGCGGTTTGGGTGTAGGCCTTCATATTTCATTAAATATCACACCCCATAACAATATATGAGTAAATGTGTACAGTTGCCCATCTTAGTTGTCCTGTACGAAGACCACAACACATCGCTTGTTGCTGTTGAATAAATAAAAAGAACCCCATACTAAAAGTCGCACAGACGATGATGTGTTTTTCTTTCACAAATTATTGACAGCAAATAAAGGTAATTTTCTGGCTAGCCATTTATATATAGTTATCTTATTGTAACACTTACACCTATGAAAATAACCATGAAAAATGAACTGCTGAAATATGTTTTTGAAGGGTTTGAGATCCCTACACGCATACACTTCTTGCCTTGCTTTGCCTGCACTCTCTCACACAGGAGTAAACATCTTGCCTTGCTTTGCTCGCGCTCTCTCACACAGGAGTAAACATCTTGCCTTGCTTTGCTCGCGCTCTCTCACACAGGGGTAAACATCTTGCCTTGCTTTGCTCGCGCTCTCTCACACAGGAGTAAACATCTTGCCTTGCTTTGCTCGCGCTCTCTCACACAGGGGTAAACATCTTGCCTTGCTTTGCTCGCGCTCTCTCACACAGGAGTAAACATCTTGCCTTGCTTTGCTCGCGCTCTCTCACACAGGGGTAAACATCTTGCCTTGCTTTGCTCGCGCTCTCTCAGGGCCCTGTCACACTATTGCGTATGAGAGAAACGTATGAGTTGCGGATGTAAATTCATGAAATAATTTTCATACGCGCAAAAAGCCGTTGAAAAGAAAGAATTTTTCGGATACTTACCGTATTGAACCTATGAGTAGCGTATGAGTAGCGTATCGCCAGCGTATGGCTAGCGTAATGTACGTATGGCTAGCGTATGAGTAGAGTATGAACTGCGCATGTCCGGCGTACCGCTATCACGTGACAAAGTGCCAATATAACCATCGGCCTTTCCTCATTCTCGGTTCTCAGGATGGGGAACGCAACACACCACCACAACCAGGAAAGAAGTATTGACTCTTTAATGACTGTAGGCTATTACTCAGAGGGTATGCAACATGGTTGAAAAGGACATGATGGCAATAAGCACCGTTGACGGTGAGGGATTTCGAGAGCTAATAAACAGGCTGCGCACACGACTCACTCCAGACCACGTAGATATGCTTAAATGTTCTTGAATAAAAATAAGTAGGTCTATCTAGTATGCATATGAGGAGCCTATTCAAAACATAATAGCCTATGTTTTAAGTTGACTGTTCTATGCTAGGTCTACTAGTTTAACTGTCGCCTTTCAATTTCAAGAGCGATTATGTTCATGCTGCAAGTGCCTAGCGGAGCAACGGTTTCGCTTGCTACAGATGAGACCGAGCGCAATTTCTTTTCTGTTAAAGTAGCCTATACACGCCTTCCTATTCTATTTTTGTTATGCTACAATAATGCCTGTTTCTCAAATGTTACAATAAATCTTTGATTGAGGAATATAACATGCATTTTGTATTCTGTCTATCATAAGCTATATTTAGCTTTTATGTTATCAATTAATCGACGATTTTTTGTTAAGGTTAACAACTATCGATTAAGGAAATTCCTTAATATTTGCATCCCTACTATGTACCATTATTACCATTATTATCATGTGGCATTATTAATGATCAGTTGATCATATGAATAAACGTTTTTTAAACTTACTTCTGGTGTTTTTCATACTTTTATAATACATCAAATGATGTGTAATTTATAAGTACCCCTGACCCATAGAATAA
This sequence comes from Ilyophis sp. 1 JC-2022, assembly GCA_022702515.1. Classification (NCBI taxonomy): domain Eukaryota; kingdom Metazoa; phylum Chordata; class Actinopteri; order Anguilliformes; family Synaphobranchidae; genus Ilyophis; species Ilyophis sp. 1 JC-2022. The sequence continues at coordinate 3,323,962 of CM040401.1, forward strand.
TAAACTGCATTTTACACTTGACTTTAAACTATACAATTGTTCTAAATCATCCTGTCTTGCCATGGAACTGCACCTGCACCTGAGTTGGCCCAGTGCTTCAGGAGGTTCCTCTGCTTCTTTCAATCGTCAGGCATACGGCAAGATGTCTATATACGTTGCAGATACGTCAGACATACGTTAGAAGTACGTTACTCATGCGCTATCAATGCGCTATCAATACGCTAGCTGTACGGTACACCTTCATGTCAGCGTATGTCAGCGTATGACCAGCGTACTCGACCTATGAGTAACGTACCTCTAGCTTAATTCTAGCGTATTCAGCGTATGCCTAGCGTATGTTTAGCGTATAAACCATACGTCCGAACACGCACAAATTTTTTTAGCATGCTTAAAAAACTTTTGGTGCCTCGCCGTATGCCAGCGTATGCCACCGAATGCGACCGTGCTTGAAACGTATACAACCTATGCCTAACGTACCCCTAGTGTATGTCATCGTATATCAGCGTATGAGTGATATTTTTAATACGCTGGCATACGCTAGTACGAAACGCTATAGTGTGACAGGGCCCTCACACAGGAGTAAACATCTTGCCTTGCTTTGCTCGCACTCTCTCACACAGGAGTAAACATCTTGCCTTGCTTTGCTCGCGCTCTCTCACACAGGAGTAAACATCTTGCCTTGCTTTGCTCGCGCTCTCTCAGACAGGAGTAAACATCTTGCCTTGCTTTGCTCACTCTCTCACAGGAGTAAACATCTTGCCTTGCTTTGATCACGCTCTCTCACACAGGAGTAACCATCTTGCCTTGCTTTGATCACGCTCTCTCACACAGGGGTAAACATCTTGCCTTGCTTTGCTCGCGCTCTCTCACACTCTCTCAGACAACGGTAAACATTTTGACTTTGTCGGCTGCTCCAAACGCCATCAAAAAACACACTGCTTCAATTTATTTGATGAAATTCTGAATTATATTTTAGAAAACAGAATAGGGGCAAAAGTCTGGAAACACAAATATTTCTCCATACTCGCTTTTCTTTTCCCTTACTTATCAAGACCTGGAAATTACCAAAATCAAATTCAATACTTTTCCATACTGCGTAGGAACCCTGCTCTTGATATCTTATTTTCTGGTGCTCTTACAAGAGTCTGAGGCTTCAAACGAACATCAAACCATCACTCTGCTGCCAGATATGCAGTAGATATGGATGGATCACTATAAGGGTTGTTTCTCCTGACTCATTTTCCTATTGAACTCTTTAAGGAGAAAAACAACCCTTAAAGTGATCCAGAGCCAAAACAACAAAAATTGCATCACTGTCAAAATACTTACGGACTGCACTGTACATACATACACATATACAGTGCCCTGCACAATTATTGGCACCCCTGGTAAAGAGGAGTAAAAAGGGTTATACAAAATTCACCGTTTGGTGAATTAGCTTAATCTCACACTGAAAAAAATTAGAAAAATCCAACCTTTAATTGAAGTAATTTTTTCCTGAGATAAGAAATCTCTCCTCAAGAAGATTTTTATTTATTTCTTTTTTTAAACACGTGTGCCACAATTATTGGCACGCCTGTATTTAATACTTTGTACAACCTCCCTTTGCCAATAAAACAGCACTGAGTCTTCTCCCGTAACATCTAATAAGGTTGGAGAATACAGAGCAAGGGATCTGAGACCATTCCTCTTTACAGAATTTCTCCAGGTCCTCTCTTGTGCACTCTCCTCTTCAGTTTAGCCCAGAAGTTTTCAATGGGGTCTAGGTCAGGGGACTGAGATGGCCATGGCAGAAGCTTGATTTTGTGTTCAGTTAACCATTTTTGTGTTGATTTGGATGTATGTTTTGGATAATTGTCCTGCTGGAAGATTCAACGATGACCCCGTTTTAGTTTCCTGGCAGAGGCAGCCAGATTCAGATTTTAAATTCCATAGTATTTTATGGAGTTCATGATGCCATGTACCCTAACAAGGTTCCCAGGGCCTTTGGAGGAAAAACAGCCCCACAACATCACGGAACCTCAACCATACTTAACAGTGGGGATCAGGTTATTTTAGGTATCGCCATCCTTCTTACGTGAAAAATCCAGTGGAAGTGTGCCAGTTGGTTTGGAAAACGGCTATCGAACAACGTGTAGTGCACACGCACGGGTTTCGGGACACGGGAAGTTGAACTATTTTTGCAATGAAAAAAGTGAAATTGCGTGAGAATTGTTTCTGTTTTGTGAAAATGCGTGCGATGTTTTGCTTTAGCGTGACACCGTGAGAAAAGGGTCAAATGCGTGAGTCTCACGGTCAATACGTGAGAGTTGACATCCCTGGCACTGTGCATGCGTATACATATATAGGTATTTCATGTCTAAGTTATATTTTAATCTTTATATTTATTGTTGTTGTCATTACTTTTATTGTTTATTGTTATTGTTGAGAGAGAGTTTTATGTTTTATCTGTTTTATTCCAACAAAGTGAACTTGGCAGTGTCTTGAAGGTGTCACATTGTAGCAGTATTATTTAGAATGTTAAATTATATTTTGACATTTTAATGATGACCAGCCCAAGGTCATTAACTTAGCCTGCTTTGCTTTAATGTGACATAGACATGAGGTGAGAAACTTGTATTCAGTAAAAAAGAAAAAAAGAAAGTTTATTACGTGAAAAATTCATGAGCCGGAAAGACAAAACTCAAGCACCATCAATACCTCATCTATTAATTTACTGTGTGGAATACTCCAATAACATTCTAAGAGTAAATTATACCACTGGTATACTATACTATACTATACTATATTACTCTGAAATATCTATTTGACTTACCCAATGTTCCCCCTTTCCTTCAGTATGTATGATTGTATTCCACAATCCATTTTTAAATGTATTTGTTTGATTATGTTGCATTTTATTAATTATAAAAAGACTGTGTGCATTATGAAGTTGGAGACAGGCTAACACATTCCTCGTAGAGTGTAAGCTCACTTGCTCTTTAGATTGAATCCAAAAACGTGCATTTTGTTGAATTAGGGAAAAGTATTTTCCATTAAGTTGTACTGCTGACTGCTCCACCTGCAGATAAAAAGACGTCGACTTGCAGAAACTGCGCTGGAGGCAGCTGCAAGGACAACATCCTGCCTGAAATCATCAATGAAGGGACACTAACCTCTGGCTACTTCAGTCTATTCCTATCCTCCAAACCTGCAGGTACTATAGTCCTCTGTCACCCTCTAAATCTGCAGGTACTATAGTCCTCTGTCACCCTCCAAAATCTGTAGGTACTATAGTCCTCTGTCACCCTCCAAATCTGCAGGTACTATAGTCCTCTGTCACCCTCCAAATCTGCAGGTACTATAGTCCTCTGTCACCCTCCAAATCTGCAGGTACTATAGTCCTGTCACCCTCCAAACCTGCAGGTACTATAGTCCTCTGTCACCCTCTAAATCTGCAGGTACTATAGTCCTCTGTCACCCTCCAAACCTGCAGGTACTATAGTCCTCTGTCACCCTCCAAACCTGCAGGTACTATAGTCCTCTGTCACCCTCCAAATCTGCAGGTACTATAGTCCTCTGTCACCCTCCAAACCTGCAGGTACTATAGTCCTCTGTCACCCTCCAAATCTGCAGATACTATAGTCCTCTGTCACCCTCCAAATCTGCAGGTACTATAGTCCTCTGTCACCCTCTAAATCTGCAGGTACTATAGTCCTCTGTCACCCTCCAAATCTGCAGGTACTATAGTCCTCTGTCACCCTCCAAATCTGCAGGTACTATAGTCCTCTGTCACCCTCCAAATCTGCAGGTACTATAGTCCTCTGTCACCCTCCAAAGCTGCAGGTACTATAGTCCTCTGTCACCCTCCAAATCTGCAGGTACTATAGTCCTCTGTCACCCTCCAAATCTGCAGATACTATAGTCATCTGTCACCCTCTAAATCTGCAGGTACTATAGTCCTCTGTCACCCTCTAAATCTGCAGGTACTATGGTCCTTGTAAGAGCCATATTGCCATTTATTTTCATTTTGTATTTTATGTTAAATTCCAAAGGGACAGCTACAGTCTGGACTACTGCTGCCCTTTCTGTGAATTGTAGCCAGCAGACAGGGTACATGGGGGAAGTGAGATTGGGTACTATCCCAGCTAGATGGGGTAGTGGACCCTCTCTCTCTCTTACTTTATTTGATCGACTCTTTATTTCCAAATTTGATGCCAATGTCGGGATGTTGTCCTTAATGTCTGTTTCTCTGTCTCTTTCTCTCTGTCTGTCTCTCTGTCTCTCTCCCTCTCTCTCTCTCTCTCTCTCTCTCTGACTTTTTCTCTCTCTCTTTGTCTCTGCCCCATACACACACACACAGACATCACTCAACTGCATCTCAAATGTTAAAATGTGTGGGTTTCACATAGCGATGTCTTAATCGCTGTACCCTGTGATTTCGATATGATGATAGAAGAATACGTTTTAGCAGGTGCAGACACATTCTTCCAAGAGAGGGAATGTCGGGTATATAGCTTTGATTACGGCCTTCGATAGAGAATGTACAATGTGATATGGCAAACTTGCTCAAAGTCAATTCAATAGTACTTGATTATCGGGAGGCCTGCTCTGCTCCATATAGCTCTTTTAAGTTTGTTGAAGAATAAGGGTAGACGTATAAATGTATGTTGAAGAACACCGTGTGTTGGTGATGGCCTGCGTTGCTTCTCTCTGGTACAGGGAAGTGCAGTCATGGTGGGTTTTTTGACCGTACCAGTCGCCGGGACCCAGTTGGCGGGATCAACAAGGATAACGATGGAGCAGATCATGGGCATCTACACCGTGATGCTGCCAACATGGCCGTGAATGCCACCATGGAGCTGCTGGAGGACATCCGGGGTGCCAGCGGGGAGAACGACTTCCTCCAGTACCAGCTCAGCCTGTTACAAATTAACTTAGTCACTCTTTCTCTCTTTCACACGTCTTCATCTTGCTTGATCTCGGTCTCTCCCTCTCTCTTTCTCAGGCTCATGGGAATCACTCATTCCTCTGTGCTATGTTTTGTGATTGACACCACGGGGAGCATGTCTGCTGACATTGAGGAGGCAAAGAGGGTGACATTCTCAATCATCAACAGCAAGAAAGGCACCCCGGATGAGCCATCCGCCTACATACTGGTGCCCTTTAATGACCCTGGTGGGTCCATCTCAATTTCACTTTTACCACATTGTTATCTTAATATATCATATCTGGGCCTTTGTGCCGTCTTGGTGATGCCACATTTTTGTATTCCTGAGAGGAACACTGATTTTCTCCATGACCGTATGTCGCTCTGGATAATAGTGTCTGCTAAGTGACTATAATATCTCTCTCACACATAGTGCATGCATATGTGTGTGTGTGCTCGTGCGTGCAGACGTGTGTTCATACATGTGTTTGTGTGTGTAGGATTTGGACCTCTGACACGGACAACAGACTCTGACATCTTTAAGCAGAGGATTAATGCTCTCAGTGCATCGGGTGGCGGTGACCAGCCAGAGTTGAGTCTATCAGGACTGCAGGTGTGTGTGTGTGTGTGTGTGTGTGTGTGTGTGTGTGTGTGTGTGGGCGTGCATGCGTGCGTCCCCTCATCTCTCTTTGTCCCCCCTTCTCTCTCTCTCTCTCTCTCCCTCTCTCTCTCCCTCTCTCTCTCCCTCTCTCTCTCCCTCTCTCCCTCTCCCCAGCTGGCTCTCACTAGCGCCCCTCCATCCTCTGAGATTTTTGTGTTCACCGATGCCCCGGCCAAAGACGTTCAGCTGAAGAGCACAGTCATTGCTCTGATCGAGAGCACCAAGTCAGTTGTGAGTACTGAACCACTATGACCACCAGGGGTGTTGTCTGACCCAATTTACTGGGACGTACAGTGTATGCTTCAGTAACATACAAGATTGTTCTTGAGTAGAATTTTGTGGGTTCGTGTAACTTAGGATACCAGTAAAATGGGGTAGCACTACCTTGGTTAGGCACATACCTAACCAGAACCGCTGCAAAAACACAGACAGACAAAGTGCCTCTTTTTCTCCAGACCCCACAAGCAGCTCCTGGCTGATTGTGAGGTCAAACAGACAGAAAATCTATTATGCTAAACTATATTTTAAAATTGAATCATGACAATTGGTTTGACAAATTTGAACATCCACTAAAGCCACATTATAATGAATGAACAGCATTTTACACAACATTTTGTGCAGCATATTAAAATCTCAACCAAAAAAAAAACGTCTTCAATGTCCAAAAAAGCCAAGTTACTCACGCATAGCCTAAAAAGCACTCTCTGTCAGTCATAAATTAAAACTTGCAAAAACTAGGCCTGCCCTTAAAAATATTGAAATCAAAATGCGATCATCAATGGTCTGAGGTATCAAACGAGCCTCAAACCATCACTCTGCTGCCAGATATGCTAGATATGGATGAATCACTTTAAGGGTTGTTTCTCCTCGTTTTCCTTTTGAAGTCAGGAGAAACAACCTTTCAAGTTATCCATCCTACAAGTTATCCATATCTACTGCATATCTGGCACCTGAGTGATGGTTTAAAGCTTGTTTGATACCTCAGACCCTTGATAACTTACAGCCATTTCCCCATCAATGTGTTCCATACTGTACCAGTGTAATTTACAGTTACATCTAGTCCCACCCCCAAATTCCCATAGAGATCCATTCAAATGCAGAGAGGTTATAGTATCGCTTGTAAGAGTACCAGAACATAAGATATCAAAAGACTTTTAATATTTTTGACATCACAGACATCAGGAGGTCATGGCATGCAAAGGATATGCAAGGTGATGTTTCTGTTGATTTTGTCTAACGTACATTTTTGGTGCTTTGAGACCTTGTTGTGCTTTTTTGTTTTTATTACACACCTACACTGGAGAAACTAAGCCCTTCCAAACAGGGCTATAGACTAAGGAGGTTAGAGGTAGAGTCAGTTACACATTTTGATGACTAAAATCTTTGTAAACCAAATATTAAAAAATTATTACTTCTACATTATGTAAAACTGTCCAATATTTTTGATGCCCGCAATTTGGGGTGGACTATGTACAAAAGGTTCTATAATTTCTAAATGGTTTATCTGATATGGATGAAAATACTCTCATATTAAAGCTCACAGTGTGCACTGCAACAAAAAATGTGTCACTGTCCACTGAGTTATGGTGCTCACTGTATCGTTGGCATACTTTTGTAAAAAACCATGCACAACAATATCTTGATGTTCGTGAGTAACCATGTCATATTTGGAAAGTGATGTTTCTGTTGATTTTGTACATTTGAACGTACATTTGTGCTTTGAGACCTTGTTGTGCTTTTTTGTTTTTATTACACACCTACACTGGAGAAACTAAGCCCTTCCAAACAGGGCTATAGACTAAGGAGGTTAGAGTTAGAGTCAGATACACATTTCTGTGCCGGTCGAGCTTGACATCAACTGCTTTAAAACAGTAACAGACTGAACGTTAATCGCACAAGCCGATTTAAAGCTGCTGGACGTGGCATTGGCAATATAATTGAATACATTCCACATCAGTGTCATACATGCAAGTCTCTCTATTTCTCTCTGTCTCTATCTCTCTCTCTCTTTCTCTGTTTCTCTCTGTAGGTGAACTTCTTTTTGACAAATGCTCTCTTCGCTCGGCGTCGGAGGAACAGTAATGGTGGCAACCGTATGAGTGCCCGAGGGAACCAGCTATACCAGGAACTGGCCGAGGCATCTGGGGGACAGGCCATAGTGGTCACCAAAGACACGCTGCCCGAAGCCACTGACATCATTGTGGACTCTTCCACCTCTGCCCTGGTACACTCATACCCTGCACCTCTGCCCTGGTACACCCATACCCTACACCTCTGCCCTGGTACACTCATACTCTACACCTCTGCCCTGGTACACCCATACCCTACACCTCTGCCCTGGTACACCCATACCCTACACCTCTGCCCTGGTACACTCATCCTCTACACCTCTGCCCTGGTACACTCATCCCCATACACCTCTGCCCTGGTACATCTATCCCCTACACCTCTGCCCTGGTACACTCATCCTCTACACCTCTGCCCTGGTACACTCATCCCCATACACCTCTGCCCTGGTACATCTATCCCCTACACCTCTGCCCTGGTACACTCATACCCTACACCTCTGCCCTGGTACACTCATACCCTACAACTCTGCCCTGGTACACTCATACTCTACACCTCTGCCCTGGTACACCCATACCCTACACCTCTGCCCTGGTACACTCATACTCTACACCTCTGCCCTGGTACACCCATACCCTACACCTCTGCCCTGGTACACCCATACCCTACACCTCTGCCCTGGTACACTCATCCTCTACACCTCTGCCCTGGTACACTCATCCCCATACACCTCTGCCCTGGTACATCTATCCCCTACACCTCTGCCCTGGTACACTCATACCCTACACCTCTGCCCTGGTACACTCATACCCTACAACTCTGCCCTGGTACACTCATACTCTACACCTCTGCCCTGGTACACCCATACCCTACACCTCTGCCCTGGTACACTCATACCCATACACCTCTGCCCTGGTACACTCATCCTCTACACCTCTGCCCTGGTACACTCATCCCCATACACCTCTGCCCTGGTACATCCATCCCCTACACCTCTGCCCTGGTACACTCATACCCTACACCTCTGCCCTGGTACACTCATACCCTACAACTCTGCCCTGGTACACTCATACCCTACACCTCTGCCCTGGTACACTCATACCCATACACCTCTGCCCTGGTACACTCATCCTCTACACCTCTGCCCTGGTACACTCATCCCCATACACCTCTGCCCTGGTACATCCATCCCCTACACCTCTGCCCTGGTACACTCATACCCTACACCTCTGCCCTGGTACATCTATCCCCTACACCTCTGCCCTGGTACACTCATACCCTACACCTCTGCCCTGGTACACTCATACCCTACAACTCTGCCCTGGTACACTCATACTCTACACCTCTGCCCTGGTACACCCATACCCTACACCTCTGCCCTGGTACACTCATACCCATACACCTCTGCCCTGGTACACTCATCCTCTACACCTCTGCCCTGGTACACTCATCCCCATACACCTCTGCCCTGTTACATCCATCCCCTACACCTCTGCCCTGGTACACTCATACCCTACACCTCTGCCCTGGTACACTCATACCCTACAACTCTGCCCTGGTACACTCATACCCTACACCTCTGCCCTGGTACACTCATACCCTACACCTCTGCCCTGGTACACTCATACCCATACACCTCTGCCCTGGTACACATCCCCGGCACCGCTGCCCTGGTCCACCCATACGCTACACCTCTGCCCTGGTACACTCATACCCTACACCTCTGCCCTGGTACACCCATACCCTACACTTCTGCCCTGGTACACCCATTCCCTGCACCTCTGCCCTGGTACACTCATACCCTGCACCTCTGCCCTGGTACACCCATACCCTACACCTCTGCCCTGGTACACTCATACCCTACACCTCTGCCCTGGTACACTCATACCCTGCACCTCTGCCCTGGTACACTCATACCCTACACCTCTGCCCTGGTACACTCATACCATACACCTCTGCCCTGGTACACTCATACCCTACACTTCTGCCCTGGTACACCCATACCCTACACTTCTGCCCTGGTACACCCATTCCCTGCACCTCTGCCCTGGTACACTCATCCCCTACACCTCTGCCCTGGTACACTCATACCCTGCACCTCTGCCCTGGTACACTCATACCACACACCTCTGCCCTGGTACACTCATACCCTACACCTCTGCCCTGGTACACTCATACCCTACACCTCTGCCCTGGTACACTCATACCCTACACCTCTGCCCTGGTACACTCATACCCTACACCTCTGCCCTGGTACACTCATACCCTACACCTCTGCCCTGGTACACTCATCCCCTACACCTCTGCCCTGGTGCACTCATACCCTACACCTCTGCCCTGGTACACTCATACCCTACACCTCTGCCCTGGTACACCCATTCCCTGCACCTCTGCCCTGGTACACTCATACCCTGCACCTCTGCCCTGGTACACTCATACCCTACACCTCTGCCCTGGTACACTCATCCCCTCACCTCTGCCCTGGTACACTCATACCCTACACCTCTGCCCTGGTACACTCATACCCTACACCTCTGCACTGGTACACTCATACCCTACACCTCTGCCCTGGTACACTCATCCCCTACACCTCTGCCCTGGTACACTCATACCCTGCACCTCTGCCCTGGTACACTCATACCCTACACCTCTGCCCTGGTACACTCATCCCCTACACCTCTGCCCTGGTACACTCATACCCTACACCTCTGCCCTGGTACACTCATACCCTACACCTCTGCCCTGGTACACTCATCCCCTACACCTCTGCCCTGGTACACTCATACCCTACACCTCTGCCCTGGTACACTCATACCCTGCACCTCTGCCCTGGTACACTCATCCCCTACACCTCTGCCCTGGTACACTCATACCCTGCACCTCTGCCCTGGTACACTCATCCCCTACACCTCTGCCCTGGTACACCCATACCCTACACTTCTGCCCTGGTACACTAATACCCTACACCTCTGCCCTGGTACACTCATACCCTACACCTCTGCCCTGGTACACTCATCCCCTACACCTCTGCCCTGGTACATCCATACCCTACACTTCTGCCCTGGTACACTCATACCCTACACCTCTGCCCTGGTACACTCATACCCAACACCTCTGCCCTGGTACACTCATACCCTACACCTCTGCCCTGGTACTCTCATACCCTACACCTCTGCCCTGGTACACTCATCCCCTACACCTCTGCCCTGGTACACTCATCCCCTACACCTCTGCCCTGGTACACTCATACCCTGCACCTCTGCCCTGGTACACCCATTCCCTGCACCTCTGCCCTGGTACACTCATCCCCATACACATCTGCCCTGGTACACTCATACCCTGCACCTCTGCCCTGGTACACTCATACCCTGCACCTCTGCCCTGGTACACTCATCCCCATACACCTCTGCCCTGGTACACTCATACCCTACACCTCTGCCCTGGTACACCCATTCCCTGCACCTCTGCCCTGGTACACTCATACCCATACACCTCTGCCCTGGTACACTCATCCCCTGCACCTCTGCCCTGGTACACTCATACCCTGCACCTCTGCCCTGGTACACTCATACCCTGCACCTCTGCCCTGGTACACTCATCCCCTGAACCTCTGCCCTGGTACACCAGACCCTGCACCTCTTTCCTGGTACATCCATCCATGCTAATTCAGCTATTAAAACTGAATTAATTAATTGAAAAAAGTGTTCTCTAAGGATTTTCCAATTAATTAATAGAATTTCAATCAATAGAACAATGAACAAACACCACGACAGGTAAAAAAATACACTGGCAGTAAACTGACATACAGTATTTTCAGAACACAGACACAAAAATGAGAAATAAACATATAAGGTACTGGAAAATATATGAATAATATGGATCATGAGACGGGTGTGTGAGGGTCGGACCCGAAATGCACGTCTCAATAACATTCAGGAATGTCCAAAGAGCGTGGTCAAAAAACAAGCAAAGTTCATACACAAAAATCCAGCCAAAACCAACGTACAGTACCGAAGGAGAAGGCAGTCTCAGAATCGGTACACCATGCAATAGTCCAGTAACCAGAGTAGCTGTCAGCGGGGCAGAAGTACAGGCAGATGGTAGGCAGGCTCGGGGTCGAAGGCAACGCAAGAGTCCCTGATAAACAGGGGCAACAATTTTGCAAAAACACGACATGAACACTGAGCTTAAATGCAGGTATAGACAGGTGCAGACACTTAGCTTGAACGCAGCATGCAAATGGAAATCAGGTGTGGAAGGCTGACAAGGTAACAAGACAATTAGTACTCTAAAAACCTATCCTGACCTAGCGTTAGTAAATTAGTAAATGACATGCACGAGAAACGTAAGGTAAACATGAACACATGGTTAGAGAGTTAGTATTACCCAATCCTGATCTAACGTTAGTAGATTAGTAAATAGACATGGGAGAATGAAACAATTAGGGAAGCGTGAGCGACAGCAAGAGACAGAGAAACAGCATGACCGCAAGGCTGCGGAAAAACACGGAAATGTGTATGCTAACAATGAACGGGAAACGTAACGTGAATCAAATATAAAACGTGACATGACAAGACTAGAAATTAAATCATAACAATAATCAAACATGAAACGTGACATGACATAAAAATTTAACGTAACAAGACTAAAACATAAAACGTGGCGTGACTAGACTAAACACAATACGTGACATAAACAAGAAATCTAACAAAGTCAAGAAAAGACAAGAAAAGAAAAGGTGACAGGACAATAGATTCGTGACAGATCATTGACACCAATTTGCATTCAGTAAAACCTGTTGAGTTTTTTTCAACATAAATATCACGCTAGCTTCCTCCACTGATAGTTAGATTAACCCTAACCCTAACCAACCTCTTGTATTTCAGTCTCCTTTTGTTTCTTCTGTGGTGCTCTGGTTCTCCAGGTGACCATTCTTCAGGTGGTGAGGAATCCAGGAAGATCCGATAATTTCCCTTTTACAGTGGACGCATCAATGAGGAACCTGACCATCTACATCACAGGCAGCTCTCTCACCTTCAGTCTCAACAGCCCCTCAGGTAAGGACATACCTCACCTGCTCAGGTATGCTCAGGTGGATTGAGTGGTCTGCTACTCATCCTGCTATGTTCTTTTCAGATTTTAACGTCATTGAAACATCCATAAACTTTACTTTTTAAGCTTGATCCTCAACAGTGTGGAATGTGTAAAATTGAACATGACCAATAGGATGCTTTTATAAGGCTCGGTAGACCAGGTTGGTACAAAGATGCTGTTCTGGCCTGGTCAAATTTGGCGGTAAACAATGTTAATTCAGAATGCAGCTGTGTGCAACAGTGTTAATTATTTCAACCCGAAAAAAATTTAAACATTTTAGTCAACGGCATTTTTTTTCATGAATACAACGATTTTAATATGAGGAATATGAGGAAATTTATTTGAGAAAATAAAAACTGTGACTAAATCCCTTCATATTATTGTTGACGAAAAATGATAGAAACTGTATAAAACCAATTTTTTTAACATTGTTGATGGAAAAGAACAAAATTAAAACATATTTTGAAATAATTTTTTTAAAATTTCTAAATAAAAACATGACGTGAATCCATTTATATTATTGTTGAGATAAAAATTTATGAAAATTTATATTTCGAAATAAAAACAGTGATGAAATCTAATATTTATTAGACCTCAAAAGAGAGAGGTAAATGACAAATATGCATTCTCGTCATTGATTGGATGTCGTCTTCATTTAACTCCTTTCTGCCTACGTGGGCAACATCCTGTTAGTCGTGCAAAAAAGTCAAAGAAAGCAACTAACGTGAGAGGATGACAATATAAATAAAATACTTTTTTTGTGGTGGGTCTCGGGAGGATATTTGTGATACATCTCTGGGTCTCCAGGTAAAGGTTCTCTTGATCACCTGGTGCTTCCTGACTCCCCCAGGTGTATCTCAGAACAGTTCTACCTCAGACGGGCCCCTTGGTAGAATAAAGGTAGTTGGGAACCTGCACAGGATTCGCGTGGACACCCAGACGGGATTATGGGAAATCGGCGTGACCTCAACACAGTCATACACTCTTAAGGTTACAGGTCAGCCCACTGTGTGTGTGTGTGTGTGTGTGTGTGTGTGTACAGTATGGACACCTGAGTATGTTTGGAGAAGTATTAGGGGTTTGTTTTCATATGTATGAATTATGAAATCATTATTTGCATGTGTGTGAGTGTATGGGAGTTCTGCTCTGGGTAGTACTGATAGAAGGCACCTGAGTGAAGTGTGGCTATGTAAATCTGTGTACTGCAGGTGAGCGCACCAGGTGAGTGTACTTTCAGGGGTGTGTATCAGGTGGGCTTACTGCAGATTAATGTACATGAGGTGAAATGCTGTATGTAAGTTGTGTCACATTCCTGACTAATTTCCAGGTCAAAGCAGCATAGATTTTGTCTACAACATTGTAGAGGACCTTTCGGGGCTTGGAAGTGATTTCACCTTGAAAGAGGGCCGTCTCCAAGCAGGTGAGCAAACAGCTGTCTACTGTTAGCAATTAAAATATATTGCTTTTCGTGGTCAAGGAGGTAGATCAAGGATACTCTTCAATTCAATTCGAATGGTTAAAACACTTTGTCTTTATTGTGTCAGCTCGGAGTCTTTACAGAAGTACACAATGGATCTGTGCTCCTCTGGAAGCGCACGCTCGAAGCGCGTTCTCGCGCGCACGCTCGAAGCATCTCTGCTCCTGTGATGCTTATATACTATAAAGTAAAAAGGGGTTTGTACATCACTGGGCGTATAATTCAAACCAATCAAACGTTTAGAATTTCACGTGTTCAGTTCATGTCTAGTATTTTTCCATGAAGATAGAAACTTATGAGTTTTGGCGTTTCCTGTTTTGCATAAACTGGCTCCGCTTTTGTGGCAAATCCTTTATCTAAAGAATGTTTCTCAGGACAGTTCTGAGGCCCTCCCTCTCAGAACTCTCATAACACAGGCCCAAGGTCACCCATTCGAAACTCAACTACCACAGACAAGTTTATACATTCTATTTACAACCTATACTTTTATAGGATTAAATGTCAGAATCCAACACTACCCAATCACTCTCATTATCATCACTAGGCTCATCACCATCACCTTCATCTTCATCATCATTACAGTCATCATCATGATGAAGATCATCATCACCCACCAAGTCCACACATATTACCTCAGTCATAGATCACGCCCTCACTGAGTGTACACACAGTGCCCTAAATCAGAAGTTCTAGAAAAAGGTATTGCGTACAGATGAGACCAAGATTCACTTGTATCAGAGTGATATGAGCAGAGTGTGGAGGCCAAAAGGAACTGCCCAATATCGAAAGCATACCACCTCCTCTGAGAGACGTGGTGGGGGTGTTATGGATAAACCACCTCCTCTGAGAGACATGGTGGTGGGGGTGTTATGGATAAACCACCTCTTCTGAGAGACATGGTGGTGGGGGTGTTATGGATAAACCACCTCCTCTGAGAGACATGGTGGTGGGGGTGTTATGGATAAACCACCTCCTCTGAGAGACATGGTGGTGGGGGTGTTATGGATAAACCACCTCCTCTGAGAAACATGGTGGTGGGGGTGTTATGGTTTGGGCATGTATGGCTGCCACAGGTACTGGCTCACTTGTCTTCATTGTTGATGTCACTGCTGATTAAGTGTACGGAAGAATATCTGCTGAAGTTCAAGCATTTGCCTCCAAACTCGCTGGACAGTGCTACATCCTACCCCAAGAAACCTATCCCAAAACAGACTGCTAAAGCAACAGAGAAGTTTCTTAAAGCCAAAAACTGGAGAATTCTTGACTGGCTAAGTCAGTTACCCGATCTGAATCCAATTGAACACGTGTTTCATATGCTGAAGAGAAATCTTCAGGCAACTAGCCCCCGAAACGAGCTGCAGGCCAGTCAGAGCATCACCAGAGAAGATACTCAACACCTTGTGAGGTCTCATAGTTGTTGATGACTGGATCTGCAACAAAGTACTAAACATGACTACTTTCATTTACATAACATCAATATGTCCCAAACATTATGGTGCCCTGAAGTGGGGGGCTGCATATAAACAGGTTCTGTAATGGCTACGTACATGGTGAAAATGAAATGTATAAAATACCCTTTAATGAAAGCTGAGAATCTGCACATGTGAGAAGCTGCACAAACCACTTGTGAATTGTTTGATTACAAATCTAAAATTGTGGAGTTCACAGCCAAATCAAGAAAATACATGCATTTGTCCCAAACATTATGAAGGGCACTGTATATGCAGCTGAAGTGGTGTTTATTTACTCACGCCAGCAGGACTGGCGTATTTTGATAATTTTTGTTGTACAGGCTGAAAAATATTTATTATTATATAACTTTTTCTTCTGGCTCACTGAGGTTGCTTCCAAAGTGCCTTGCTGCTGCGCCACCCAAATTTTACTGCCATATTTTATATCATCTCCTTTGACTTTAAAATCAGATTGTTTCTGGTGTTGCACCTCTGTTAGCAACAGTGTATCAACTGCACTGGCTGGGGAAACTGGTGAATCCATTCCCTGTTACCGTGGCGATGTATTGTTTTGCTACCCAGCTGTCATTGGACACTTGTATTTTAATGTTTTTCTTCCCAGCTATGAAAAGATAGACTCCACACCAAACTGAAATTTCAGTCATTTTGTATAAGATATGTATTATATCTTTGTATGCAGGACTGTAACCATACCACTCAGATGGCCTGATTTACTTTATAAGACCTTTAGCATGTGCAAAACCTTTTAGCACACGCAAAACTAAAAACACAACCAATGATTGGTGCAAAACAAATAGCATGTCCAGTCGTTGGTCATGTTACTGGTTTCACGTGTACTAAAAGGTTTTGCACACGCTAAAGGTCTTAGTAAATCAAACCCAGTGTTATGGGTTGTGCCTGCCTTTCCTTATCTCTGTGGGCATTCATTCCTTTTACCTTTTTAACATTCAAGCCGGTAAGGTACAGGACAAGTGCTTTCTATCGACCGCTTTGTTTCGACTTTATGCTTAAACAACGCGGGACTTGATAGCAGTACTTTATAAATTGTGGTTACAGATTCGCTTAGACTTTGTTTATTTTGTTCTTTTTCTTGCTCTAGCCTACGAGAATTTTGCCAGATACGTCTGTGTTGTTTTCTTTACCGTTCTGTTAACTCTTTAGATTCTTCTCTCATCTTTTCTTTCCTTGTTATTTTTCTTGCTGACTTCTAAGTCAGTTTGCCCAAGCCGTTGGGTCGTTTTTTTCCCCCTCCCCTTTTTAAGACTCCTTTATCACTCCCTCGTACTGGGAGCTGGAGCTTTTCTGTTTTCCATTTTTCCCTCTCCCTCCTACAGAGTCCGCTCCGTTCTATTGGCGTCCCTCCGGGGTCACTTGTCTGAATCCCCTTCTGTGGTGTCTGGTCCTCCGAACCAACCCACTCCATTACACCCAGACTGTACACAGAGATGCTCTTATATTTAAAATCCACTGCTGAAACTGTCTTGCCTAGAGTTTCATAAACTAAAAAAAAACTGACAAAAACATGCAGTGGAGGAATAAGAAATATGACATTTATGAAAAGAAGCATCTCGTGATCAGAAATGATGTCCTCTTTCTGTATTTGTAAAATCATGGTCAGCATCTGACTTCCTGTTTGTGTCTCATTGTCACTTAGGTGGGAATGCCACCTTGCTATTGTCGGTGGTGGGTGGAGATTCCCCCACAGTGACAGAGGTGTCCCTGGTGGAGGTATCGGGTTTGAGGATGGAAAACGGCACCTGGACGGCGTTGGGGGAAGGGGATTATCTGGTGTCTGTGGAGAAGGTCCCAGATGGAAATTTTGTTATTCTGTTGAAGGGGGAAGATGGGACGGCCCGGCTCTCCAAAAACAGCTTTCAGAGGCAGTCCAACACCCAGCTGCGGGCTTCCAGCCTGACAGTCAAAGTAAGCAAACTTAACATCCAACATAAAGTGAACATCCAACATAACTGTCATAGTGTGTGATTTGATTTGTGGTTGTGATGTTACAGTGGGTGATTTTGTTTCTGGTGTATTGTCAGGCCTTTGCTAATGGCACCCTGGAGCCTGGGGTGCCATTCTCTGTTCCCTTCACTGTGATGTCCAGTGGGATGGCGGGAAACTACGCCATCCGGGCTCGAGATGACAGGGGATTCATCACCTCTGCTCCATCTAGGTAGGAGTGCGTGTAGAGTGGAGAACAGGTATTGATATGGGGCGTTTGAACTGTACTGTTTGTCAGTACAGATTGAAAAGAGTACAGTCTCTCTGCTTTGTGCTGTGTGATGCAGAAGTATAGTCTCTCTGCTTTGTGCTGTGTGAGGCAGCAGTATAGTCTCTCTGCTCTGTGCTGTGTGAGGCAGGAGTATAGTCTCTCTGCTCTGTGCTGTGTGAGGCAGCAGTATAGTCTCTCTGCTCTGTGCTGTGTGAGGCAGCAGTATAGTCTCTCTGCTCTGTGCTGTGTGAGGCAGCAGTATAGTCTCTCTGCTCTGTGCTGTGTGAGGCAGCAGTATAGTCTCTCTGCTCTGTGCTGTGTGAGGCAGCAGTATAGTCTCTCTGCTCTGTGCTGTGTAAGGCAGCAGTATAGTCTCTCTGCTCTGTGCTGTGTAAGGCAGCAGTATAGTCTCTCTGCTCTGTGCTGTGTGAGGCAGGAGTATAGTCTCTCTGCTCTGTGCTGTGTGAGGCAGGGGTATAGTCTCTCTGCTCTGTGCTGTGTAAGGCAGCAGTATAGTCTCTCTGCTCTGTGCTGTGTGAGGCAGCAGTATAGTCTCTCTGCTCTGTGCTGTGTGAGGCAGCAGTATAGTCTCTCTGCTCTGTGCTGTGTGAGGCAGCAGTATAGTCTCTCTGCTCTGTGCTGTGTGAGGCAGCAGTATAGTCTCTCTGCTCTGTGCTGTGTGAGGCAGCAGTATAGTCTCTCTGCTCTGTGCTGTGTAAGGCAGCAGTATAGTCTCTCTGCTCTGTGCTGTGTAAGGCAGCAGTATAGTCTCTCTGCTCTGTGCTGTGTGAGGCAGCAGTATAGTCTCTCTGCTCTGTGCTGTGTGAGGCAGCAGTATATTTTCTCTGCTCTGTGCTGTGTAAGGCAGGAGTATAGTATCTCTGCTCTGTGCTGTGTGAGGCAGCAGTATATTATCTCTGCTCTGTGCTGTGTGAGGCAGCAGTATAGTCTCTCTGCTCTGTGCTGTGTGAGGCAGCAGTATAGTCTCTCTGCTCTGTGCTGTGTAAGGCAGCAGTATAGTCTCTCTGCTCTGTGCTGTGTAAGGCAGCAGTATAGTCTCTCTGCTCTGTGCTGTGTGAGGCAGCAGTATAGTCTCTCTGCTCTGTGCTGTGTGAGGCAGCAGTATATTTTCTCTGCTCTGTGCTGTGTAAGGCAGGAGTATAGTATCTCTGCTCTGTGCTGTGTGAGGCAGCAGTATATTATCTCTGCTCTGTGCTGTGTGAGGCAGCAGTGTAGTATCTCTGCTCTGTGCTGTGTGAGGCAGCAGTATAGTATCTCTGCTCTGTGCTGTGTGAGGCAGCAGTATAGTATCTCTGCTCTGTGCTGTGTGAGGCAGCAGTATAGTATCTCTGCTCTGTGCTGTGTGAGGCAGCAGTGTAGTATCTCTGCTCTGTGCTGTGTGAGGCAGCAGTATAGTATCTCTGCTCTGTGCTGTGTGAGGCAGCAGTATAGCATCTCTGCTCTGTGCTGTGTGAGGCAGCAGTATAGTATCTCTGCTCTGTGCTGTGTGAGGCAGCAGTGTATTATCTCTGCTCTGTGCTGTGTGAGGCAGCAGTATAGTATCTCTGCTCTGTGCTGGGTGAGGCAGCAGTATAGTATCTCTGCTCTGTGCTGTGTGAGGCAGCAGTATAGTATCTCTGCTCTGTGCTGTGTGAGGCAGCAGTGTAGTCTCTCTGCTCTGTGCTGTGTGAGGCAGCAGTATAGTATCTCTGCTCTGTGCTGTGTGAGGCAGGAGTACAGTCTCTCTGCTCTGTGCTGTGTAAGGCAGGAGTATAGTCTCTCTGCTCTGTGCTGTGTGAGGCAGCAGTATAGTATCTCTGCTCTGTGCTGTGTGAGGCAGCAGTATAGTATCTCTGTTCTGTGCTGTGTGAGGCAGCAGTATAGTATCTCTGCTCTGTGCTGTGTGAGGCAGCAGTATAGTATCTCTGCTCTGTGCTGTGTGAGGCAGCAGTATAGTATCTCTGCTCTGTGCTGTGTGAGGCAGCAGTATAGTATCTCTGCTCTGTGCTGTGTGAGGCAGCAGTATAGTATCTCTGCTCTGTGCTGTGTGAGGCAGCAGTATAGTATCTCTGCTCTGTGCTGTGTGAGGCAGCAGTATAGTATCTCTGCTCTGTGCTGTGTGAGGCAGCAGTATAGTATCTCTGCTCTGTGCTGTGTGAGGCAGCAATGTAGTCTCTCTGCTCTGTGTTGTGTGAGGCAGCAGTATAGTATCTCTGCTCTGTGCTGTGTGAGGCAGGAGTACAGTCTCTCTGCTCTGTGCTGTGTGAGGAAGCAGTATAGTCTCTCTGCTCTGTGCTGTGTAAGGCAGGAGTATAGTCTCTCTGCTCTGTGCTGTGTGAGGCAGCAGTATAGTATCTCTGCTCTGTGCTGTGTGAGGCAGCAGTATAGTATCTCTGCTCTGTGCTGTGTGAGGCAGCAGTATAGTATCTCTGCTCTGTGCTGTGTGAGGAAGCAGTATAGTCTCTCTGCTCTGTGCTGTGTAAGGCAGGAGTATAGTCTCTCTGCTCTGTGCTGTGTGAGGCAGCAGTATAGTATCTCTGCTCTGTGCTGTGTGAGGCAGCAGTGTAGTATCTCTGCTCTGTGCTGTGTGAGGCAGCAGTATAGTCTCTCTGCTCTGTGCTGTGTGGGGCAGCAGTATAGTCTCTCTGCTCTGTGCTGTGTGAGGCAGCAGTATAGTCTCTCTGCTCTGTGCTGTGTGAGTCAACAGTATAGTCTCTTTGCTTTGTGCTGTGTGAGGCAGCAGTATAGTATCTCTGCTCTGTGCTGTGTGAGGCAGCAGTATAGTATCTCTGCTTTGTGCTATGTGAGGCAGCAGTATAGTCTCTCTGCTCTGTGCTGTGTGAGGCAGCAGTATAGTCTCTCTGCTCTGTGCTGTGTGAGGCAGCAATATAGTCTCTCAGCTCTGTGCTGTGTCAGGCAGCAGTATAGTCTCTCTGCTCTGTGCTGAGTGAGGCAGCAGTATAGTCTCTCTGCTCTGTGCTGTGTGAGGCAGCAGTATAGTATCTCTGCTCTGTGCTGTGTGCGGCAGCAGTATAGTATCTCTGCTCTGTGCTGTGTGATGCAGCAGTATAGTCTCTCTGCTCTGTGCTGTGTGAGGCAGCAGTATAGTCTCTCTGCTCTGTGCTGTGTAAGACAGCAGTATAGTCTCTCTGCTCTGTGCTGTGTGAGTCAACAGTACAGTCTCTCTGCTTTGTTCTGTGTGAGGCAGCAGTATAGTATCTCTGCTTTGTGCTGTGTAAGGCAGCAGTATAATCTCTCTGCTCTGTGCTGTGTAAGACAGCAGTATAGTCTCTCTGCTCTGTGCTGTGTGAGTCAACAGTACAGTCTCTCTTCTTTGTTCTGTGTGAGGCAGCAGTATAGTCTCTCTGCTTTGTGCTGTGTAAGGCAGCAGTATAATCTCTCTGCTCTGTGCTGTGTAAGACAGCAGTATAGTCTCTCTGCTCTGTGCTGTGTGAGTCGACAGTACAGTCTCTCTGCTTTGTTCTGTGTGAGGCAGCAGTATAGTATCTCTGCTCTGTGCTGTGTGAGGCAGCAGTATAGTATCTCTGCTCTGTGCTATGTGAGGCAGCAGTATAGTGTCTCTGCACTGTGCTGTGTGAGGCAGCAGTATAGTCTCTCAGCTCTGTGCTGTGTGAGGCAGCAATATAGTCTCTCTGCTCTGTGCTGTGTGAGGCAGCAGTATAGTATCTCTGCTCTGTGCTGTGTGAGGCAGCAGTATAGTCTCTCTGCTCTGTGCTGTGTGAGGCAGCAGTATAGTATCTCTGCTCTGTGCTGTGTGAGGCAGCAGTATAGTCTCTCTGCTCTGTGCTGTGTGAGTCAACAGTATAGTCTCTCTGCTTTGTGCTGTGTGAGGCAGCAGTATAGTATCTCTGCTCTGTGCTGTGTGAGGCAGCAGTATAGTATCTCTGCTCTGTGCTATGTGAGGCAGCAGTATAGTCTCTCTGCTCTGTGCTGTGTGAGGCAGCAGTATAGTCTCTCTGCTCTGTGCTGTGTGAGGCAGCAATATAGTCTCTCTGCTCTGTGCTGTGTGAGGCAGCAGTATAGTATCTCTGCTCTGTGCTGTGTGAGGCAGCAGTACAGTCTCTCTGCTCTGTGCTGTGTGAGGCAGCAATATAGTCTCTCTGCTCTGTGCTGTGTGAGGCAGCAGTATAGTCTCTCTGCTCTGTGCTTTGTGAGGCAGCAGTATAGTCTCTCTGCTCTGTGCTGTGTGAGGCAGCAGTATAGTCTCTCTGCTCTGTGCTGTGTGAGGCAGCAGTATAGTCTCTCTGCTCTGTGCTGTGTAAGGCAGCATTATAATCTCTGCTCTGTGCTGTGTGAGGCAGCAGTATAGTATCTCTGCTCTGTGCTGTGTGAGGCAGCAGTATAGTCTCTCTGCGCTGTGCTGTGTGATGCAGCAGTATAGTCTCTCTGCTCTGTGCTGTGTAAGGCAGGAGTATAGTCTCTCTGCTCTGTGCTGTGTGAGGCATCAGTATAGTCTCTCCGCTCTGTGCTGTGTGAGGCAGCAGTATAGTCTCTCTGCTGTGCTGTGTGAGGCAGCAGTATAGTCTCTCTGCTCTGTGCTGTGTGAGGCAGCAGTATAGTATCTCTCCTCTGTGCTGTGTGAGGCAGCAGTATAGTCTCTCTGCTCTGTGCTGTGTGAGGCATCAGTATAGTCTCTCTGCTCTGTGCTGTGTGAGGCAGCAGTATAGTATCTCTGCTCTGTGCTGTGTGAGGCAGCAGTATAGTCTCTCTGCTGTGCTGTGTGAGGCAGCAGTATAGTCTCTCTGCTCTGTGCTGTGTGAGGCAGCAGTATAGTATCTCTCCTCTGCGCTGTGTGAGGCAGCAGTATAGTCTCTCTGCTCTGTGATGTGTGAGGCAGCAGTATATTCTCTGATATGTGCTGTGTGAGGCAGCAGTATAATCTTTCTGCTCTGTGCTGTGTGAGGCCGCAATATAGTATGTCTGCTCTGTGTTGTGTGAGGCAGCAATATAGTCTCTCTGCTCTGTGCTGTGTGAGGCAACAGTATAGTATCTCTGCTCTGTGCTGTGTGATGCAGCTATATAGTCTCGCTGCTCTGTGCTGTGTGAGGCAGCAGTATAGTATCTCTGCTCTGTGCTGTGTGAGGCAGCAGTATAGTCTCTCTGCTCTGTGCTGTGTGAGGCATCAGTATAGTCTCTCTGCTCTGTGCTGTGTGAGTCAACAGTACCGTCTCTCTGCTTTGTGCTGTGTGAGGCAGCAGTATAGTATCTCAGCTCTGTGCTGTGTGAGGCAGCAATATAGTCTCTCTGCTCTGTGCTGTGTGAGGCAGCAGTATAGTATCTCTGCTCTGTGCTGTGTGAGGCAGCAGTATAGTCACTCTGCTCTGTGCGGTGTGAGGCAGCAATATAGTCTCTCTGCTCTGTGCTGTGTGAGGCAGCAGTATACTATCTCTGCTCTGTGCTATGTGAGGCAGCAGTATAGTCTCTCTGCTCTGTGCTGTGTGAGGCAGCAGTATAGTAACTCTGCTCTGTGCTGTGTGAGGCAGCAATATAGTCTCTCTGCTCTGTGCGGTGTGAGGCAGCAGTATAGTATCTCTGCTCTGTGCTGTGTGAGGCAGCAGTATAGTAACTCTGCTCTGTGCTGTGTGAGGCAGCAGTATAGTAACTCTGCTCTGTGCGGTGTGAGGCAGCAGTATAGTATCTCTGCTCTGTGCTGTGTGAGGCAGCAGTATAGTAACTCTGCTCTGTGCTGTGTGAGGCAGCAGTATAGTAACTCTGCTCTGTGCGGTTTGAGGCAGCAGTATAGTCTCTCTGCTCTGTGCTGTGTGAGGCAGCAGTATAGTAACTCTGCTCTGTGCTGTGTGAGGCAGCAGTATAGTAACTCTGCTCTGTGCGGTGTGAGGCAGCAGTATAGTATCTCTGCTCTGTGCTGTGTGAGGCAGCAGTATAGAATCTCTGCTCTGTGCTGTGTGAGGCAGCAGTATAGTATCTCTGCTCTGTGCTGTGTGGGGCAGCAGTATAGTCTCTCTGCTCTGTGCTGTGTGAGGCAGCAGTATAGTCTCTCTGCGCTGTGCTGTGTGAGGCAGCAATATAGTCTTTCTGCTCTGTGCTGTGTGAGGCAGCAGTATAGTCTCTCTGCTCTGTGCTGTGTAATGCAGCAGTATAGTATCTCTGCTCTGTGCTTTGTGATGCAGCAGTATAGTCTCTCTGCTCTGTGCGCTGTGAGGCAGCAATATAGTCTCTCTGCTCTGTGCTGTGTGAGGCAGCAGTATAGTCTCTCTGCTCTGTGCTGTGTGAGGCAGCAGTATAGTATCTCTCTCTGTGCTGTGTGAGGCAGCAGTATAGTATCTCTGCTCTGTGCTGTGTGAGGCAGCAGTATAGTCTCTCTGCTCTTTGCTGTGTGAGGCAGCAATATGGTCTCTCTGCTCTGTGCTGTGTGAGGCAGCAGTATAGTCTCTCTGCTCTGTGCTGTGTGAGGCAGCAGTATAGTAACTCTGCTCTGTGCTGTGTAAGGCAGCAGTATAGTCTCTCTGCTCTGTGCTGAGTGAGGCAGCAGTATAGTCTCTCTGCTCTGTTCTGTGTGAGGCAGCAGTATAGTATCTCTGCTCTGTGCTGTGTGAGGCAGCAATATAGTCTCTCTCTGCTCTGTGCTGTGTGAGGCAGCAATATAGTATCTCTGCTCTGTGCTTTTTGATGCAGCAGTATAGTCTCTCTGCTCTGTGCTGTGTGAGGCAGCAGTATAGTCTCTCTGCTCTTTGCTGTGTGAGGCAGCAATATAGTCTCTCTGCTCTGTGCTGTGTGAGGCAGCAGTATAGTCTCTCTGCTCTGTGCTGTGTGAGGCAGCAGTACAGTATCTCTGCTCTGTGCTGTGTGAGGCAGCAGTATAGTATCTCTGCTCTGTGCTGTGTGAGGCAGCATTATAGTCTCTCTGCTCTTTGCTGTGTGAGGCAGCAATATATTCTCTCTGCTCTGTGCTGTGTGAGGCAGCAGCATAGTATCTCTGCTCTGTGCTGTGTGAGGCAGCAGTATAGTCACTCTGCTCTGTGCGGTGTGAGGCAGCAATATAGTCTCTCTGCTCTGTGCTGTGTGAGGCAGCAGTATACTATCTCTGCTCTGTGCTATGTGAGGCAGCAGTATAGTCTCTCTGCTCTGTGCTGTGTGAGGCAGCAGTATAGTAACTCTGCTCTGTGCTGTGTGAGGCAGCAATATAGTCTCTCTGCTCTGTGCGGTGTGAGGCAGCAGTATAGTATCTCTGCTCTGTGCTGTGTGAGGCAGCAGTATAGTAACTCTGCTCTGTGCTGTGTGAGGCAGCAGTATAGTAACTCTGCTCTGTGCGGTGTGAGGCAGCAGTATAGTATCTCTGCTCTGTGCTGTGTGAGGCAGCAGTATAGTAACTCTGCTCTGTGCTGTGTGAGGCAGCAGTATAGTAACTCTGCTCTGTGCGGTGTGAGGCAGCAGTATAGTCTCTCTGCTCTGTGCTGTGTGAGGCAGCAGTATTGTAACTCTGCTCTGTGCTGTGTGAGGCAGCAGTATAGTAACTCTGCTCTGTGCGGTGTGAGGCAGCAGTATAGTATCTCTGCTCTGTGCTGTGTGAGGCAGCAGTATAGTATCTCTGCTCTGTGCTGTGTGAGGCAGCAGTATAGTATCTCTGCTCTGTGCTGTGTGGGGCAGCAGTATAGTCTCTCTGCTCTGTGCTGTGTGAGGCAGCAGTATAGTCTCTCTGCTCTGTGCTGTGTAAGGCAGCAGTATAGTCTCTGCTCTGTGCTGTGTGAGGCAGCAGTATAGTCTCTATGCTCTGTGCTGTGTAATGCAGCAGTATAGTATCTCTGCTCTGTGCTTTGTGATGCAGCAGTATAGTCTCTCTGCTCTGTGCGCTGTGAGGCAGCAATATAGTCTCTCTGCTCTGTGCTGTGTGAGGCAGCAGTATAGTCTCTCTGCTCTGTGCTGTGTGAGGCAGCAGTATAGTATCTCTCTCTGTGCTGTGTGAGGCAGCAGTATAGTATCTCTGCTCTGTGCTGTGTGAGGCAGCAGTATAGTCTCTCTGCTCTTTGCTGTGTGAGGCAGCAATATGGTCTCTCTGCTCTGTGCTGTGTGAGGCAGCAGTATAGTCTCTCTGCTCTGTGCTGTGTGAGGCAGCAGTATAGTAACTCTGGTCTGTGCTGTGTAAGGCAGCAGTATAGTCTCTCTGCTCTGTGCTGAGTGAGGCAGCAGTATAGTCTCTCTGCTCTGTTCTGTGTGAGGCAGCAGTATAGTATCTCTGCTCTGTGCTGTGTGAGGCAGCAATATAGTCTCTCTCTGCTCTGTGCTGTGTGAGGCAGCAATATAGTATCTCTGCTCTGTGCTTTTTGATGCAGCAGTATAGTCTCTCTGCTCTGTGCTGTGTGAGGCAGCAGTATAGTCTCTCTGCTCTTTGCTGTGTGAGGCAGCAATATAGTCTCTCTGCTCTGTGCTGTGTGAGGCAGCAGTATAGTCTCTCTGCTCTGTGCTGTGTGAGGCAGCAGTACAGTATCTCTGCTCTGTGCTGTGTGAGGCAGCAGTATAGTATCTCTGCTCTGTGCTGTGTGAGGCAGCATTATAGTCTCTCTGCTCTTTGCTGTGTGAGGCAGCAATATAGTCTCTCTGCTCTGTGCTGTGTGAGGCAGCATTATAGTCTCTCTGCTCTGTGCTGTGTGAGGCAGCAGTATAGTCTCTCTGCTCTGTGCTGTGTGAGGCAGCAGTATAGTATCTCTGCTCTGTGCTGTGTGAGGCAGCAGTATAGTCTCTCTGCTCTGTGCTGTGTGAGGCAGCAATATAGTCTCTCTGCTCTGTGCTGTGTGAGGCAGCAGTATAGTCTTTCTGCTCTGTGCTGTGTGAGGCAGCAATATAGTCTCTCTGCTCTGTGCTGTGTGAGGCAGCAGTATAGTTCCTCTGCTCTGTGCTGTGTGAGGCAGCAGTATAGCCTCTCTGCTCTGTGTTTTGTGATGCAGCAGTATAGTATCTCTGCTCTGTGCTGTGAGAGGCAGCAGTATAGTCTCTCTGCTCTGTGCAGTGTGAGGCAGCAGTATAGTCTCTGCTCTGTGCTGTGTGAGGCAGCAGTATAGTATCTCTGCTCTGTGCTATTTGAGGCAGCAGTATAGTATCTCTGCTCTGTGTTGTGTGATGCAGCAGTATAGTTTCTCTGCTCTGTGCTGTGTAATGCAGCAGTATAGTATCTCTGCTCTGTGCTTTGTGATGCAGCAGTATAGTCTCTCTGTTCTGTGCTGTGTGAGGCAGCAGTATAGTATCTCTGCTCCGTGCTTTGTGATGCAGCAGTATAGTCTCTCTGTTCTGTGCTGTGTGAGGCAGCAGTATAGTATCTCTGCTCTGTGCTGTGTGAGGCAGCAGTATAGTCTCTCTGCTCTGTGCTGTGTGAGGCAGCAATATAGTCTCTCTGCTCTGTGCTGTGTGAGGCAGCAGTATAGTCTCTCTGCTCTGTGCTGTGTGAGGCAGCAGTATAGTATCTCTGCTCTGTGCTGTGTGAGGCAGCAGTATAGTATCTCTGCTCTGTGCTGTGTGAGGCAGCAGTATAGTCTCTCTGCTCTGTGCTGTGTGAGGCAGCAGTATAGTCTCTCTGCTCTGTGCTGAGTGAGGCAGCAGTATAGTCTCTCTGCTCTGTTCTGTGTGAGGCAGCAGTATAGTCTCTCTGCTCTGTGCGGTGTGAGGCAGCAGTATAGTCTCTCTGCTCTGTGCGGTGTGAGGCAGCAATATAGTCTCTCTGTTCTGTGCTGTGTGAGGCAGCAGTATAGTCTCTCTGCTCTGTGCTGTGTGAGGCAGCAGTATAGTCTCTCTGCTCTGTGCTGTGTGAGGCAGCAGTATAGTCTCTCTGCTCTGTGCTGTGTGAGGCAGCAGTATAGTCTCTCTGCTCTGTGCTGTGTGAGGCAGCAGTATAGTCTCTCTGCTCTGTGCTGTGTGAGGCAGCAGTATAGTCTCTCTGCTCTGTGCTGTGTGAGGCAGCAGTATAGTCTCTCTGCTCTGTGCTGTGTGAGGCAGCAGTATAGTCTCTCTGCTCTGTGCTGTGTGAGGCAGCAGTATAGTCTCTCTCTGCTCTGTGCTGTGTGAGGCAGCAGTATAGTCTCTCTGCTCTGTGCTGTGTGAGGCAGCAGTATAGTCTCTCTGCTCTGTGCTGTGTGAGGCAGCAGTATAGTCTCTCTGCTCTGTGCTGTGTGAGGCAGCAGTATAGTCTCTCTGCTCTGTGCTGTGTGAGGCAGCAGTATAGTCTCTCTGCTCTGTGCTGTGTGAGGCAGCAGTATAGTATCTCTGCTCTGTGCTGTGTGAGGCAGCAGTATAGTCTCTCTGCTCTGTGCTGTGTGAGGCAGCAGTATAGTCTCTCTGCTCTGTGCTGTGTGAGGCAGCAGTATAGTCTCTCTGCTCTGTGCTGTGTGAGGCAGCAGTATAGTCTCTCTGCTCTGTGCTGTGTGAGGCAGCAGTATAGTCTCTCTGCTCTGTGCTGTGTGAGGCAGCAGTATAGTATCTCTGCTCTGTGCTGTGTGAGGCAGCAGTATAGTCTCTCTGCTCTGTGCTGTGTGAGGCAGCAGTATAGTCTCTCTGCTCTGTGCTGTGTGAGGCAGCAGTATAGTCTCTCTGCTCTGTGCTGTGTGAGGCAGCAGTATAGTCTCTCTGCTCTGTGCTGTGTGAGGCAGCAGTATAGTCTCTCTGCTCTGTGCTGTGTGAGGCAGCAGTATAGTCTCTCTGCTCTGTGCTGTGTGAGGCAGCAATATAGTATCTCTCTGCTCTGTGCTGTGTGAGCAGCTCTCTGCTCTGAGGCAGCAGTATAGTCTCTGTGCTGCTCTCTCTGGCTGAGTGCTGTGAGGCAGCAGTATAGTCTCTGCTCTGTGCTGTGTGAGGCAGCAGTATAGTCTCTTCTCTGTGCTGTGTGAGGCAGCAGTATAGTCTCTCTGCTCTTTGCTGTGTGAGGCAGCAGTATAGTCTCTGCTCTGTGCTGTGTGAGGCAGTATAGTATCTCTGCTGTGCTGTGGCTGTGTGAGGCAGCAGTATAGTATATCTCTCTGCTCTGTGCTGTGAGGCAGCAGTATAGCCTCTCTGCTCTGTGCTGTGTGAGGCAGCAGTATAGTCTCTCTGCTCTGTGCTGTGTGACAGCAGCAGTATAGTTTCTCTGCTCTGTGCTGTGTGAGGCAGCAGTATAGTCTCTCTGCTCTGTGCTGTGTGAGGCAGCAGTATAGTATCTCTGCTCTGTGCTTGTGATGCAGCAGTATCTCTGCTCTGCTCTGTGTGGCAGCAGTATAGTCTCTCTGATGCAGCAGTATAGTCTCTCTGCTCTGTGAGTGAGCAGCAGTATAGTATCTCTGCTCTGTGCTGTGTGAGGCAGCAGTATAGTATCTCTGCTGCTGTGCTGTGTGAGTGTGAGGCAGCAGTATAGTATCTCTGCTCTGTGCTGTGTGATGCAGCAGTATAGTCTCTCTGTGCTCTGCTGTGTGAGGCAGCATATAGTTTCTCTGCTCTGTGCTGTGGCAGCAGCAGTATAGTATCTCTGCTCTGTGCTGTGTGATGCAGCAGTATATTCTCTGCTCTGTGCTGTGTGAGGCAGCAGTATAGTCTCTCTGCTCTGTTCTGTGTGAGGCAGCAGTATAGTCTCTCTGCTCTGTGCTGTGTGAGGCAGCAGTATAGTCTCTCTGCTCTGTGCGGTGTGAGGCAGCAATATAGTCTCTCTGCTCTGTGCTGTGTGAGGCAGCAGTATAGTCTCTGCTCTGTGCTGTGTGAGGCAGCAGTATAGTCTCTCTGCTCTGTGCTGAGTGAGGGGCAGCAGTATAGTCTCTCTGCTTGTGCTGCTGTGAGGCAGTATAGTATCTGCTCTGTGCTGTGAGGCAGCTGCTCTGTGCTGTGCAGAGCAGCATGTGAGCAGCTAGTCTCTCTGCTCTGTGCTGTGTGAGGCAGCAATATAGTATAGTCTCTCTGCTCTGTGCTGTGTGAGGCAGCAGTATAGTCTCTCTGCTCTGTGCTGTGTGAGGCAGCTGTGCTGTGAGGCAGCAGTATAGTCTCTCTGCTCTGTGCTGTGAGGCAGCAGTATAGTCTCTCTCTGTGCTGTGTGAGGCAGCAGTATAGCTCTCTGCTCTGTTGTGAGGCAGCAGTATAGTCTCTCTGCTCTGTGCTGTGTGAGGCAGCAGTATAGGTCTCTCTGCTGTGCTGTGCTGTGTGAGGCAGCAGTATAGTCTCTTCTCTGTGCTGTGTGAGGCAGCAGTATAGTCTCTCTGCTCTGTGCTGTGTGAGGCAGCAGTATAGTCTCTCTGCTCTGTGCTGTGTGAGGCAGCAGTATAGTCTCCTGCTCTGTGCTGTGTGAGGCAGCAGTAAGTCTCTCTGTGCTGTGTTAGGCAGCAGTATAGTCTCTCTGCTCTGTGCTGTGTGAGGCAGCAGTATAGTCTCTCTGCTCTGTGCTGTGTGAGGCAGCAGTATAGTCTCTCTGCTCTGTGCTGTGTGAGGCAGCAGTATAGTTCTCTCTGCTGTGTGAGGCAGCAGTATAGTCTCTCTGCTCTGTGCTGTGTGAGGCAGCAGTATAGTCTCTCTGCTCTGTGCTAGGTGTGAGGCAGCAGTATAGTATCTCTGCTCTGTGCTGTGAGGCAGCAGTATAGTATCTCTGCTCTGTGCTGTGTGAGGCAGCAGTATAGTCTCTCTGCTCTGTGCCCCCCCCCCACTTCCCCCTTGTTCTGGCAGCAGTATAGTATATCTGCTCTGTGCTGTGGCAGTTGAGGCGAGCAGTATATAGACTCTCTGTGGCTCTGTGCTTGTGATTTGTGATGCAGCAGGTATATAGTATCTCTGCTCTGTGCTGTGAGCTGTGTAGCAGCATTATAGTCTCACTGCTCTGTGCATTGTGAGGGCAGCAGTATGTCCTCTGCTCTGTGCTGTTGTGAGCTTTTTGATGCAGCAGTATAGTAATCTCTGCTCTGTTGCTGCTGTGCGGAGAAAGCAGTAATTAATATGTTCTGCTCTGTGCTGTGTGAGGCAGCTCTCTGTCTCTCTGTGCTGGCAGCAGTCTCTGTGCTCTGTGCTCAGCAGTATGCTCTCTCTCAGCTCAGCTCTGTGCTGTCAGCTCAGCCTCTGTGCCAGCAGCAGCACTCTCTCTGCTCCAGCAGCAGCTCTCTCTCTCTCTCCAGTATAGCACTCTGCTCTCTATCAGTATACTCTCCCTCAGCAGCTC
Organism: Ilyophis sp. 1 JC-2022; assembly: GCA_022702515.1. Classification (NCBI taxonomy): domain Eukaryota; kingdom Metazoa; phylum Chordata; class Actinopteri; order Anguilliformes; family Synaphobranchidae; genus Ilyophis; species Ilyophis sp. 1 JC-2022. The sequence continues at coordinate 3,354,983 of CM040401.1, forward strand.
TCTCCTCGGTAGCTCCTCCTCTCTCTCAGTGCTCAGTCTCTCTCTGCTCAGCAGCCAAGCTCTGTCTGTGCTGCAGCAGCAGTATAGTCCTCCCCAGCCAGTCTCTCTGTCTCAGTATAGTCTCTCTCTCCAGCTCACGCTCCTCCAACAGCAGCTCTGCACTGTGCACACCAGCTCTCCTCCACCAGCACAGCAAAATCAGCTGTGAAAGCAGCAGCAGAGCAGCCTGCCTCCAGCGCAGCCCCCCCCCAGCCAGCAGTAGCAACCCCCGCTGCTCCCTGCCCCAGCTCCCATCAGCACAGGCTCACCACAGTGGAGACCACCCCAAGAAACAGACCCCCCCACAGAGCAGCAGCAACCCAACCCAGGCCCGCATCCGCTCAAATGTAGCCCGAGCCAGAGCACCCCAGATCCAGCCCATGACAGGCAGGAGCCTCAGCGCCCCAGGCCCCAGCAACCAGAGCACCAGAGAGGTTCCGCTGGGCCACCCGCCCACTAGCCCCCCCCCAACCAACGTCCCCTGCGCCACCCCCCTTGCCCCATCCCCCAGGGCGCCCCAGCCCACGCTCCCCCTGCACCCCCACCACCACCCCCTCACCCCCACTTGATCGTCCCCCCCACGCCCTGACCCCCCAGACCACCACACCCACCCGACCACCCGCCTCCCCCCCCGCCCCCAACCCCTTCCCCCCCACACTGACCCTCCCCTACCCCCCCCGACCCATCTACCCTGACCCCTGACCCCAGACCCCCGCAACCCCCTGCGCCACCCCTCCCCCCCCTGACCCCTGCCACCCCCCCCCTAGACCGCAATCCCCCCTCCCATCAGACCCCTGGCCTCCAGCCACCCCACCCCCTTCAAACCACCCTACCGTCAGCCCCAGTCCGACCCACCCCAGCGACCGCCTGCCCCACCCCCCCAACCGCAATCCCCTGAAATTCACGCCTAAAGCAGAAACTAGAGGCTACTCCACCTGCAACCCCCCAGAAAAAAAGACCACAACCCCAATCATTCCCGACTCAGAATCCCCAAAAAACCGGGGGACCATGCCCTCCCCTGGGGACAAACAAAACTCACCCACGCGAATAGACAACCCACCCTGTACGACAGACCCTCACACATAAGCTCTCAGGAAAGAATGTTCTGTCATTCTAATCCCACAGTGTTACCAGGATTGCCTACACCTGCTCTAGACCATACTCAAAGTAACAAATTAATAAAATGTGGAGAAATTCTGTTGATAAAGCCTCAAAGGCAGTTTGAAACCTAGAGGTCTTACTCGACCCCCTGCTGTCTTTTCAACCCCATGTCAATAATCTGATAAAAACATCTGAGAATGTTCCCGGCAGCACATCATTAAATATGATGACTTTATCAAAATTTATGTTAATTATTTTGGTGCCCTAAAATTGGGGACTATGAGTAAAATTGGCTACAATTGCTAAAGTAGAAATAGAATGAAATAGAAATCGTAGTTTGTAACATTATCAATGTCTTGACTGTATTTTTTGATAAATTTAATGCTCCCTTGGTGAATAAAAGTATCAATTTCTTTCAAAAACATAAAAATGTCTCAGTGATTACAAATGTTTGAATGCCAGTGTCCGTATCTGTATGAACAGTATAGGAAAATTAGAACATTTAAGTCATAAATATATGTGAAGATCTTCCCCAAGGAAAGCACTTTATTAATGTCGTAGTGTCATTCTGTTCCCTGCACTTGAACTCACGTTTACAGTGTACATGGACGAGGAGTCTTATTTGACCCATGACTCTGAATAATGACAAACACAAAGTCTCAGGTCTGATTCCCACAGAGCACGGAAGCTGTTGTAATACCACTGGGTGGACTCGTTTTGCCAGCGGGAGGCCTCCCGACCATGACCAATGGGCGTGTTCTGTACTAGTTTTGCACATGATACCACATGATGCGGGATAGGCCGACATGGTGAAAACGAGTCCACCCGCTCACACTGCACTGCCTGCTCACACTCAAGTCACACTTTACTGCACTTCCTGTTCACACAATCCTGGCACAGATCAGCAGTAGCAGTCTGACTTATAAGACTGTGACCTTTCACTTCTAATACCAGCAGCCCTGTCATTCGCACCTTGGTGTCACGAACCAAACACGGGCTGAACCCAAATGCAACGACCAAGAGACAGGTGAACAGAAATGGGTATTTATTAGGAGCTTTGGGGTAGTCCCAAGCTGAACACACGTTAACACAATAGTAAAGAGAAATGAGGAAGTCCTCCGGCAAAGCGAACTGCTCCAAGCCGGAGCTGGACTTAGATCACCCCTGGAAGTACCAAGCCGGAACTTGGACTGGTACTGGACCGGGCGAACCAACAGGAACTGGATCACGGAAGCGAGGTGTGTTCCAAACCGGAACTGGACTTGTACTGGACCGGGAGGTCCACACTGGAACTGGATCACGGGAACGAAGGGTTGTTCCGAACCGGAACTGGACTTGATACGGGAGGTGAGTTCCGAACCGGAACTGGACTGGTTCTGAACCGGGAGGTCCAACAGGAACTGGATCACGGGAACGACGGGTTGTTCCAAACTGGGACTGGACTGGATGCGGGAGATGAGTTCCGAACCGGAACTGGACCGGTTCTGGATCGGGAGGTCCAACAGGAACTGGAGCACGGGAACGAAGGGTTGTTCCAAACCGGAGCTGGACTTGAAACGGGAGGTGAGTTCCGAACCGGAACTGGACTGGATCTGGACCGGGAGGTCCAACAGGAACTGGACTGAAGGCAGAGGTAGGTAACTGGCAGGACACGGCAGGGCGGAGCAGTGTAGCGGAGCTCAGGTTGGCCCGGTTGGGGCAGCTGGGCCACAGAGGAGTCTTAGAACCGTAACCGCAGCAATGGAGGTAGCCACGGCCGGACAGGAACCACTGTAGGGTGGAGAGGCAGAGCACCCAACTGCGGACACAACGTTAACTGGGAGCAGGGGTACCGCAACACACACAGGGAGACTTAACAGCTACAGACTGGAAGGTACAGGTGAAGCTGGTAATTAAAGTAGACAGGTTAAAGGCAGGGTAAACCGCAACTGACAGGGCTGGAGAACTACCAAACAGCTGGTTCTGGAACAGAGGAGCTAACAGGAAAAACCCACAGCAGAGTTTTAGCGAACTAGAAAACAGGAGACCAGGATACAAACGAAGTACGTTAACGAACTGGCGCCGAACAGCTGCCAGCCGGAGGTTTAAGTAAGGGAGTGAAATTGAAAACAATAACGAAAGCGTGAGGAATGTAACCGAGGGTGATTGACTAATTGACCGGTGGGGGATGCATGCAACAAGGGGGGAAGGAGATAGGTTGAAACCGAAGTGGGGGAACAGAGTGAAACAGACAGAAGGGGCACGCCCAGCCTGTAGCAACGGGGAAAACACGGACAAAGGGAATCCGACATGACACGGGAGGAAAGGGAAACACATGGAAAACGGACAGGAAGGGAACGGAACGTTACACTTGGAACCCTAAAAAAAGTGAACAGAAGGGAACGAGAGACAATCAAATCTCTTGCTCTGTTACATGAATAATAATTAGAATTACAGATACCGGAGAGCAGGCTACTTTATCCTGTGGATTGTATTTAGTGGAAGGTTACCCACAGGGCCTGACTGACACTCAGGTGGGAGTGGGGTAGGGTTGCGATTGTGATGGGACCGAGGTGGCTGACCGAGGTACAGAGTGCAACTGCAATATCACTGCCTCCTGTGGTCACACCCCTGCACAGGCATGCTCTCTGAGACCACACCCATGGTCCACTTCTCCCTCCAGCGATACTCTCATCAGCGGGGTCTGGGTCTGTTGCTAACTGATAAGTATGGTGATGGTTCTGTAATGGTGTGGGCAACCATTTCATGGGACTCATTGGGTCCAATAACTGCTCTCTATGGACATCTGTAACAGGCAAACAAAATGAAACCATTTTACAAGACCAGGTGCACCCTACGGTCCAAATACTGTTCCCTCATGATGTCCCCATATTCCAACATGATAACGCCCCCATACACACTGCTAACATTAAAGAATGGTTCCAAGAACACAAGAATGATGTCAAATGCCTTCCATGGTCTGCACAATCACGAGATCTAAACATAATCGAACCTTTATAGGAAGTTCTGGAGCGCAGAGTGCAAACCAGATTTTCACCTCCTTCATCCCTCAAAGAACTGGAGACTGTTTTTTTTTAACAATGGGCCAATATCCCACTACACACAGTTTAGAAATTGTATAACAGCATTCCTAAAAGGATTGAAACTGTTTTGAAGGCAAAGGGTTGGGCCTACTCGTTATTAGTTACTAGATATTCCGTTTTTGTAGGTGTTTCTGATATTTTGTCCACCCCCTGTATATACAGGTGCAGCTCAAAAAATTAGAATATCGTGAAAAAGTTCAATATTTTTTGTCACTCATTTCAGAAAGTGAAACTCATACATTATATAGATTCATTACATATAGAGTGAAATATTTCAAGCCTATATTTCTTGTAATTTTGATTATTATGGCTTACAGCTAATGAAAACCCAAATTCAGTGTCTCAGAAAATTAGAATATTGTGAAAAAGTTCAATATTGGAAACTCATGGTGTCACACTCTAATCAGCTAATTAACTCAAAACACCTGCAAAGGTTTCCTGAGCCTTTAAATGGTCTCTCAGTCTGGTCCAGTAGGCTACACAATCATGGGGAAGACTGCTGACTTGACAGATGTCCAGAAGACAGTCATTGATACCCTCCATAAGGAGGGTAAGCCACAAAAGGTCATTGCTAAAGACGCTGGTTGTTCACAGAGTGCTGTATCCAAACATATTCATAGAAGGTTGAGTGGAATAAAAAAGTGTGGTAGGAAAAGGTGCACAAGTAACAGGGATAACTGCAGCCTTGAGAGGATTGTCAAGCAAAATCCATTCAAGAATTTGGGGGAGCTTCACAAGGAGTGGACTGAGGCTAGAGTCAGTGCATCAAGAGCCACCACGCACAGACGAATCCAGGACATGGGCTACAAATGTCGCATTCCTCGTGTCAAGTCACTCCTGAACCAGAGACAACATCAGAAGCGTCTTACCTGGGCTAAGGAGAAAAAGAACTGGACTGTTTCTCAGTGGTCCAAAGTCCTCTTTTCAGATGAAAGTAAATTTTGCATTTCATTTGGAAATCAAGGTCCCAGAGTCTGGAGGAAGAGTGGAGAGGCACAGAATCCACGTTTCTTGAAGTCCAGTGTGAAGTTTCCACAGTCAGTGATGATTTGGGGTGCCATGTCCACTGTGTTTTCTGAAGTCCACAGTCAACGCAGCCATCTACCAGGAAATTTTAGAGCACTTCATGCTTCCTTCTGCTGACAAGCTTTATGGAGATGCTGATTTCATTTTCCAGCAGGACTTGGCACCTGCCCACACTGCCAAAAGTACCAAAAGCTGGTTCAATGACCATGGTATTACTGTGCTTGATTGGCCAGCAAACTCGCCTGACCTGAACCCCATAGAGAATATATGGGGTATTGTCAAGAGGAAGATGAGACACCAGACCCAACAATGCAGATGACCTGAAGGCCGCTATCAAAGCAACCTGGGCTTCCAATACACCTCAGCAGTGCCACAGGCTGATCGCCTCCATGCCACGCCACATTGATGCAGTAATTCATGCAAAAGGAGCCCCAACCAAGTATTGAGTGCATAGAAATGAACTTACTTTTCAGAAGGCTGACATTTCTGTTTAAAATATCCTTTTTTATTGATCTTATGTAATATTCTAATTTTCTGAGACACTGAATTTGGGTTTTCATTAGCTGTAAGCCAAAATTACAAGAAATAAAGGCTTGAAAGATTTTACTCTATGTGTAATGAATCTATATAATATATGAGTTTCACTTTCTGACATGAGTGACACATTTTTTTTAGCTTTTTCACGATATTCAAATTTTTTGAGCTGCACCTGTATATGCATATGAGATAATTGTTATATTTACAGGATCCACTCAATTCATTACAAGAAACCATCAAACTCATAAGTACATCTATCATATCTGATTGTTGCATTAACTTGTCCAAATCTACAGTATTACCACTAAGTACAGACAGTTCCAAACACACCCCTCTCCTTCTCCACCAGCAATATTAAGTATCAAGGGGTCAATAATTCCAGCACGCTGTCAGAGCTATTCCAACTAAATTTTAGTCACCTTACAGAAACAATAGAAGATCTTAACCATTGGATGAACATACCACTCTTATTAATAAGATGAATTACAGTCACCAAAATAAAAATCCTTCCGAAAATCAATGACCTTTTCACAGTGATTCCATCTGAACCCACCACTAACTGGTTTAAATAATTGGACTCCATAATCAACCAATTCTAATAGAAAAATAATAAACTCTTGATCATATTGACAATGTTACAACAAGAAAATCGGGGTGGATTAGAAGCACCAAATATTTTCTAGCTGGCCAACCTCAGTATTTAACCAACCAGATCCACAGAATAATTAATGGATAGAAATAGAACGAACCAAATCCACTCTTGTAAATGCAATTCAATCTGGCACAATCCTAATTTCACACTCAACAAACACCACTGTTTTTAACACTTGGAAACAAAAGAACATCACTCATCTCCACCACATCTTCCAAAACAACACTTTTTTCACTTGGCAACCTGTATCATCATGTTTGGCATCGAAACAGAGATGCATACAAGGAGAGGCACCCCGTACCCACGATGAAATATGGTGATGTTTTGGGGTAGTTTTAATTCCAGAGGTCCAGGGGCACTGGTTTAGATCTATGGAATAATGGATTCCAACAAGTATCAGGCCATTTTGGCTGACAATCTGGTTGCCTCTGCTGGCTATAGGTGGATTTTCCATTAAGACAATGACCCAAAGCATACCACAACATTTACACAGAAATGGCGTCCACACAGTGGATCAATGTTCTGCAATGGCTATCTCAGTGCCGGATCTCAATCCAATCGCACACCTGTGGGCTGAACTGAATGGCCATCTCAGTGCCGGATCTCAATCCAATCGCACACCTGTGGGCTGAACTGAATGGCCATCTCAGTGCCGGATCTCAATCCAATCGCTCACCTGTGGGCTGAACTGAATGGCCATCTCAGTGCCGGATCTCAATCCAATCGCACACCTGTGGGCTGAACTGAATGGCCATCTCAGTGCCGGATCTCAATCCAATCGCACACCTGTGGGCTGAACTGAATGGCCATCTCAGTGCCGGATCTCAATCCAATCGCACACCTGTGGGCTGAACTGAATGGCCATCTCAGTGCCGGATCTCAATCCAATCGCTCACCTGTGGGCTGAACTGAATGGCCATCTCAGTGCCGGATCTCAATCCAATCGCACACCTGTGGGCTGAACTGAATGGCCATCTCAGTGCCGGATCTCAATCCAATCGCACACCTGTGGGCTGAACTGAATGGCCATCTCAGTGCCGGATCTCAATCCAATCGCACACCTGTGGGCTGAACTGAATGGCCATCTCAGTGCCGGATCTCAATCCAATCGCACACCTGTGGGCTGAACTGCAGTTGATAAGCGCAGTCCCAAGAATGTGAAGGATCTTGAAAGGATCTGCAGAGAGCAATGGTCCAAAATCCCTCCAAATGTGTTCCACAAAGATTACAGGAAAAGACTCCACGCTGTTATCCTTGCCAGAGGTGGGTCCACCAAGTACTAAACCAGGGGTGCCAATAATTATGAAACCTTGATTTTGTGTGCATTGCCAGTTATGAGCCCACTGTATGTGTGTGTGTGTGTGTGTGTGTGTGTGTGTGTGCCTTAAAACAGTCTCTGGTGATACTTGTGATCTTTAGCCTCCTGTCTGCTGTCGTTGCAAGAAAACTCATCTATAATCTTTATTTCAGTGGCCTCGGACAAAAACATTGAGTCGGCTATCCATCAGCTAGTCATCATCACAAGTTCAATGCGACCAACGAGAGTTAGTGTTGACTCTCCGATGATTAAAACAACACGACCTTATCGAATTGTGTAAAGTAAAATCACACATTGGTTCTCATTCCCATATGTATTGTGGGTATAACTGGATTTAATATACAGGTGCAGCTAAAAAAATTTGAATATTGTGAAAAAGTTCAATATTTTTTGTCACTCATTTCAGAAAGTGAAACTCATATATTATATAGATTCATTACACATAGAGTGAAATATTTCAAGCCTTTATTTCTTGTAATTTTGATGATTATGGCTTACAGCTAATGAAACCCAAAATTCAGTGTCTCAGAAAATTAGAATATTTTGCTTTAACATATTTTTAAAGTATCATATTTAATATTTGGTCGCATATCCTTTGCATGCTGTTACTTCCTGAAGTCTGTGACCAATCAACATCAAAAGACTCTCGATATCTTATTTTCAGGTACTGTTACAAGCGATACTATAACCTCTCTGCATTTGAACTGATCTCTATGAGAATTGGGGGGTAAGACTAGATTCAGCTGTAAATTACGCTGGTACAGTATGGAACACATGACTGGCAAAATGGCTGTACGTCATCAAGGGTCTAAGGTATCAAACGAGCCCCAAACCATCACTCTGTGGCCAGATATGGAGTAGATGTGGATGGATTCCTTTAAGGGTTGTTTCTCCTGACTTTTTTCCCCATAGAGTTCTATAGGAAAATGAGTCAGGATAAATAACCCTTGCAGTGATCCATCCACATCTACTCCATATCTGGCTGCAGAGTGATGGTGGGATATACTCTCTCTGACCCCACAAAAAAGACAGCCCTCTCCCACTGTTGGATCCAGGTGTGCCTTGGACCTGTTTGTGGCTATTGCCCGATACACAATTCTCCACCGAAGGTCGCCTACATGCTTTTCAATGGGTCTCTTATACAGGCACCATCAGCTAACTTTCGGGGAAAGGTCTGACTCACTGTCCTCAAAAGCCCTGGACTTCCCCCAGTATGCGGAGATGCAGCACCTTCAGGTCTGCCAGGTAAAGAGCCTTTTTACTTGCTGTCCTGAAAACTTTCAGCTGCGGCATTCGAAATGTAAGGAGCAGCCCGTACACCTGTGTCCCGTAAGGGAACGTACACCCCTGTCCCGGCCCAGTCTCCACTAAAGCAGTAAAGTGCCCGTGCCCAAACTGTGGAAAGGCAGTGAGAGTGAACGATAAGGCAGTCGCTTGTGATCTGTGTGACGTTTTTGTTCACATCAAATATGGAAATATAACCCCCAGAATTTACGAACTGGCTGTGAGGAATCAGTTCGATATTCCACTTGGATGTTGTGCTAGGGAAATGTGTGCCCCCGAAGTGCTCGACCTCAGCCGGGAGGGGTTATGTTTTACGGAGGAGGTGATAGCGGAAAATGAGGTGCCCCTTGATCAAGTCAATCAAAGGGGGCTTCATTTTAACCACTTAAACGCGAGGAGCTTGCTGCCGAAAATGGAAGAGATCAAGCAACTCACAACTAGATTGAGAGCTTCTGTGATCGCGGTGTCGGAGAAATGGCTCGATAGCTCCATTGAAGACGTGTTATGTGAGGAGCATTTTCTTTGGATGTGATTTGTTATCGTCTGACTTGTCTATTACAAAAGGGACCGTGTTGGAAATAAGTGTTTTACACTTTATCATCTTATCCCTTGGATTGTTGTCTTTGTTATCCATAAATAAAAATCAATCAATCAATCAAGGTCCCCGCCTCGTCTTCTTCGCTTCGTGTGGTTTGATTCTCAAGACCCAGTATCAACGCAGCCAGCAAAACAGCCCATACCCCCTCCACGAACCTCTGGACCAGGCAAAACAGCCCATACCCCCTCCAGGAACCTCTGGACCAGGCAAAACAGCCCATACCCCCTCCAGGAACCTCTGGACCAGGCAAAACAGCCCATACCCCCTCCACGAACCTCTGGACCAGGCAAAACAGCCCATACCCCCTCCACGAACCTCTGGACCAGGCAAAACAGCCCATACCCCCTCCACGAACCTCTGGACCAGGCAAAACAGCCCATACCCCCTCCAGGAACCTCTGGACCAGGCAAAACAGCCCATACCCCCTCCAGGAACCTCTGGACCAGGCAAAACAGCCCATACCCCCTCCAGGAACCTCTGGACCAGGCAAAACAGCCCATACCCCCTCCACGAACCTCTGGACCAGGCAAAACAGCCCATACCCCCTCCAGGAACCTCTGGACCAGGCAAAACAGCCCATACCCCCTCCACGAACCTCTGGACCAGGCAAAACAGCCCATACCCCCTCCAGGAACCTCTGGACCAGGCAAAACAGCCCATACCCCCTCCACGAACCTCTGGACCAGGCAAAACAGCCCATACCCCCTCCAGGAACCTCTGGACCAGGCAAGCCTGACCTGACCCCCTCCAGGAACCTCTGGACCAGGCAAGCCTGACCTGACCCCCTCCAGGAACCTCTGGACCAGGCAAGCCTGACCTGACCCCTGCCATAGCTGCAGCCTTCTCTGGTATTTTCCATTTCCCAGCATTCCTCAAATGTGTAATTTTGTACGCTAGTTTCCAAAACATTATTAGCTACGGTTTTGTCACAGTCTTGTAAGACTAAATAAGGTATTTTTAGCTAGCAAACTTTTGTAATATTGTTTTTCTGCAATATTTTTTGATGAGCCAGCTAACTTGCTTGTAACATCATGATCAGTCTGACCTAGTTATAATGGCTACCAGTTACTATTGGGCAGTGGTAGTCAAACTGGAGTCCACGGCCCCCTGGGGGTCCACAAAGGAATGCCAGGGGGTCCGTGGCTAAATGGGGAAAAAAGTTAAATAAATTAAATAATTATAATAATAAACCTATAATGGGCCCAACCATTAGCTTATTACTCTAAATTATATTTAATTATTGAATGTGATATAATTGTTCAGTAAACTTGACTGACATTATTCTGTAACCTAATATTGCAATCATTCTGTTTCACTCATTCGTCAATTGAATTTTTGAATGCGTTTAATTCTATTCTTGGATATATTTTTAATTCATTTAGTTTACGAATAATTCATTTTCAGTACTATTTAGTTTTGTTTATTCCAGCCTTTTTTGATAGAACATCGTTAAATTTATTTCAGTTTATTTGTTAAACACTAGTTTTACAAGCGTTTTTGTTTAGGAAATCCCCTCAGAACAACTATGCAACAAGGCAGGCTGGATGCCTTATCTCTATTATGTATAGAAGCAGATGTGCTACGTAAGATTGGTTATGAGGATCTGATCAAAGACTTTGCAAGGAAAAAAGTAGGAGAAAATTAGTCAACTATAAATAAAATGGAAGCATTCGAAATAAATATTATTTTCCTTCTTACTGTAAGTTTTGTTTAATTTCGAATTTTCTAAATTTTATTTTATGGTTTATTATTGTTCATATTTTGAATTACAAATGTATGGGGGCACCAAAATTTTTTAGTGCTTAGAGCCTCTAAGGGTCTTAATCCGGCCCTGGGTTTAAGTTAAAATGTCCCTTCAATTGACTTTCAGTGGAATATCGACTTGTCTTGTTTGTCAGCGCTGTTAGCTAGCTCGCAAGCTGTGAGGGGTGAAAAGGGGCAAAGGTAGGTTACTCTGAGGTTGAAGACGAAGGCTGAGTTTGAAGACGAAGGCTGCTACAGCAGCAGGTGACAGTCACTAACTGAGAGCAAAGGCGGAAGGCGACTGCTTACATTTTCAATTTTGTTTATTTTTTAATTAAATAATATCAGAGATACAACGGAAAATACAGAAGATTAAATACCTTTAGTTACACTTGAAAGCACTCTGATAACCCTACAACCCCTCCCCCCCAGTTGATTTGGGCCTCATTTTTAAAAAGTACTTTAGATCAAATTTGATACGGTCGTAGCTCCATGTCATCTCTTCACTTGACGTACGCACATTACCTGCTGGTTATGCCGAAGTATGTGCAGGCTTGAGACTTGAGAGCCGCACGTGAATGCTCACATTGTACTCTGTGCACGCGTGCGCGGTGCATTGATAACTATTGTAATTCTGGGGTCGATTTACTAAAAGTATGTGTGTACAAAAACAGGTGTAAAACTGCTACCACCCACAAACAAATAATTTGTGGTGATCAACTAACGAGGTGTAAAGAGGATAGCGTGTGCTAAAATTGAAAGATACATTGATTTCTCATTTTAGCCATGTGCTGGAGTACAAAGCCAAAACAATAACACATTGTCAGAGTCCAAGAGCGAAAGAATTCAAGTGAGTACACTTGCCAGCCCAAGAATGAAGAAACCCCTGTTTGCTGACTCATCAATACCAACAGCGCTCGCATGGCCTAAACCTCCGCCCCCAACACCTTCTACTCCACACCGTCACAGCTGAGAAGAAGAGGAAACGCACTGCAGATGCGTATATATATATGAGTCACAGATGAGTCTCGTTACACCTGTCCCACCTCAATGTACAGTACCTCGCATCTGTAAGGTAACTACATTTACTACCAGATTACCAATCTGAATAACATCCCGTATACATTTTGTTATACAATGCTGATGATGTTGATTATGGGTTTTATGATAGTAAAGATGGTGGTCGTGGCTATGATTTATTGATTTATTGATTTATTTTTTATTTATATTAGTAACAGGGTCATCTAGAAAGGTACTCCTTTCTCTGGGCTAGATGTACACATCCGGACATCTGCCAGCATACATCTTATTTTACTTTGTGTGATAAATTAAGTGTTTTTATTTTGTGTGGTAAATTAATGATTTTACTTGTAAGTGATTTTACATTGTATGATGAATTAAGTGATTTTACTTCATAAGTGATTTTACTTCATAAGTGATTTTACTTTGATGAATTAAGTACTTTTTTTAAAGCCATTTTCTGCCTATGGATTGTTGAAAAAGTTGAATGTAGAATGTAATTTTTGCATTAAATAACTTTGTATTAATTAACTTAAAATCTCTGTAGTCACTTCGGAGTTAACCTTCATATTATTCAATTAACCCCCATAATATGTTGACATTTCATGACGCCTTTTTTGTTTGGGGTAAAATTGACCCCAAAAGTTAAAACTGACACAAAACTATTGTAATAGAAACATTCTGACACTTTCTGTGTTACCTTTTGTGTGTCTCCCAATTGACTCGCCTTTTATCCCTAAATATTAAAAATCTGTGATGAAACATTTAATTTTAGAGCCTCAGGTAAGTGAAAGTTTAAACTCAACAAATTAAAAAAAGTCATATGGAGTCAAGACGGAAAAATAAGGTTAGCTAAACATTGAATCGGGTCAGATTCACCCTGAATATAACATGACGGTTACGAGAGCCTTAATCAATGTTATTTATTCTCTGTTATGTTCAAACAAAAGAAGGAACCCATCATTATCTGATTCTAAGGTGCATACGGTGGAAAACTATGCTCTAGAACCTGTATTTCTTGTCTTGAACAGTTTCCTTATGCGATGATTCACAGGAAAACTGAAATCTCATTCCAGTAAATACAATAGATCCCTAAACTAAATTGCAACCATACAGCTAGACATATTCCTCTTAATTATCTTTCCAACATAATAAATTCTGTTCTTCTCCCAATATAATAAACATAAGGAATAATAAAGGGCAATGGGCCCAAACAGTGTCTCTGAAAGCACATTATTTTCAGTTAAAAACCGATGCTTTTTTCTTTTTTTCTTACTTTTAAACTGTTTTCCCAGCCACAATATATATCTACACTCATTTTATTCCCAAATTTATAATAAAAAAAATTGTTATTTACATGAGCTGGAGGTCTGACAAGGTGTGTCGATTCACTTCAAGTTCACTTTGGATTGGCAACCCACTGATTGGTCAAAATACAAGTGCCATGTTACTTATACAAGAAAGGCATATGCAAGAGCTCTAGAACATTAGGTGAACATTTTAAAGCAGAAATGAGACTACCATGAACATTCATTTGCAGAATGGCATGGCAACTGAAAAGGGTGTAGCCTTATACTGTGGCCAATTACATACTTTTGTGGTTCTGTGATTGTGAGGTTCCATAATGATGTAGTTGTGATTGTGATGTTCTGTGGTTTTTTAATGATGTGGTTTTGTGATTAGAGTTTCTGTGGTTTTGTGATTGCGAGGTTTTGTGGTTCTGTACCGATGTGGTTCTGTGATTGTGTGGTTCTGAGATTCGGTGATTAGAGTGTCTGTGGTTCTGCAGTCATGTGGTTTTGTGATTGTGAGGTTCTGTGGTTCTGCAGTGATGTGGTTCTGTGATGGTCAGGCTCTGTGGTTCTGTAGTGATGTGGTTCTGTGATTGTGAGGTTCTGTGGTTCTGTAGTGATGTGGTTCTGTGATTGTCAGGCTCTGTGGTTCTGTAGTGATGTGGTTCTGTGATTGTGGGGTTCTGTGGTTCTGTAGTGATGTGGTTCTGTGATCGTGAGATTCTGTGGTTCTGCAGTGATGTGGTTCTGTGATTGTGGGGTTCTGTGGTTTTGTAGTGATGTGGTTCTGTGATTGTGAGGTTCTGTGGTTCTGCAGTGATGTGGTTCTGTGATTGTGGGGTTCTGTGGTTCTGCAGTGATGTGGTTCTGTGATTGTCAGGTTCTGTGGTTCTGTAGTGATGTGGTTCTGTGATTGTCAGGCTCTGTGGTTCTGCAGTGATGTGGTTTTGTGATTGTGAGGTTCTGTGGTTCTGCAGTGATGTGGTTCTGTGATTGTCAGGTTCTGTGGTTCTGTAGTGATGTGGTTCTGTGATTGTCAGGCTCTGTGGTTCTGCAGTGATGTGGTTCTGTGATTGTGGGGTTCTGTGGTTCTGTAGTGATGTGGTTCTGTGATTGTCAGGCTCTGTGGTTCTGCAGTGATGTGGTTCTGTGATTGTGGGGTTCTGTGGTTCTGTAGTGATGTGGTTCTGTGATTGTCAGGTTCTGTGGTTCTGTAGTGATGTGGTTCTGTGATTGTCAGGCTCTGTGGTTCTATGGCAGCATACTTGATGGGCTGGATTCTGCATGTCCTCCTGCTGGGCCTGCTGCTGCCAGGGTCGCAGGCCTTTAAACCTTTACTGGGAGACTCCATCACCCATCGGCAGATAACAGAGTGGGCCATCCTGCGCAAAACCATAGAGGTCTGCCGATCAGTGGCAATCACAGAGGGGAGAGACTTCACAATTCCTGTAAGAGACCATTCATTCAGTTCTTCTCACCATCGCTATTGATCTAGCTAGGTTATCAGAACCTAGCATCTAGCAATGTAACACTGCTCATTTGTTAGCTTGCACTATTTTTGTGGATGTATTTAAAAAGCTTTTTCTCTCTGCAATAGACTGGTGGAAGACTATCTGCATCTACAGTGCAGAGAGCATGCTCCCCCAACGATGGCTCCCTGCTGTCTGGAGCCAAATTCAAGTCCTTCATCATAGATATGTACATGAGCAATGCAGCCGTGGACCTCACTTACATTCTGAGTGATGTGCACCACTTTGATGGGGAGGAATTCGAGGGTGGCCGGGCCATCATCACCGAGGGCGTGGCCAGCATAAAAGCCAATGTCCGGCAGGATAACTTTATCTCAGCAAGACTGACCCTGGGGCAGATCTGCCACACCCTGCAGGTGAGAGACAGAGGTGTGTGATTGTGTTCGTGTGAGACATGCCGTTACACTTTTTGTGTGTTACACTTCCTCTCCCCTGCAGGATTTCTACAGTCACAGTAACTGGATTGAGCTGAAAAAAAAGCGTCCGAACACAAACCTGATCCGACCAGATGAAAGCATTGGAAAAATAGCAGGTAGAGTGAGAGTGTCAAATTGGCTTTCTTCCAAAACACTGTACATCAGATTATATAGTATTTACACCCTGCAGTGCACACCCTAATAAACAAACAAACATGTCCACCAAGTTAACAGAAGAAACGTATTTGCATGCTTTATAGATTTTAAAAAAAGTATTTGATTCAATTTGGCACAAAGGACTATTTTTCAAAGTGGTGTAGGGAGTAAAATATATGACATCATAAAGTCAATGTACTCAGAAAACAAATGCAGTTTAAAAATGTGAAACACAATTAAACTGAATTCTTCACTCAAGGGCGTGGAGTGAGACAGGGCAGCAATCCAACACTCATTCAATGCCAGAGTGTTCTGGAACACTAAGCCTCAGCAGAGCCAAGCCAATATGTATACACATCACCCAGTGTACACACATCACCCAGTGTACACACGTCACCCAGTGTACACTACACACAATTTTTGGATTGATCCTGTTAATGTGCAAACTTATAAACACATGTTACCTATTCAGAAGAATCTTTTGTTAATGAGGATAGATGGCACTAAATAGCACACCTTCTGGTTCAGTTCACTATTAGAACAATTTCAAACAATATTTATGGAAATATAAATAATTTATTTTCAGGACTTCGTAGTTTGGTTAACATGACTCTGACATTGGTGATGTGTAATAATAGTGAAAAGCTTTCCATAAAAATCATATCTTGCATAACTATAGATATGTAAAAATGAACAATAAACATAATCACTGGTCATTTGTATAGATATGTAGAAATGATCTGTCCACGGAGTTACTTTGTATCAACCGTTTCAAACAGAAACCGTTATCCTGAGGCAAAAATAACATAGGCTAAAATCAGTGGTGCGAGAGACTAATTAAAAACGGAACCAACCAAATGATGGTCACTGGAAGAGATATGGGAAATAACTGGACAGAAGTGGAAATCAGAATTATTAACTATAAGTCAGGAAAGGGATATTATAAAACTCATTGAAAGCTGACTGAAAGCTAGGGGAGTAATTTCCTCTCGTTACTGAGACAGTAGCATAGCAGTAGCCTAGGTTGTTATATTGCACACTTGATTGTGTTTAATTTCTTTATATTATTGGTCTGTGGCGCAAATGGCACATGTTGGTACAAATGGACAGTGACGTGTTATTCCAACGCCAAACAAAGAAATACAAATTCGCTCCACCAATTGAACACCTAACGCTCTCCACCACCATCATCAAAACATCAAATGAGGGAATAACTTTTGGAAGAAATATTTTGTGTTCCATCCCTCCAGTAGAGTTCCAGGAAGTGTCTTGAAGGTGTCACATTGTAGCAGTATTATTTAGAAACTAATGTTAAATTATATTTTGACATTCTAATGATGGCCAGCCCAAGATCATTAACTTAGCCTGCTTTGCTTTAATGTGACATAGACATGAGGTGAGAAACTTGTATTCAGTAAAAAAAAAAAAAAAAAAAAAAAAATTTAGTTTATTATGTGAACAATGCATGAGCCGGAAAGACAAAACTCAAGCACCATCAATACCTCATCTATTAATTTACTGTGTGGAATACTCCAATAACATTCTAATAGTAAATTATACCACTGGTATACTATACTATATTAGTCTGAAATACCTATTTGACTTACCTGTTCCCTCTTTCCTTCAGTATGTATGATTGTATTCCACAATCCATTTTTAAATGTATTTGTTTGATTATGTTGCATTTTATTAATAATATAAAGTCTGTGAGCATTATGAAGGCTGACACATTCCTCGTAGAGTGTAAGCTCACTTGCTCTTTAAACCATAGGAACATGCACTGCAGATGCAGTTAGTCTTCCAACAGTCTTTTAGACAGCAAAAGCCTTTTCAAACATAGTCCTTTAGTCATTACTAAATTTAATTTCTGAAAATGCAAAATGTATGAATGAAAAAGTATAAATAACTTCTTTGATTGAATCCAAAAACGTGCATTTTGTTGAATTTGGGAAAAGTCTTTTGCATTAAGTTGTACTGCTGACTGCTCCACCTGCAGATAAAAACACGCCGACTTGCAGAAACTGCGCTGGAGGCAGCTGCAAGGACAACATCCTGCCTGAAATCATCAATGAAGGGACTCTAACCTCTGGCTACTTCAGTCTATTCCGATCCTCCAAACCTGCAGGTACTATAGTCCTCTGTCACCCTCCAAACCTGCAGGTACTATAGTCCTCTGTCACCCTCCAAATCTGCAAGTATTATAGTCCTCTGTCACCCTCCAAACCTGCAGGTACTATAGTCCTCTGTCACCCTCCAAATCTGCAGGTACTATAGTCCTCTGTCACCCTCCAAATCTGCAGGTACTATAGTCCTCTGTCACCCTCCAAATCTGCAAGTACTATAGTCCTCTGTCACCCTCCAAATCTGCAGGTACTATAGTCCTCTGTCACCCTCCAAATCTGCAAGTACTATAGTCCTCTGTCACCCTCCAAAGCTGCAGGTACTATAGTCCTCTGTCACCCTCCAAACCTGCAGGTACTATAGTCCTCTGTCACCCTCCAAATCTGCAAGTACTATAGTCCTCTGTCACCCTCCAAACCTGCAGGTACTATAGTCCTCTGTCACCCTCCAAATCTGCAGGTACTATAGTCCTCTGTCACCCTCCAAATCTGCAGGTACTATAGTCCTCTGTCACCCTCCAAATCTGCAAGTACTATAGTCCTCTGTCACCCTCCAAATCTGCAGGTACTATAGTCCTCTGTCACCCTCCAAATCTGCAGGTACTATAGTCCTCTGTCACCCTCCAAATCTGCAGGTACTATAGTCCTCTGTCACCCTCCAAACCTGCAGGTACTATAGTCCTCTGTCACCCTCCAAATCTGCAAGTACTATAGTCCTCTGTGGCCCTCCAAATCTGCAAGTACTATAGTCCTCTGTCACCCTCCAAATCTGCAAGTACTATAGTCCTCTGTCACCCTCCAAATCTGCAAGTACTATAGTCCTCTGTCACCCTCCAAATCTGCAGGTACTATAGTCCTCTGTCACCCTCCAAATCTGCAGGTACTATAGTCCTCTGTCACCCTCCAAATCTGCAAGTACTATAGTCCTCTGTGGCCCTCCAAAGCTGCAGGTACTATAGTCCTCTGTCACCCTCCAAATCTGCAGGTACTATAGTCCTCTGTCACCCTCCAAATCTGCAGGTACTATAGTCCTCTGTCACCCTCCAAACCTGCAGGTACTATAGTCCTCTGTCACCCTCCAAACCTGCAGGTACTATAGTCCTCTGTCACCCTCCAAATCTGCAGGTACTATAGTCCTCTGTCACCCTCCAAATCTGCAGGTACTATAGTCCTCTGTCACCCTCCAAATCTGCAAGTACTATAGTCCTCTGTCACCCTCCAAATCTGCAGGTACTATAGTCCTCTGTCACCCTCCAAATCTGCAGGTACTATAGTCCTCTGTCACCCTCCAAATCTGCAGGTACTATAGTCCTCTGTCACCCTCCAAATCTGCAGGTACTATAGTCCTCTTTCACCCTCCAAATCTGCAGGTACATATCATGGTCATTTTATGATTTAGTACAGTAAATGTGTTACATATAGCTCCTTTAAGTTTGTTGAAGAATAAGGGTAGATGTATAAATGTATGTTGAAGAACACCGTGTGTTGGTGATGGCCTGCGTTGCTTCTCTCTGGTACAGGGAAGTGCAGTCATGGTGGGTCTCCAGACCGTACCAGTCGCCGGGACCCAGTTGGCGGGATCAACAAGGATAACGACGAAGCTGATCATGGGCATCTACACCGTGCTGCTGCCAACATGGCCGTGAATGCCACCATGGAGCTGCTGGAGGACATCCGGGGTGCCAGCGGGGAGAACGACTTCCTCCAGTACCAGCTCAGCCTGTTACAAATTAAGCTCTGCTGTCAGCTGGGCTCTCGAGCAAGGCTGTACATCCTGACGCTCTGCTGAGGCTGGGCTCTCGAGCAAGGCAGTACAGCCTGACGCTCTGCTGTCGGCTGGGCTCTCGAGCAAGGCTGTGCAGCCTGACGCTCTGCTGAGGCTGGGCTCTCGAGCAAGGCAGTACAGCCTGATGCTCTGCTGTCGGCTGGGCTCTCGAGCAAGGCTGTACATCCTGACGCTCCGCTGAGGCTGGGCTCTCGAGCAAGGCTGTGCAGCCTGACGCTCTGCTGTCGGCTGGGCTCTCGAGCAAGGCTGTACATCCTGACGCTCCGCTGAGGCTGGGCTCTCGAGCAAGGCTGTGCAGCCTGACGCTCTGCTGTCGGCTGGGCTCTCGAGCAAGGCTGTACATCCTGACGGTCCGCTGAGGCTGGGCTCTCGAGCAAGGCTGTACAGCCTGACGCTCTGCTGAGAAATTTTTCTGTGCTTAAGTGCTCATTAAACACAGTTTTGTTTTAAGGTTTTTAAAGCTTATGTTTTATTAGGGCCTTTTTCTTAGAGTCACTCTTTCTCTCTTTCACACGTCTTCATCTTGCTTGATCTCGGTCTCTCCCTCTCTCTTTTTCTCAGGCTCATGGGAATCACTCGTTCTTCTGTGCTATGTTTTGTGATTGACACCACGGGGAGTATGTCTGGTGACATTGAGGAGGCAAAGAGGGTGACATTCTCAATCATCAACAGCAAGAAAGGCACCCCGGATGAGCCATCCGCCTACATACTGGTGCCCTTTAATGACCCTGGTGGGTCCGTCTCAATTTCACTTTCACCACATTGTTACCTTAATATATCATATCTGGGCCTTTGTGCCGTCTTGGTGATGCCACATTTTTGTATTCCTGAGAGGAACACTGATTTTCTCCATGACCGTATGTCGCTCTGGATAATAGTGTCTGCTAAGTGACTGTAATATCTCTCTCACACATAGTGCATGCATATGTGTGTGTGTGCTCGTGCGTGCACATGTGTGTGCAGACGTGTGTTCATACATGTGTTTGTGTGTGTAGGATTTGGACCTCTGACACGGACAAAAGACTCTGACATCTTTAAGCAGAAGATTAATGCTCTCAGTGCATCGGGTGGCGGTGACGGGCCAGAGTTGTGTCTATCAGGACTGCAGGTGTGTGTGTTTGTGTGTGTGTGTTTGTGTGCGCGTGTGTGTGTGTGTGTGCGTGCGTGTGTCCCCTCATCTCCCTTTGTCCCCCCTTCTCTCTCTCTCTCTTTCTCTCACCCTCTCTCCCTCTCCCCAGCTGGCTCTCACTAGCGCCCCTCCATCCTCTGAGATTTTTGTGTTCACCGATGCCCCGGCCAAAGACATTCAGCTGAAGAGCACAGTCATTGCTCTGATCGAGAGCACCAAGTCAGTTGTGAGTACTGAACCACTATGACCACCAGGGGTGTTGGCTGACCCAATTTACTGGGACGTACAGTGTATGCTTCACTAACATACAAGATTGTTCTTGAGTACAATTTTGTGGGTTCGTGTAACTTAGGATACCAGTAAAATGGGGCAGCACTACCTTGGTTAGGCACATACCTAACCAGAACCGCTGCAAAAACACAGACAGACCCAGACCACAGACTTTTTCTCCAGACCCCACAAGCAGCTCCTGGCTGATTGTGAGGTCAAACAGACAGAACATCTATTTTGCTAAACTATATTTTAAAATGGAATCATGACAATTGGTTTGACAAATTTGAACATCCACTAAAGCCACATTATAATGAATAAACAGCATTTTACACAACATTTAGTGCAGCATATTAAAATCTCAACCAAAAAAAAAACGTCTTCAATGTCCAAAAAAGCCAAGTTACTCACGCATAGCCTAAAAAGCACTCTCTGTCAGTCATAAATTAAAACTTGCAAAAACTAGGCCTGCCCTTAAAAATATTGATATCAAAATGCGATCATCAATGATCTGAGGTATCAAACAAGCCTCAAACCATCACTCTGCTGCCAGATATGCAGTAGATATGGATGAATCACTTTAAGGGTTGTTTCTCCTAATTTTCCTATTGAACTCAAGAGAAGAAACCCTTCAAGTTATCCATCCTTCAAGTTATCCACATCTACTGCATATCTGGCAGCAGAGTGACGGTTTAATGCTTGTTTGATACCTCAGACCCTTGATAACTTACAGCCATTTCCCCATCCATGTGTTCCATACTGTACCAGTGTAATTTACAGCTACATCTAGCCCCCACCCCAATTCCCATAGAGATCCATTCAAATGCAGAGAGGTTATAGTATTGCTTGTAAGAGTACCAGAACATAAGATATCAAAAGTCTTTTGATATTTTTGGGTCACAGACATCAGGGGTCATGGCATGCAAAGGATATGCAACCAAATATTAAAAATTATTACTTCTACATTATGTAAAACTGTCCAATATTTTTGATGCCCGCAATTTGGGGTGGACTATGTACAAAAGGTTCTATAATTTCTAAATGGTTTATCCAATATGGATGAAAATACTCTCATATTAAAGCTGACAGTGTGCACTGCAACAAAAAATTTGTCACTGTCCACTGAGTTATGATGCTCACTGTATCATTGGCATACTTTTGTAAAAAAACATGCACAGCAATATCTTGATGTTCGTGAGTAACCATGTCATATTTGGAAAGTGATGTTTCTGTTGATTTTGTCGAACGTACCTTTTTGGTGCTTTGAGACCTTGTTGTGCTTTTTTGTTTTTATTACACACCTACACTGGAGAAACTAAGCCCTTCCAAACAGGGCTATAGACTAAGGAGGTTAGAGTTAGAGTCAGATACACATTTCTGTGCCGGTCGAGCTTGACATCAACTGGTTTAACAGACTGAACGTTAAGTGACTTGTGACTCCTATAGCTGGCACAAGCCGATTTAAAGCTGCGGAACGTGGCATCGGCATTTAATACATTCCACATCAGTGTCATACATGCAAGTCTCTCTATTTCTCTCTGTCTATCTCTATCTCTTTCTGTTTCTCTCTGTAGGTGAACTTCTTGTTGACAAACGCTCTCTTCGCTCGGCGTCGGAGGAACAGTAATGGTGGCAACCGTATGAGTGCCCAAGGGAACCAGCTATACCAGGAACTGGCAGAGGCATCTGGGGGACAGGCCATAGTGGTCACCAAAGCCACGCTGCCCGAAGCCACTGACATCATTGTGGACTCTTCCACCTCTGCCCTGGTACACTCATACCCTGCACCTCTGCCCTGGTACACCCATACCCTACACCTCTGCCCTGGTACACTCATACTCTACACCTCTGCCCTGGTACACCCATACCCTACACCTCTGCCCTGGTACACCCATACCCTACACCTCTGCCCTGATACACCCATACCCTACACCTCTGCCCTGGTACACTAATACCCTACACCTCTGCCCTGGTACACTCATCCCCTACACCTCTGCCCTGGTACACTCATCCCCTACACCTCTGCCCTGGTACACTCATACCCTACACCTCTGCCCTGGTACACCCATACCCTACACCTCTGCCCTGGTACACTCATCCCCTACACCTCTGCCCTGGTATACCCATTCCCTGCACCTCTGCCCTGGTACACTCATCCCCTACATCTCTGCCCTGGTACACTCATCCCCTACACCTCTGCCCTGGTACACCCATACCCTACACCTCTGCCCTGGTACACCCATACCCTACACCTCTGCCCTGGTACACCCATACCCTACACCTCTGCCCTGATACACCCATACCCTACACCTCTGCCCTGGTACACCAATACCCTACACCTCTGCCCTGGTATACCCATTCCCTGCACCTCTTTCCTGGTACACTCATCCCCTACACCTCTGCCCTGGTACACCCATTCCCTACACCTCTGCCCTGGTACACTCATACCCTACACCTCTGCCCTGGTATACCCATACCCTACACCTCTGCCCTGGTATACCCATTCCCTGCACCTCTGCCCTGGTACACTCATCCCCTACATCTCTGCCCTGGTACACTCATCCCCTACACCTCTGCCCTGGTACACCCATTCCCTGCACCTCTGCCCTGGTACACTCATCCCCTACAACTCTGCCCTGGTACACTCATCCCCTACACCTCTGCCCTGGTACACCCATACCCTACACCTCTGCCCTGGTACACTCATCCCCTACACCTCTGCCCTGGTACACTCATACCCTGCACCTCTGCCCTGGTACACTCATACCCTGCACCTCTGCCCTGGTACACTCATACACTGCACCTCTGCCCTGGTACACCCATTCTCTACACCTCTGCCCTGGTACACTCATCCCCTCACCTCTGCCCTGGTACACTCATCCCCTACACCTCTGCCCTGGTACACTCATACCCTGCACCTCTGCCCTGGTACACTCATACCCTGCACCTCTGCCCTGTTACACTCATACCCTACACCTCTGCCCTGGTACACTCATCCCCTACACCTCTGCCCTGGTACACCCATACCCTACACCTCTGCCCTGGTACACTCATCCCCTACACCTCTGCCCTGGTACACTCATACCCTGCACCTCTGCCCTGGTACACTCATACCCTGCACCTCTGCCCTGGTACACTCATACCCTGCACCTCTGCCCTGGTACACCCATTCTCTACACCTCTGCCCTGGTACACTCATCCCCTCACCTCTGCCCTGGTACACTCATCCCCTACACCTCTGCCCTGGTACACTCATACCCTGCACCTCTGCCCTGGTACACTCATACCCTGCACCTCTGCCCTGGTACACTCATACCCTACACCTCTGCCCTGGTACACTCATACCCTACACCTCTGCCCTGGTACACTCATACCCTACACCTCTGCCCTGGTACACTCATACCCTACACCTCTGCCCTGGTACACTCATACCCTGCACATCTGCCCTGGTACACTCATACCCTGCACCTCTGCCCTGGTACACTCATACCCTACACCTCTGCCCTGGTACACTCATCCCCTGCACCTCTGCCCTGGTACACCCATACCCTACACCTCTGCCCTGGTATACCCATTCCCTGCACCTCTGCCCTGGTATACTCATACCCTGCACCTCTGCCCTGGTACACTCATACCCTGCACCTCTGCCCTGGTACACTCATACCCTGCACCTCTGCCCTGGTACACTCATACCCTGCACCTCTGCCCTGGTACACTCATACCCTGCACCTCTGCCCTGGCACACTCATACCCTGCACCTCTGCCCTGGCACACTCATACCCTGCACCTCTGCCCTGGCACACTCATACCCTGCACCTCTGCCCTGGCACACTCATACCCTGCACCTCTGCCCTGGCACACTCATACCCTGCACCTCTGCCCTGGCACACTCATACCCTGCACCTCTGCCCTGGCACACTCATACCCTGCACCTCTGCCCTGGCACACTCATACCCTGCACCTCTGCCCTGGCACACTCATACCCTGCACCTCTGCCCTGGTACACTCATACCCTACACCTCTGCCCTGGTACACCCATTCCCTACACCTCTGCCCTGGTACACTCATACCCTACACCTCTGCCCTGGTACACTCATACCCTACACCTCTGCCCTGGTACACCCATTCCCTACACCTCTGCCCTGGTACACTCATACCCTGCACCTCTGCCCTGGTACACTCATTCCCTACACCTCTGCCCTGGTACACTCATTCCCTACACCTCTGCCCTGGTACACTCATACCCTGCACCTCTTCCCTGGTACACTCATACCCTACACCTCTGCCCTGGTACACCCATACCCTACACCTCTGCCCTGGTACACTCATACCCTACACCTCTGCCCTGGTACAGCCATTCCCTACACCTCTGCCCTGGTACACTCATACCCTGCACCTCTGCCCTGGTACACTCATTCCCTACACCTCTGCCCTGGTACACTCATTCCCTACACCTCTGCCCTGGTACACTCAGACCCTACACCTCTGCCCTGGTACACCCATTCCCTACACCTCTGCCCTGGTACACTCATACCCTACACCTCTGCCCTGGTATACCCATACCCTACACCTCTGCCCTGGTATACCCATTCCCTGCACCTCTTTCCTGGTACACTCATTCCCTGCACCTCTTTCCTGGTACACTCATCCCCTACATCTCTGCCCTGGTACATCCATCCATGCTAATTCAATTTCAAATCAGTAAATTCAGCAATTAAAACTGAATTAATTGAAAAATGCCCATAGTGTTCTCTAAGGATTTTCCAATTCATTAATAGAATTTCAATCAATAGAACAATGAACAAACACCACGACAGGTAAAGAAATACACTGGCAGTAAACAGTATTTTCAGAACACAGACACAAAAATGAGAAATAAACATATAAGGTACTGGAAAATATATGAATAATATGGATCATGAGACGGGTTTGTGAGGGTTGGACCCGAAATGCACGACTCAGAAACAATGGTAAGAAAGTCCCGTCAGGGCTTTATTTCAGGAATGTCCAAAGAGCGTGGTCAAAAAACAAGCAAAGTTCATACACAAAAATCCAGCCAAAACCAATGTACAGTACCGAGGGAGAAGGCAGTCTCGGAATCGGTACACCATGCAAAAGTCCAATAACCAGAGTAGCTGTCAGCGGGGCAGAAGTACAGGCAGATGGTAGGCAGCCTCGGGGTCGAAGGCAACGCAAGAGTCCCTGATAAACAGGGGCAACAATTTCGCAAAAACATGACATGAACACTGAGCTTAAATGCAGGTGTAGACAGGTGCAGACACTTAGCTTGAAAGCAGCATGCAAATGGAAATCAGGTGTGGAAGGCTGACAAGGTAACAAGATAATTAGTACTCGTTAGTAATAAACCTATCCTGACCTAGCGTTAGTAAATTAGTAAATGACATGCACGAGAAATGTAAGGTAAACATGAACACATGGTTAGAGAGGTAGTATTACCCAATCCTGATCTAACATTAGTAGATTAGTAAATAGACACGGGAGAATGAAACAATTAGGGAAGCGTGAGCGACAGCAAGAGATAGAGAAACAGCATGAACGCAAGGCGAGGAAAAACACGGAAATGTGTATGCTAACAATGAACGGGAAACGTGACATGACAAGACTAGAAATTAAATCATAACAATAATCAAACATGAAACGTGACATGACATAAAAATTAAACGTAACAAGAATAAAACATAAAATGTGGCGTGACTAGACAAAACACAATACGTGACATAAATAAGAAATCTAACAAAGACAAAAAAAGAAAAGAAAACGTGACAGGATAGTAGATTCGTGACAGATCATTTACACCAATTTGCATTCAGTAAAACCTGTTGAGGTTTTTTCAACATACATATCACGCTAGCTTCCTCCACTGATAGTTAGATTAACCCTAACCCTAACCACCCTCTTGTATGTCTCCTTTTATTTCTTCTGTGGTGCTCTGGTCCTCCAGGTGACCATTCTTCAGGTGGTGAGGAATCCAGGAAGATCCGATAATTTCACTTTTACAGTGGACGCATCAATGAGGAACCTGACCATCTACATCACAGGCAGCTCTCTCACCTTCAGTCTCAACAGCCCCTCAGGTAAGGACATACCTCACCTGCTCAGGTATGCTCAGGTGGATTGAGTGGTCTGCTACTCATCCTGCTATGTTCGTTTCAGACTTTAACGTCATTGAAACATCCATAAACTTTACTTTTTAAGCATGAAACTTGATCCTCAACAGTGTGGAATGTGTAAAATTGAACATGACCAATAGGATGCTTTTATAAGGCTCGGTAGACCAGGTTGGTACAAAGATGCTGTTCTGGCCGGGTCAAATTTGGTGGTAAACAATGTTAATTCAGAATGCAGCTGTGTGCAACAGTGTTAATTATTTCAACCCGAAATTTTTTTAAACATTTTAGTCAACGGCATTTTTTTTCATGAATACAAACATTTTAATATGAGGAATATGAGGAAAACAATTTCAATATGAGGAAATTTATTTGAGAAAATAAAAACTGTGACTAAATCCCTTCATATTATTGTTGACAAAAAAGATATGACGAAAAATGATAGAAACTGTCTAAAACCAATTTTTTTATCATTGTTGATGGAAAAGAACAAAATTAAAACATATTTCTAAATAATATTTTTAAAATTTCTAAATAAAAACATGACGTGAATCCATTTATGTTATTGTTGAGATAAAAATTGATGAAAATGTATATCTCGAAATAAAAACAGTGATGAAATCTAATATTTATTAGACCTCAAAAGAGAGAGGTGAATGACAAATATGCATTCTCGTCATTGATTGGATGTCGTCTTCATTTAACTCCTTTCTGCCTACGTGGGCAGCATCCTGTTAGTCGTGCAAAAAAGTCAAAGAAAGCAACTAACGTGAGAGGATGACAATATTAATAAAATACTTTTTTTGTGGTGGGTCTCGGGAGGATATTTGTGATACATCTCTGGGTCTCCAGGTAAAGGTTCTCTTGATCACCTGGTGCTTCCTGACTCCCCCAGGTGTATCTCAGAACAGTTCTACCTCAGACGGGCCCCTTGGTAGAATAAAGGTAGTTGGGAACCTGCACACGATTCGCGTGGACACCCATACGGGATTATGGGAAATCGGCGTGACCTCAACACAGTCATACACTCTTAAGGTTACAGGTCAGCCCACTGTGTGTGTGTGTGTGTGTGTGTGTGTACATACAGTATGGACACCTGAGTATGTTTGGAGAAGTATTAGGGGTTTGTTTTCATATGTATGAATTATGAAATCATTATTTGCATGTGTGTGAGTGTATGGGAGTTCTGCTCTGGGTAGTACTGATAGAAGGCACCTGAGTGAAGTGTGGCTATGTAAATCTGTGTACTGCAGGTGAGTGTACTTTCAGGGGTGTGCAGCAGGTGGGCTTACTGCAGATTAATGTACATGAGGTGAAATGCTGTATGTAAGTTGTGTCACATTCCTGACTAATTTCCAGGTCAAAGCAGCATAGATTTTGTCTACAACATTGTAGAGGACCTTTCGGGGCTTGGAAGTGATTTCACCTTGAAAGAGGGCCGTCTCCAAGCAGGTGAGCAAACAGCTGTCTAACCAATCACTCTCATTATCATCACTAGGCTCATCACCATCACCTTCATCTTCATCATCATTACAGTCATCATCATGATGAAGATCATCATCACCTGACAAAAACACGCAGGGGAGGAAAAGAAATATGTGATCAGAAACTAAGTCCCCTTTCTGTATTTTCTAAATCACCGAAGTCTTCGCTATCATACCCAGTGTCATGATCAGCAATGATGTCCTCTTTCTGTAATTTCTAAATCACCGAAGTCTTCGCTATCATACCCAGTGTCATGATCAGCAATGATGTCCTCTTTCTGTATTTTCTAAATCACCGAAGTCTTCGCTATCATACCCAGTGTCATGATCAGCAATGATGTCCCCTTTCTGTATTTTCTAAATCACCGAAGTCTTCGCTATCATACCCAGTGTGTCATGATCAGCAATGATGTCCTCTTTCTGTATTTTCTAAATCACCGAAGTCTTCGCTATCATACCCAGTGTCATGATCAGCAATGATGTCCTCTTTCTGTATTTTCTAAATCACCGAAGTCTTCGCTATCATACCCAGTGTCATGATCAGCAATGATGTCCCCTTTCTGTATTTTCTAAATCACCGAAGTCTTCGCTATCATACCCAGTGTGTCATGATCAGCAATGATGTCCTCTTTCTGTATTTTCTAAATCACCGAAGTCTTCGCTATCATACCCAGTGTCATGATCAGCAATGATGTCCTCTTTCTGTATTTTCTAAATCACCGAAGTCTTCGCTATCATACCCACTGTGTCATGATCAGCAATGATGTCCTCTTTCTGTAGTTTCTAAATCACCGAAGTCTTCGCTATCATACCCACTGTGTCATGATCAGCAATGATCTCCTCTTTCTGTATTTTCTAAATCACCGAAGTCTTCGCTATCATACCCAGTGTCATGATCAGCAATGATGTCCTCTTTCTGTATTTTCTAAATCACCGAAGTCTTCGCTATCATACCCACTGTGTCATGATCAGCAATGATGTCCTCTTTCTGTATTTTCTAAATCACCGAAGTCTTCGCTATCATACCCAGTGTCATGATCAGCAATGATGTCCTCTTTCTGTATTTTCTAAATCACCGAAGTCTTCGCTATCATACCCAGTGTCATGATCAGCAATGATGTCCCCTTTCTGTATTTGTAAAATCATGGTCAGCATCTGACTTCGTTTGTGTCTCATTGTCACTTCAGGTGGGAATGCCACCTTGCTACTGTCGGTGGTGGGCGCAGATTCCCCCACAGTGACAGAGGTGTCCCTGGTGGAGGTATCGGGTTTGAGGATGGAAAACGGCACCTGGACGGCGTTGGGGGAAGGGGATTATCTGGTGTCTGTGGAGAAGGTCCCAGATGGAAATTTTGTTATTCTGTTGAAGGGGGAGTATGGGACGGCCCGGCTCTCCAAAAACAGCTTTCAGAGGCAGTCCAACACCCAGCTGCGGGCTTCCAGCCTGACAGTCAAAGTAAGCAAACTTAAAGTGAACATCCAACATAACTGTCATAGTGTGTGATTTGATTTGTGGTTGTGATGTTACAGTGGGTGATTTTGTTTCTGGTGTAATGTCAGGCCTTTGCTAATGGCACCCTGGAGCCTGGGGTGCCATTCTCTGTTCCCTTCACTGTGATGTCCAGTGGGATGGCGGGAAACTACGCCATCCGGGCTCGAGATGACAGGGGATTCATCACCTCTGCTCCATCTAGGTAGGAGTGCGTGTAGAGTGGAGAACAGGTATTGATATGGGGCATTTGTACTGTACTGTTTGTCAGTACAGACAGATTGAAAAGAGTACAGTCTCTCTGCTTTGTGCTGTGTGAGGCAGCAGTACAGTCTCTCTGCTCTGTGCTGTGTGATGCAGCAATATAGTCTCTCTGCTCTGTGCTGTGTGAGGCAGCAGTACAGTCTCTCTGCTCTGTGCTGTGTGAGGCAGCAGTATAGTCTCTCTGATCTGTGCTGTGTGAGGCAGCAGTATAGTCTCTCTGCTCTGTGCTGTGTGAGGCAGCAGTATAGTATCTCTGCTCTGTGCTGTGTGAGGCAGCAGTATAGTCTCTCTGATCTGTGCTGTGTGAGGCAGCAGTATAGTCTCTCTGCTCTGTGCTATGTGAGGCAGCAGTATAGTCTCTCTGATCTGTGCTGTGTGAGGCAGCAGTATAGTCTCTCTGCTCTGTGCTGTGTGAGGTAGCAGTATAGTCTCTCTGCTCTGTGCTGTGTGAGGCAGCAGTATAGTCTCTCTGCTCTGTGCTGTGTGAGGCAGCAGTATAGTCTCTCTGCTTTGTGCTGTGTAAGGCAGCAGTATAGTCTCTCTGCTCTGTGCTGTGTGATGCAGCAATATAGTCTCTCTGCTCTGTGCTGTGTGAGGCAGCAGTACAGTCTCTCTGCTCTGTGCTGTGTGAGGCAGCAGTATAGTCTCTCTGCTCTGTGCTGTGTGATGCAGCAGTATAGTCTCTCTGCTCTGTGCTGTGTGAGGCAGCAGTATAGTATCTCTGCTCTGTGCTGTGTGAGGCAGCAGTATAGTATCTCTGCTCTGTGCTGTGTGAGGCAGCAGTATAGTCTCTCTGCTCTGTGCTGTGTGAGGCAGCAATATAGTCTCTCTGCTCTGTGCTGTGTGAGGCAGCAGTATAGTCTCTCTGCTCTGTGCTGAGTGAGGCAGCAGTATAGTCTCTCTGCTCTGTGCTGTGTGAGGCAGCAGTATAGTATGTCTGCTCTGTGCTGTGTGAGGCAGCAATATAGTCTCTCTGCTCTGTGCTGTGTGAGGCAGCAGTATAGTATCTCTGCTCTGTGCTGTGTGATGCAGCAGTATAGTCTCTCTGCTCTGTGAGGCAGCAGTATAGTATCTCTGCTCTGTGCTATGTGAGGCAGCAGTACAGTCTCTCTGCTCTGTGTGATGCAGCAGTATAGTCTCTCTGCTCTGTGCTGTGTGAGGCAGCAGTATAGTCTCTCTGCGCTGTGCTGTGTGAGGCAGCAGTATAGTATCTCTGCTCTGTGCTGTGTGAGGCAGCAGTATAGTATCTCTGCTCTGTGCTGTGTGAGGCAGCAGTATAGTCTCTCTGATCTGTGCTGTGTGAGGCAGCAGTATAGTCTCTCTGCTCTGTGCTATGTGAGGCAGCAGTATAGTCTCTCTGATCTGTGCTGTGTGAGGCAGCAGTATAGTCTCTCTGCTCTGTGCTGTGTGAGGTAGCAGTATAGTCTCTCTGCTCTGTGCTGTGTGAGGCAGCAGTATAGTCTCTCTGCTCTGTGCTGTGTGAGGCAGCAGTATAGTCTCTCTGCTTTGTGCTGTGTAAGGCAGCAGTATAGTCTCTCTGCTCTGTGCTGTGTGATGCAGCAATATAGTCTCTCTGCTCTGTGCTGTGTGAGGCAGCAGTACAGTCTCTCTGCTCTGTGCTGTGTGAGGCAGCAGTATAGTCTCTCTGCTCTGTGCTGTGTGATGCAGCAGTATAGTCTCTCTGCTCTGTGCTGTGTGAGGCAGCAGTATAGTATCTCTGCTCTGTGCTGTGTGAGGCAGCAGTATAGTATCTCTGCTCTGTGCTGTGTGAGGCAGCAGTATAGTCTCTCTGCTCTGTGCTGTGTGAGGCAGCAATATAGTCTCTCTGCTCTGTGCTGTGTGAGGCAGCAGTATAGTCTCTCTGCTCTGTGCTGTGTGAGGCAGCAATATAGTCTCTCTGCTCTGTGCTGTGTGAGGCAGCAGTATAGTCTCTCTGCTCTGTGCTGTGTGAGGCAGCAGTATAGTATCTCTGCTCTGTGCTGTGTGAGGCAGCAGTACAGTCTCTCTGCTCTGTGCTGTGTGAGGCAGCAGTACGGTCTCTCTGCTCTGTGCTGTGTGAGGCAGCAGTATAGTCTCTCTGCTCTTTGCTGTGTGAGGCAGCAGTATAGTCTCTCTGCTCTGTGCTGTGTGAGGCAGCAGTGTAGTCTCTCTGCTCTGTGCTGTGTGAGGCAGCAGTATAGTATCTCTGCCCTGTGCTGTGTGAGGCAGCAGTATAGTCTCTCTGCTCTGTGCTGTGTGAGGCAGCAGTATAGTATCTCTGCTCTGTGCTGTGTGAGGCAGCAGTATAGTCTCTCTGATCTGTGCTATGTGAGGCAGCAGTATAGTCTCTCTGCTCTGTGCTGTGTGGGGCAGCAGTATGGTCTCTCTGATCTGTGCTGTGTGAGGCAGCAGTATAGTATCTCTGCTCTGTGCTGTGTGGGGCAGCAGTATGGTCTCTCTGATCTGTGCTGTGTAAGGCAGCAGTATAGTCTCTCTGCTCTGTGGGATAATGGTTTCTCCTCGTCACCAGCCTGTGGGTGAACAGCAGCAGCAGTGCACAGGGGTCAGTCGAGCTTGAGGCTCCTAGCAGTACTGTGTCAGGAACAGACGTCACGCTCACCATCGAGGCTGAGTCCCCCGGGCTTAGTGACTCCAACTACGCCGTGCTCCGCATCTCTGTCCTCAAAAAGGTAGCCATTATATTTCATACTCTGAGCTGAATATCAATATGTACTCATATATATTTAATTCCCAAAGATAAATTGTAATAACTCACATCATCCAATGTAACCAGGAAGACCCCTGGAGCAGTATGCTAGTACAGTAGTGAGCAGAGGTGCAAATCCAGTGGACTTAAAGTAAAAGTCCTCTCCAGTGTTTTGCTCCAATCACCTGGATTTGCTCATTAGCATAATTTTTCAGCGAGGAGGTAGAATTAATTAGTGAAATCAGCTGGCTGAGTCTATGGATGGAAGAAATACATGGTAGGAATTTTACTTTACCGTACGTCCTTTGGATTTCCACCACTGGGAGTGAGACACCCTCAGCATGTTGGCAACTGTAGAAAAAGAGTAAAAGAGGTTTTGGTTACTATAGTGTAGTGGTTAGATATGTTTGAAAGTGAAGTGTAGAGGTTAGAGATGTTGGTAACTGTAGTGTAGTGGTTAGAGAGATGTTGGTAAGTGCAGTACAGAGGTTAGAGATGTAGATAACTGCAGTGTAGAGGTTAGAGATGTTGGTAACTGTAGTGTTGAGTTTAGAGATGTTAGTAACTGTCATGGAGGGGCTGGAGATGTTGGCAACTTTGTTCCTCTGTGTCTGGAAGGTGACAGACTTGAGACGGCCTGTGTGCCAGGTAGTGAGTGTGAGCAGCAACTGCTCCCAGAACTGCAGCCAATCAGAGTGGGAGCTTGCTGCCAACTTGACGGATGGGAATGGGACGGGCATCCAGAGTGTGACAGTCCGCCTGGGGGATGGCACCCTCAACACCACCACTTCCCTGGGGGAGGGGGGAATTAACATCACCTTGGCAACATACAGGGCCTCCTGCTGCTCACCGGACGTAGAGGTGGTTTCAGTGGACGCCGTGGGCAACGTGGGCACCTGCTTCCATTCTATCAGAGCCACACCCAGTGTGACAACCAGCCCCGCAACCAGTCACATGACCACGCCCCCTGCCCTCAGCCCCACGCCCCCTGCCCCCAGCCCCACACCCACCAGCAATGCTGCTGCCCTCAGGCTGCCACTCCTTCTCATTCTCACTGCCCTCCTGGCTGCCATACAGGCCTGAGCCACCCACTCAAAAGCAGCAAAACCACCATCCCACGACCGCAGTTCCATAGACCGCCCTCCCCCTAAACCACATTTCCCCTGACCACAATACCCCTGACCCCATTCCTCTAAACCACATTCCCCGAGACCGCAATCCCCCTGACCCCATTCCCCTAGACCGCAATACCCTGACCCCATTTCCCTAGACCGCAATTCCCCCTGACCCCATTCCCCTTAACCATATTCCCCCTGACCCCATTCCCCTAGACCACATTCCCCCTGACCCCATTCCCCTAGACCGCAATCCCCCTGGCTGCACTCCTCTAGACCAGGGGTAGGCAACCCTGGTCCTGGAGAGCCGCAGGGTCTGCTGGTTTTTGTTGCTACTCGTCACTTAATTGATCAGTTAACTCACCTCACCTGGTTTCAGTGGCCTAAATAGTTGCTGTATTTAAGGTGAAAACAAAAACCAGACCCTGCAGCTCTCCAGGACCAGGGTTGCCTACACCTGCTCTAGACCATACTCAAAGTAACAAATTAATAAAATGTGGAGAAATTCTGTTGATAAAGCCTCAAAGGCAGTTTGAAACCTAGAGGTCTTACTCGACCCCCTGCTGTCTTTTTAACCCCATGTCAATAATCTGATAAAAACATCTGAGAATGTTCCCGGCAGCACATCATTAAATATGATGACTTTATCAAAATTTATGTTAATTATTTTGGTGCCCTAAAATTGGGGACTATGAGTAAAATTACTATGAGCTACAATTGCTAAAGTAGAAATAGAATGAAATAGAAATCGTAGTTTGTAACATTATCAATGTCTTGACTGTATTTTTTTATCAATTTAATGCTCCCTTGGTGAATAAAAGTATCAATTTCTTTCAAAAACATAAAAATGTCTCAGTGATTACAAATGTTTGAATGCCAGTGTCTGTATCTGTATGTGCAGTATAGGAAAATTAGAACATTTAAGTCATAAATATATGTGAAGATCTTCCTGCACTTATAAGAGTTCTATAGGAAAATGAGTCAGGAGAAATAACCCTTGCAGTGATCCATCCACATCTACTCCATATCTGGCCGCAGAGTGATGGTTTGGGGCTCGCTCGATAGCTCAGACCCTTGATGACTTACAGCCATTTAGCCAGCCATGTGTTCCATACTGTACCAGTGTAATTTACAGCTGAATCTAGTCTTAACCCCCAATTCTCATAGAGATCAGTTCAAATGCAGAGAGGTTATAGTATCGCTTGTAACAGTACCTGAAAATAAGATATCGAGAGTCTTTTGATGTTGATTGGTCACAGACTTCAGGAAGTAACAGCATGCAAAGGATATGCGACCAAATATTAAATATGATAATTTAAAAATATGTTAAAGCAAAATATTCTAATTTTCTGAGACACTGAATTTTGGGTTTCATTAGCTGTAAGCCATAATCATCAAAATTACAAGAAATAAAGGCTTGAAATATTTCACTCTATGTGTAATGAATCTATATAATATATGTTTCACTTTCTGAAATGAGTGACAAAAAATATTGAACTTTTTCACGATATTCAAATTTTTTGAGCTGCACCTGTATAACTGTGAACCCTTAGTTTGGTAGAACCATGCAGCAGTTTCTCCATTATACCTAAGGCAGTGGTCCTCAATCTTATACAGAAAGGGCCGGAACCAGTTACACACCTGATTATACTAATCAGCCGCTCTTTGCTAAGGACCTTGATTAGTAGAATCAGGTGTGTTACTGCTTGGTTGGAACGAAAACCTGCACCCACACCGGCCCTTATTGGAAAAAATTGAGGCCCCCTGGCCTAAGGTGAAATTGAGAGGTGCGGTGCACTGGACGGCATATTACTGCAACTTCGCCAATAGAAGCAAGTGGCTATGTCCGTTCGATATCATAGAGTTCAGTGCTTTGCCCACTCATGCGGGTGTCGGTATCTCTCTGAGTGCTGTCCTGTGTTTACAATAAAAAAAGTCACCTCCTCCGTTTTAAACCCTGTCCACTCCCCTCCTCCGTTCTAAACCCTGTCCACTCCCCTCCGTTGAGGAGTTTGTATAGTATGGGGAAGAACCATGCAAAAAATGTCAAGCGAAGATAAAATTAAAATGACATTTTTAGCAACATGCATTGTTCTATATGGATGGTAACAGTAATTTGGCAGTGTTATAACGATTAAATTAACACTTTTTAAATAGTTTTGAAGTCCTCAGCTAAGCAACATCAACCCCTATTTCGTAACACAGGTGAAAAAAGATTATACTTGAATTATACCTTTTCAATTTTCAATATACTTTTTAAATTTACACTACTGAACATGAATGTCATTTCTTAAACTGTAAAGATTGTAGCCCCAACCTTATCTACTCATATTGAGCGCATACACAATCCCATACAGAATATGAAATAAGTATATACTACTATATCACAGGAGTTAGATCACACAACAGTAAATTATAACAGCAAAACAGTCAATATTTTTATAATTCAGGTTTAATCATTGAAAATCACTGTCTGCAAATACAGACAATTACAGCAACAGGTTCAAACAAAATAAACCTGACACAATAAATAAGGAAACTCAATCCATTAATGTTTACAGTACAGAAAGGAAATATGTACACTGCAGAGATCAGTCTGAATTCTGCCGATCAGCTGAGTTTGCCCACAGAATTTAGAAAACTGGGGGCCCTATCTTACACCCGGTGCTAAGCGGCGCTAACCCAAATGCAATTGTCTTTGCTATCTTACACCCGGCGCAGGGTTCATTATAGCCCCTAGCGCTCACGTCATTTAAAAACTTAACGTGATTTTGCACCCATAGCAAGTGAACTGGGCGGGTTGGTCTTAAAATGAGGAGTGGCCAGAATTATTTTTGCCGTATTGCTATCTTGAGCCAGCAGAAAGCGTTTGCGCTAAAACCGCCACAAACTTGGTCTAAAGTCATGTCGCAGTTGTTTACATGTTATTTTAATGGCGCATATAAGTGCGTCTACATAGGCGTGTGCATAACGCGCGTACACCTTCCTGTCAGTTACACACAGGGGCGCGCACATGCATGACTAAAAATATCAAGATTACAATGTGAAATATTATTATTGTGTAGGATACATCTAAAAATGCATAATAATAAAAGGGTCCATCAGTCAAAGACCACATACCTGTCCCTCAGTGAAGGGGAATGCCACATTAAATTGCTTTCAGCCCACTCCATCAACATCCACGTGATGTGCGATGGTACGTGTAAGGTTACATGTAGCCTACTCGCAATTATCCTCAAGCTACGACTTGGCCTATATTTTCCAACAATTCCTGTAATCTTCTGGGGGGACAATCTTCTGTTACGAGACAATGGCTATCCATTAAAAAACGTTGCTGGTAACACCTATATCAAGCCTAATGTGCGAATTGTCATTCAATGGAAAACTCGCGCACTGCAATAGACGGACATTTGAGTTCTGAAAATACGCTTCAGATGTCATTACAATACAGCTCTCTAGGCCTACAGCCTGGAAGTAAATAGAATGGTTTTGACTGAAAAAAGTTCAAAACCTTGTCCAGTGAATATTGCATTTATTGTTTTTCAAATAGCCTAGGCTACAGCGGATTCGCTGTGCATAAGGTTTTTTCGATAGCCTACGGTTAAAAAACTAAGATAAATGTCACCATGTTAACTGAATTTTAACCTTATTCTTCGTCCGTCATATTTTTTTAAATTACAGTGACAAGCTTTCCATACTCTCAGCTTATTAAAACCCCATGGATTTCAAACAAATTTGCAGCATGTTACGCAATTAATTCACAATTCATTTTAATGCCATTCTCTGCATGTGCGCTTTAACTTCATGCAGGAGCATGTCTGTTTCCCCTGCTGTAAATCACAGTTTTCACAGTCTTCCTGGGAAAGTGGATTGTTTTAAAGCATTAGGCTGCCAGTAAAACAGGTTGGTCACATTTCCGTAAGCAGGACATTATAAAACAAGGCAAAATATGCATCAACCTATGGGTTGCCAACCTGACAGCTTTATTATATTTAGTGTTGTAATTAAGGCAAAATAACAGTATTTATGTTATTAATCAATATTAGAATGCAGGTAATGAACTTCGGATGAAGCTTGAACTTCGAGAACTCCATGAGAACGTCCTCATGGAAGTGATGTTTGACAATAATTAATTGCGTAATCAAACGAAATGTGTTAAACAAGCTGGCTAATTTGGCGTTTCCTA
The DNA here is from genome assembly GCA_022702515.1 of Ilyophis sp. 1 JC-2022. Classification (NCBI taxonomy): domain Eukaryota; kingdom Metazoa; phylum Chordata; class Actinopteri; order Anguilliformes; family Synaphobranchidae; genus Ilyophis; species Ilyophis sp. 1 JC-2022. The sequence goes on from CM040401.1 coordinate 3,393,434, forward strand.
AGGTGAGACGGAAGCCATTGGCAGCTTATTCTCAGCTGTTGCAGGTGCTTTTAACGAAATTTAACAGCATATATTACGTAAAATAACAGCACTGTCGGGAATTACCGGGAACTCATAATGGTTAGTCCGAATAATATTGATCATACTATTGATCCATGTAGCCTATTCTTTGATCGCACTAAACACGCACGAGCATGTCTGTTTCACCGTCATATAAGCAATCCGCCAAGGTGGAAAAGCAGGCTTTTAAAGGGAATGGAATATGACATTTTGATTGGTTTATTGAATGTCATGCCAATGACACACCTATAATTAATGAAGAGACTAGGTTCAGCCCATTTGCACGTTGCGTCGTGCTTAGCGCTCAAAAAACACGCCGTCAAACTAGCAAAAGTGGACTTGGACACGCCCTAAATGCACTTTACGCCATGCGTTTAGACAAAGCACTAAGATTACCAAGATAGAAAATGCCTGTTTAACTTGAGGAGTTTGTCACTGGGTTATTTTATACAAGGATACAAAGATACAAAAGACTGAATTATGACTTCAAAAGCATTTAACCTGCCTTTAACCTGCATTTAAAAGCATTTTTTGCCAATATCACACTCTTCATAGGTTATATTTCTGTCATGGTTCGTGGGTTTTTATGTTCTTTTCCGTTGCGGTTCTCGTCCTTATTTCCCTATTGAGAATCGTTTTTTTTCTCCACGTTCCGTTCTGGGGTTTGCTTTCCTCATCATTGTTTTCACCTGTGCCTCTACCTGCGGGGTATTTAAGTTCCTCACTTCCGCTTCCCCGGTGCTTCTTTGTCATTCGACATTGCATTGAGCCAGGTATAGCCATGTACTAGCGACCTTGTGATATTAAAGCTGTTTATGTTCACGGGGGACTTGCTATTAGCTTTTAGTTCAGGTATAGGTATTATTCCTCCTGTTAGCATTCTGTGCTATTTATTTTATTATTTGCTGTTCTCTCTGAGACAGTTTTCTTTGTTCATTTTGTTTGTTTGACACTCTTCCGGCCGTCCGAACTTATGTGCCGAAGGTGTTCTTTTCTTTGCTAAGTTTTCCATTTTGGCTCCAGTATTGAGCTCGGGAGATTTAGTTTGTGTTTCATTCGTTATTCGAGTTCACCCTATTTTAGTGGGTTGATTTTCGTTTGGCTGTTTAGCCACAAGCAATTAGTTTCCTGTCTTTTCTTTCTTTGCATTTATTTTGTTATTCCCTTTATTGGTCCTTCACGTTTGATTATCCGCCACTAAAATCCATTAGAAGCATAATGAAGAATAATCTAGCGTGAGGAACATCGAGCACCTCTCAAAACAAGCCATAATTCTTTGCCATTTTGAAGCTATTTGCTCCCTTCTTCTTCGCTTGGCGTTCATGTAATCTGAGCACACATAACTGGGGTGGACTCAGTAGATTTCAGGGCATTTTTATTGCATAATAAGTAAGTTTTGTAATTGCGTGATCTAAGTCACGTCCACGTGCGCTTACAATTTTGTAATTGCAAAATGCAGCTTACAGCATCTAAAATTACTATATTTCATTATTTTCTATTGATATCATGATCTAACATCAAAATACATTAGATGAAACAATGAAAACTAAATTGCTGTGAAATTTGTTTTAATCTCCTTTGTAACACCAGATGGAGGGGTGATTGTGGTACTGATCTTACAGTTTCATGTTCTAATCATCAAAAGTACACAAACACAGCTTGAACATTTACAATATAAGCTTTATTACAATGTAAAAACATAAATCATAATTAGATAGCAAGCGCTTAACCTGAACCTGCTAAAAGGTCATATCCTAATATACAGGGCTTAAGCTGTACTGAGGTTAATATTGGGTACAGCTGAAATTGTGGTTGTATAAAGGCTGGGTCAGGTTTTGGTCGTGGTTCTGTATTGGTTTAGTAAGGTTGGGTGTACATGCAAGGGTGTCTAAAATTGTCCGTGTGTGTGAGAGTTTCACAGTGTATGAGAGAAACTTTGTGTGTGTGTGTGTGTGTGTGAGAGAGAACGTGTATGTGTGGGTGTGAGATTACATATGTTAGTGTGTGTGTATGTGAGAGTGCATGTGTGTGTCATGTGTGTGAGAGATGTGTATGTGAGAGTAAAGGTGTGTGTGTGTGTGTGTGTTATGGTGTGTATGAGACCAGAGGAGGCTCCTCCAGGCAGGCAAGAGAGGCACTGCCTCCTCAAAATAAAGTGTGAAAGTTTTTTTTTTTTAAACAAAATTAAAATAAAAATATATTCAGTTGAACGCTATCGTACTAGCCTATTCTGCGCGTACTATAATGTAGTGTGTGGTTCACTTTATAAGCTAACATCCAAATCGAAAACATGTTACACAGAATACTCTGCGTCTTGCCTTTCTGTCTCAGCCTCCGTTCTCCTTCCATCCTCTTCAATTCGATTTAGCTCTGTCTGTGTATTCCGGTTCAAATAAATAGGGGTGGGTAACAGAATGTTCTTTGTAATGATTGTTTGCCATTGATTCGACAGCCAATTGCTGAAAGTAAGCAATTTAAAGTACATACTTTGACTCACAATAAATATTTTCCCATTATGGAAATTGTTTACCTGTGCAGTCTTTCCTTTTATATCAGACAATATCTATTTAAAAGATATGTCAGGTGTGTCAAAAAAGAACAGCAGCTTGGCTCATGTGTGGTGCAGGGAAAGCCAAGTCCCCATACTTCTGGTAGTAGAAAAGTAGAGAAATTATTTCCACACAAACAATTAACCACTGCTCAGGCTTTTATTGGTTGATGTTTGGTCAAAGGCCTTTATAAAAACATTTACAGTAAATGCCTGACTACTATTGGTTGTAGTAAAATAAGTTATACAGGTTTGCAATAGCACTTACAAAATTTCTGGTTGTCCTGTTACCAAGCAGTAATTGGAGATACATTTTAATGAGGCTATAAATAGTTACTGTTGTATGAAAGCTCTAACAAATAAACAGATACATACAGTACGTAGCATCAAGCTCTGTAAAAACAAAGATTCTGACCTTTTTTTGCAGTGGCAATGTAATTCCATTACTTATTACATTACATTACATTACAGGCATTTAGCAGACGCTCTTATCCAGAGCGACTTACACAACTTCAAGCATTTTATTACATTTATCCAATGAATGCAGCTGGATATACACTGAAGCAATTCAGGTTAAGTACCTTGCTCAAGGGTACAACGGCAGTGTCCTACCTGGGAATCGAACCTGCAACCTTTCGGTTACAAGTCCAGTCCTTTAACCATTGCACTATACTGCCGCCCCTTATTAAACTACATTTTATATGACTTTTAAGGACCTGGGTTGTATTATATTTAATTTACTGCTGAACTAATGGTAGAATTAAGTTGTATCCTCCCCCCAAAATTCACCAAAACTAACCATTTTAGAGTGATTACACACAAAACTTTTCTTCTGGGGGAGCAAGCCCTGTGACCCCCCGAGCTAAACCTTGTCCTGCCTCCTCAGTTCTGCAACCAGCCGCCACTGTATGAGAGCATGTGTGCGTACGTGTCTGTGCGAGTCTACGCCAGTTAGCAGAGGGACACCGAGGAGTCAACCACTCCAAATCCAGCACAGAGGGGCGTGTGTTCAGTGAAGTGTGTGTGGAACGTGTGCAGGAGGGTCAGTGTGTCAGAGTCAGAGATCCTGTAGAAGGACAGAGTGCCGTCCGGACGGTCCACGCACACTCCTACCCTGTACACACACACTCCTTCACCATCGGCATGCGCTCCTGCTCTTCGGTAGGGGGAGGGGGGGGGCGTTATGTCTGTTGCGTTTTCATTGTGCCAGGCAGAGTATCTGTGTTTGCTGCACTCCAGTCTCCAGGAGTTTTTATTGAATCCAAACACAGAGTCAGAACCCTTTCCTCTCCTGCTGATTCCTTTACATGTTACTGCT
>CM040401.1:3399859-3447359 GCA_022702515.1 Ilyophis sp. 1 JC-2022
ACTCGTTCACTGCTCTAGTTCAGACTCGTTCTCATTCCGACTCTCGCTCTCGTTTTCTGCTCTCGTTCTGACTCTCGTTCTCGTTCCGACTCTCGCTCTCATTTCTGCTCTCGGTCCGACTCTCGCTCTCGTTCTCTGCTCTCGTTCTGACTCTCGTTCTCGTTCCGACTCTCGCTCTCATTTCTGCTCTCGGTCCGACTCTCGCTCTCGTTTTCTGCTCTCGTTCTCGTTCCGACTCTCGCTCTCATTTCTGCTCTCGGTCCGACTCTCGCTCTCATTTCTGCTCTCGGTCCGACTCTCGCTCTCGTTCTCTGCTCTCGGTCCGACTCTCGCTCTCGTTCTCTGCTCTCGGTCCGACTCTCGCTCTCGTTCTCTGCTCTCGGTCCGACTCTCGCTCTCGTTCTCTGCTCTCGGTCCGACTCTCGCTCTCGTTCTCTGCTCTCGGTCCGACTCTGGCTCTCGTTCTCTGCTCTCGGTCCGACTTCCGCTCTCGTTCTCTGCTCTCGGTCCGACTCTCGCTCTCCTTCTCTGCTCTCGGTCCGACTCTCGCTCTCCTTCTCTGCTCTCGGTCCGACTCTCGCTCTCCTTCTCTGCTCTCGGTCCGACTCTCGCTCTCCTTCTCTGCTCTCGGTCCGACTCTCGCTCTCGTTCTCTGCTCTCGGTCCGACTCTCGCTCTCGTTCTCTGCTCTCGGTCCGACTCTTGCTCTCGTTCTCTGCTCTCGGTCCGACTCTTGCTCTCGTTCTCTGCTCTCGGTCCGACTCGCGTTCACGGAACGAGAGACAAGCAGTAAAGTGGCTGAAGAGAGAACCCAACTCCGTTGTTAAAGGACCCCTTGTTGAACTGCGTCAGTGACTCCTATTCAGAAATTAGTCACCTACTGTCCTTTTGTAGGTGAATTTCTACAGTAGCCTATCAACCTAGCATTCAAGAAATAATTAATGTCATTTTGTTTACAAATCTCCTTTGTTTAATTAACAAACTGTTTATTCTTTTCACTATGTCTCTCTTTTTTCAAGCAAAATTAGGTAGAATATTGATATCAATAAGTATCGGTATCGATAATCTATAATCTATCTAGTATTGATAGCGGCATTGGTATTGATAAAATCTTAACGATACCCATCTCTACAACTCACCTTCATCACAAGATCAGCGTGTGAAAGAGAGTAGGGTCAAATTAAAAATGTCAATATAGTTCACAGCAGGTAGTGAATAAAGGAGATGGATGAAGACTGCAATGTCCGACAGACCTGAAACATTTTACTATGCAGGTGGTCAATATTTACCATGTCAATCATACACTCAGCATTTAGTCATCACTTCTGACCTGATACTAAAAACTCCACTGAAACCTTACATTCTGGTCAGGAACCACAAGCGTGGCAACCATAAGACTCAAAAGGTTATATCCTGCTTTTATTTGCTGTGATAGAGGAGTAAAAAAGAGAGTGATGAGACTAATGTGGACAAAGAAAGAATGCTGGTGGAGAAAGGAATAAACAGAAAGGAAAAGCTGTTTATATTCCACTGCATAGGGCTATAATAACTAATTCTGTTTAGTTATGGTCGCATAGTTCACAACAATACTCACCCCAGTCTCTCTAGTTTACAGTTTGGACTCATCAGTCCATCACAGAGCAGCTTCACTCCTGAATCTCCCAGGTTATTGTGGCTGAGGTACAGATCTCTCAGGGGTGAGTTTGATAACTGGAGAGCTGAGGCCACAATATCACAGGACTTCTCTGTGAGTTTGCAGCTGTTCAGTCTGCAAAGAAGAGATGTTATAGTTTAATTAAATTGTATTACATAAAACATATAATCATTTAAATATAGCACTGATAGTGTTCAGTGATGAAGATTTTAATTGGTATTTTATTTAACTCTGGGGAAGATGTCTATGCTATACTCTCCAACTGAAGCACTTTGGACCTGAGAATTAGATGTCCTGTTGGACTGAACTTGTTCTACAGATTCTGACTCAAATAGCCCCCTTTTCTTATATTGTAACTTGTCTTATGCCTTGCTGGTCTAAAGTCTGGGGGGCTGATTCACAAAAGGACTGCACCTATAGTCACATTGTGATTATAAAACAGCCATAAATGTCAGGGGTATGCTGACTTCGCTATACTCGTAATCATACTTGTGTATGGGGGACCCCGATACTCGTAATCATACTAGTGTATGGGGGGCCCTGATACTCGTATTCATACTAGTGTATGGGGGCCCTGATACTCGTAATCATACTTGTGTATGGGGGCCCTGATACTCGTAATCATACTTGTGTATGGGGGGCCCTGATACTCGTAATCATACTTGTGTATGGGGGGCCCTGATACTCGTAATCATACTTGTGTATGGGGGGCCCTGATACTCGTAATCATACTTGTGTATGGGGGGCCCTGATACTTGTAATCATACTTGTGTATGGGGGACCCTGATACTCGTAATCGGATGATGATCGCATCAGAAAAGATGGAAGTTGGCTAAAATGCTATATTCACTGAGGAAGAGACTGCCCGAGACCACTTACCACATTGAAGAATCAAATTGGCACACAAAACAAGTGTAGTCTTTTACATTCAACTTCATAATTATAATGACAGAGAACAAGAACAATATTGTGAAAGCGCTTATGCAACATGCATCTCACACTTGAGAAGTTCTCTCTCTGAACCCTCGCACACCCTTCAATGAAAATGATTTTTTAGCACTGCACATACAGGGGTCGATTTACTAAAGATCTGCATGTACAAACGCCACCGTAACAAAAATTGTGGCGAGGTGATCAAGTAACGATGAGCTAAGAGGACTGCGTGTGTTAAAATGGATTTTCCATTCTTGCGGCTTAGCCTGAATGAATATGCAAAACTGGGCATCCCTACACTATTTTGTGAAATAGGGGGGGGAGGTCATGGAAATAGATCGCTTTAGCACGTGTAATGTGATTTACTAACCCCGAAAGCAAGTATGGGAAAGGTATTTGTGAAATTTCGGGAAGGTATTTGTGGAAGTCCCATTTGCACGTGATTATCTCAACTCTGAATCAAAACAGTTTGTAAACCGCCAGCTTGTTCAATGTAACATTACCCTAAAATAACTTTTAAATAATTTTTTTTTTGCCATTACTTAAATGGTTTTTCACTGGCAACATCGCTGCCTGTCTTTTCGCCGTTTTCTTAACCATTTCAAACACGGCAGGAGTCATTTGTTAGGCAAGTAGATAAGGATGGATCACTTGAAGGTTTTTTTTTTCCTGGCTTATTTTTCCATACAGTTCAATAGAAAAATGAGTCAGGAGAAACAACCCTTAAAGTGATCCATCCATATCTACTGCATATCTGGCAGCAGAGTGATGGTTTGAGGCTTGTTTGATACCTTAGACCAGGGGTGGCCAATTCCAGGCCTCGCGGGCCGGTGTGTATGCAGGTTTTTGCTGCCGCCAGTTAACAATTATTGAATTAGCCCAATCGTTTACACGATCTGATATTTTAATCTACATATCCGCGATATGAAAAGCAGCTGATGAATGTTCTTGTGCCGGTATGCGTCAATGCGTGTATTGTAGCATTTTATTGTTCTGTAATTTACAAGTGAATCGGTGATTGTGTGTATGACTAATTAGCTGATTGAACCGTGGTAACTGGTGGCAGTAAAAACCTGCATACACACCGGCCCGCGAGGCCTGGAATTGGCCACCCCTGCCTTAGACCAGGGGTGTCAAACTCTGGCCCGCGGTGTAATTATATTTGGCCCGCGAGATAATATCAAATTTCAATTTGAGTTGGCCCGCCGGTAACGCATGCACCGCTAATACTACAAATCCCAGAATGCTCTGCTAGTGTCTTGGCGCGTCAAGACCCGCAAGCATCCCCTCCTCGTAAGTATCTGACGCGTGTATCTACGTGGCTGGTTAACGGGTATTTACTTTTACGATATAACAGACAAACGCAGAAGCGGACGCACACCCGCGGTACATACGTTAAATAAAACGTAAAACGAAGTTTGTATAAAAATAAAAAATAAAGGCGATTGCACCCCCCCCCCCTCAACAAAAATTATTGATTGCACCCCCCCACTCCCCCCCATCAACAATTACAGTCGAGGTCCGCGGAAATTGTTGATTGCACCCCCCCGTCAACAATTACAATCGAGGTCCGCGAAAATCCCAAGTATAGTTATATTTATAGTCTTAGAGTTACAACCGGCCCTTTGAGGGCAACCATAATGCTCATTTGGCCCGGGGTGAAAATGAGTTTGACACCCCTGCCTTAGACCCTTGATGACAGCCATTTAGCCAACCACGGGTTCCATACTATTCCCATGTAATTTACAGTTTATTCTAGTCCCACCCCCCAATTCCCATATAGATCCATTCAAATGCAGAAAGATTATAGTATTACTTTACTGAAAATAAGATATCAAGAGTCTTTTTATATCCTTTTATACCCAGTCATGATAGCATCACCTGTTTACCTGTGGAAAGTTCCAAACAGGTGTTTTTTTATTACTACCTTTTTCCCAACTTTCTTGAATGTGTTGCAGGCATCAAATTCGGAATTAGCGTATATTTACAAAAATCAATAAAGTTGATAAGGTAAAACATAATTTTTTTTATTTGTACTGTTTTCAATTAAGTATATGTAAAGAGAATTTACAAATCACTGCTTTCTGCTGTTAATAAGGAATGCAGAGATAATTTGGGGTAGAAAAGATGGATTGGGCCGCAAAGTGACACCAGAGTCATCCAGCCACCATCTCATACACTCTTAGACTGGAGAGAGCCTAGAGCTCACCAACACGCCTCGTTGACGACATTGCCAATAAAAAAAAAAAGCCACTTAAGACTGGTCATATTGAGAAGCTTGTAGGGTTGCCCCGTAAGCGCCTGTAAAACCAGAGGGAGCTACCAGGAGGGAGATCCCAGAAGGGGGCTACCAGGGACCTTGCAGGTCTCAGTTACTGGGCACCCCTCAGGAACAGGTTTATTTATTTATTTATTTGGATCCCCATTAGCTGTCACTAACGTAGCAGCTACTCTTCCTGGGGTCCACATACAACAAAACATAACATATATAACAAGACATATAACACATGCGACAAGTCTCAATAAAAACATATTCAAGACAAGTAAAAAACAAAAAATCACAGACACTTCAAATTGCATTCCATCATAATTGTTCAGGTCGGTTAGTTAACATTAATATTATTGTTAATATGTTTTTTTAGTAGTTTTTTAAAAACTTGCCTTGCCGGGTGCTTCAATGATCATAGTCGGTAATTTGTTCCACATTGTTCCACATCTGTTCTGGGTTTTGGTTTAACTAGATGACCCTTAGTAGCCTGCCTGGTAGTGTGACTATGTTGATCTCTCACATAATTTATTTGTGAGTACAAACAAATTGGTTGTTTATTATAACAAATATTCCTAAAGAAACCCATTTGATTGAATGCCAACCTCTGCTCGACTCTGAGCCATGAAAGACTGGCATGCATTCTCTCTGTACTCTGAGCCGTGGGAGACTGGCATGCATTCTCTCTGTACTCTGCCTCATACCTAACGGACAGGGCACAGCGAGCCTTGCAACTTTATTCTGAGCTATTTGGGGCTCAGACAGATCTTCTTTGGCTGCACCCGACCAGACCGCTGAGCAGTAATCAAGGTGAGATAAAACTAATGCCTGTGTCACTAGCACTCTAGAGGCAGGGGTAAAAAAAAGAAGAACCTGTTCTGATGCATGATATTTCTCTACCCATTTTCTTAACAATATTTACAATATGTTTCTCCCATGATAGCTGCCCATCAAATGTGACACAAAGCAAATTTGACTTTTGAACCTGTTCAATATCCAAGCTTTTGAGTGATGGGCACAGCTGATTAGTGGCATGTTTGGCCCTGAACATCATACTTTGGTTTTTGCTACATTCAAAACAAGTCTATTCTCACATATCCAGTCATGTAATAGCTGCAGTTCAGATTGAAGTGTGTTCCTTAACTCAGTTATGTTATTTGATGCAAAATATATAGTTGTATCATCTGCAAATAGAGTAGCACTGCACTTATCCAAAAGATAAGGCATGTCATTGGTAAATATTGAAAAGAGTAACGACCCAAGGCAACTCCCCTGGGGCACGCCGCACTGTAGACATTTAGGAGAGGAAAAACTACCATTAAAAAACACAGACTACATCCTATTGGATAAGTAGCTATTCATCCAATTGATTGCTGTTGGACTAAACCCATATGCCGTTAGTTTGGTTAAAAAAAACCTAGGGCCTATAATATCAAATGCTGCGCTAAAGTCAAGTAATACAGTTCCAATCATCATTTTCTTGTCAGATAACCATTTGTCAATCTGTCAGTGCTGTGCACATAGAGTGATCTGTCTTATACGCATGCTGGAAATCAGAGTTTAATTCATTAAGTGAAAAATAGTGTAGTATTTGTTCAAGAACAACTTTTTCCATTAGCTTGCCCAACACTGGAAGAACACTAATGGGTCTGCTATTGGTAGCTGAGAAACTCTCCCGTTTGTTTTTCTGAAGAGGTACAACCATTTCCAACCAGATTTCCAAACCTGGAGGAATAACCCCTCTTTCAGACTCAAGTATAAAATATGACATATTGGCAATTAAATTATATTCAAAACAACTTTAAATAACCGTCCATCCTGATTATCCATACCAGCTGGTTCATCATTGTTTAGCCCAGCAAGTGAAAACTTCAGGCGCAAAAGGCGCTAAACGCCACTTCCATGAAAAATGAGATAACGATATCAAGTGAAAACTCTCAATAATCAAATACTTTTTGCTTCAAAAACCACTAAATCCCACACTTAAACTAACCCAAAACACGGTTCGTTGGCAGAAACCTCTAAACGCCGGTTGCATTCTTCCGCGAAAGCCGCTATGTTCACAGTGCCAATCAGAAGACGCGCGAACGCCGATTCTTCACGCTGAGGCATGGAATTTTTGCCAATTTCTTGCCAAATTAACATTAAATAAGATGGAAAACTAGGCCTACTGGCTAGGATGGCGATACATTTTTCAATTGTTTTGTAAAACAATCTACAACATATTTGAACAATATTTTGTAATGAATACGTAAGGTTAAATGGTTAAAATACTTCTGAAATGGGAATAATTTAACACTGATTTCGGTGATTTTATGAAAGAGTAACACAAATTAATATAACGGGTATTATAACGCATAACCTTAATTGTAAAGTAATATACTAATATAACTTAACTATTTAGAAAAGTAACTGGTTTTGCAGCAAAAGGCAGTCAAATTTGATACAAAATAATGAATTGAATAAAGTTACATTCTAAGTCATGAATAACCTTTTCATTGCAATTAAAGTGAAATTAGTGAACCTGAACATAGAAACCTAATAAAAATTTATGAATTTCGAAATTTAAAACAAAAGTATCATGTGGACTTCAAGTAGTTTTTCCACCTTTCCAATTTCTATAGGTTGAAACTCAAAAACACATTGTTTGTTTCTCACGACAGAATTGGTTATTATTTGAAACGACATACCACCCCCACTAGGGGAGCCCATTTCCTTTCTTAACTTATCAACTTTGTCTGCAAAATGATCATTGAAATGGTTTGCAATGTTTTTTGCTTTTGTTAAGAAAATTCCATTACCCTCAATGAAAGAAGGTGCATTATTCTTGGCTCTACCCATTATTTAATTCAGGGTTTTAGAATTATTTCATCCAGGGTTTTACCGTCATTCTTCCTCTCCTGAATTTTGTTTTGATAATATGCTTTTTTCGTCCTTCTGTTTAACTTTATTTCTCATTGCACAGTACATTTGTCACTTTTCAGTTCCTTTAGAATCTATTGCAGTTTTTTTCAAATCGACTCTTTTTTCTTTATTAGATCTTACTGTGAATTTTCTTAACGGGACATGTTGCTAAGCCACAGAGAGAAATAGTTCAGTAAATAACTTGAGGGCTTTTTCCACCTCCTTTAATGCCGACACTTGGTTCCACTCAACATTCTCTGGGGATATTTATTATTTGTGGGCAAGGAGCATTTGTGATGACGAATTCTGCAGGAAAACTTTGAAGAATTGGAAGAAGAATAAAAAGAAGTTGTATCTGAAAGCTGTGCAGTTACATGAGGTCACAATGTGAAGAGGTTAATGTTTTTAAGGGCTGAGTGTGTGTGGTCATTGTGGTAATTTCTGTAGGAATCCCTGAAAAATGGAAGACTCGGTGCTGTATAGGTATGGGGCATGCCCCGCCAAGCCGTAACTTGGCGGATGGCATACCTGCCATCCCAATAAAATAAAATAAAATAAAATAAAATGATCCAAGTCAATGTGCTTATATGCAAACCTGTATTCACACAGTACACAGCACTACTCACCCCAGTCTCTGTAGTTTACAGTTTGGACTCATCAGTTCAGCACAGAGCAGCTTTACTCCTGAATCTCCCAGGTTATTGTAGCTGAGGTCCAGCTCTCTCAGGGGTGAGTTTGATAACTGGAGAACTGATGCCACAATATCACAGGACTTCTTTGTGAGGTCACCACTGTTCAGTCTGCAAAGAAGAGTAGATATTATAGGAAAATAGTATGTATACTGTATATAAAACATCATATTTTAAATATAACACATAGTGTTCAGAGATGAAGAGTGAAATTGAGGATCTTTGTAGGCTTTCGTGTTTGACGACGCTCTGAGGAAGATTTCTGTATTACACTCTCCAACTGCAGCACTTTTTCGTGAGAATTAAACATCCCGTTGGACTGAACTCTGACAGTTCCACAGATGTAACTCTGACCCAAATGGCCCATTTTCTTTTACTATAAGTTCTCTGAATTGGGGCTAAGGGCCCATCTACCTTTTTATCTGGGTTTAACCCTCCCATCCCATCAAAGAAGTGTGGCTGCCATCTTTCAGAGTCACTTTAACAGTTCCCTGAAAAGACGTTACTCTGGCACTACAATTCCTCTACCTTCCTATTTTCACTCCACCTACAGGCACTACATCAGAGAAAACCTGATAGAAAGCACGGTTTTTCAACCTATTTTTCGGTAGAACATAAAGAATTGCATATACTCAGTTTCGCATTTTCTAAAAGGAGATTTATTGTGGTTTTTGAAGGCCTAACTATTTGATTTAACCCCATTTAAATCCACAGTTAAAAGATACATTTCTAGATAATAAAGGTCCGGGTTGAAAAATGGCAAACCTATTCTTTAACATTAAAGACCATTGGTCAATGGCGAGCAGGGGTATTGTAATCACTCGCATACGTCTGTCCATCTATCCGTAACGGCCGTGGCACCTGCAGCTCTGATCCGATTTAGACTAAACTTCGCACGTAGGTTGACAGGCGGCCAAGGACATGAATTCTCAAATATTTTCAAGTTAAGTCAAATACAAGTATTTAAATTTTTATTAATTTCCACCCGTGTCTAATGAATAGACGTTGGAAGAATTGACACACCTTTTAAACGCAGGAGGGCGCACATGGGGGAGTGAAACCAGAACGCCGCCTGTCTGAGGGCAGAACCAGGGTGATAATGGCATATATGTGATAATGGCATATATGTGATAATTGCATATGTGTGATAATGGCATATATGTGATAATGGCATATATGTGATAATGGCATATATGTGATAATTGCATATGTGTGATAATGGCATATGTGTGATAATGGCATATGTGTGATAATGGCATATGTGTGATAATGGCATATATGTGATAATGGCATACATGTGATAATGGCATACATGTGATAATGGCATATGTGTGATAATGGCATATATGTGATAATGGCATATATGTGATAATGGCATATGTGTGATAATGGCATATATGTGATAATGGCATACATGTGATAATGGCATATATGTGATAATGGCATATGTGTGATAATGGCATATATGTGATAATGGCATATATGTGATAATGGCATATGTGTGATAATGGCATATGTGTGATAATGGCATATGTGTGATAATGGCATATATGTGATAATGGCATATATGTGATAATGGCATATATGTGATAATGGCATATATGTGATAATGGCATATATGTGATAATGGCATACATGTGATAATGGCATATATGTGATAATGGCATATGTGTGATAATGGCATATATGTGATAATGGCATATGTGTGATAATGGCATACATGTGATAATGGCATACATGTGATAATGGCATATGTGTGATAATGGCATATGTGTGATAATGGCATATGTGTGATAATGACATATATGTGATAATGGCATATATGTGATAATGGCATATATGTGATAATGGCATATATGTGATAATGGCATATATGTGATAATGGCATATGTGTGATAATGGCATATGTGTGATAATGGCATATGTGTGATAATGGCATATATGTGATAATGGCATATGTGTGATAATGGCATATGTGTGATAATGGCATATATGTGATAATGGCATATGTGTGATAATGGCATATATGTGATAATGGCATACATGTGATAATGGCATATATGTGATAATGGCATATATGTGATAATGGCATATATGTGATAATGGCATATGTGTGATAATGGCATATGTGTGATAATGGCATATGTGTGATAATGGCATATGTGTGATAATGGCATATGTGTGATAATGGCATATATGTGATAATGGCATACATGTGATAATGGCATATATGTGATAATGGCATATATGTGATAATGGCATATATGTGATAATGGCATATATGTGATAATGGCATATATGTGATAATGGCATATATGTGATAATGGCATATATGTGATAATGGCATATATGTGATAATGGCATATGTGTGATAATGGCATATGTGTGCTTCCAGGTGGCCGGGAATTGATTGATGTCAAAAGACTCTTGATATCTTATTTTCTGGTACTCTTACAAGAGATACTATAACCTCTCTGCATTTGAATGGATCTATATGGGAAATGGGGGGTGGGACTAGATTAAGCTGTAAATTACACAGGAATACACTGCTCAAAAAAAAATTAAGGGAACACTTAATCATCACAGTATAACACCAAGTCAATTAAACTTCTGGGATATCGATCCGTCCAGTTAGGAAGTGTAAACGATTGTGAATCAATTTCACCTGCTTTGGTGCAAATTAAAGTGACAGATGGACAGGAGAGGCAACAGCAAGACAATCCCCAAAAAGTAAATGCAGGTGGTGGCCACAGACCATTTCTCTCTCCTTATCCTTCCTGACTGATTTTTCTCTAGTTCTGCATTTTGCTAGTGCCCTTGTCACTACTGGTAGCATGAGGCGGTACCTGCAGCCCATTCATGTTGCACAGGTAGTCTAGCTCCTCCAGGATGGCACATCCATACGTGCCGTCGCAAGAAGGTTTGCGGTGTGTCCCAGCACAGTCTCAAGAGCGTGGAGGAGACACCGGGAGACGGGCCATTACACGAGGAGAGCTGGAAGGGCAACAACCCAGCAGCAAGACCGGTATCTGCTCCTTTGTGCGAGGAGGAACAGGAGGAGCACTGCCAGAGCCCTACAAAATGACCTCCAGCGGGCTACTCATGTTTCTGACCAAACTGTCAGAAACAGATTCCATGAGGGTGGCATGAGGGCCCGACGTCGTGTAGTGGGACCTGTGCTCACAGCCCAGCACCGTGCAACTCAACTGGCATTTGCCAGAGAACACCAGAATTGGCGCCCCATTCTCTTCACAGATGAGAGCAGGTTCACACTGAGCACATGTGACAGACATGAAAGAGTCTGGAGATGCCGTGGTGAATGTTATGCTGCCTGCAACATCATCCAGCATGACCGGTTTGGTTTAATTGACTTGGTGTTATACTGTAATGATTACGTGTTCCCTTATTTTTTTTTGAGCAGTGTAGTATGGAACCCATGGTTGGCTAAATGGCTGTAAGTTATCAAGGGTCTGAGGTATCAAAACGAGCCTCAAACCATCACTCTGCTGCCAGATATGGAGTAGATGTGGATGGATCACTTGAAGGGTTGTTTCTCCTGACTTATTTTTCCATTTAGTTCAATAGGAAAATGAATCAGGAGAAACAATCCTTAAAGTGATCCATCCATATCTATTTGGCAGCAGTGATGGTTTGAGGCTCGTTACCTCAGACCATTAATGACTTACAGCCATTTAGCCAACCATGGGTTCTGTACTATTCCTGTGTAATTTACAGCGTAATCTAGTCCCACCCCTCAATTCCTATAGAGATCCATTCAAAGATAAAACCTTAAATATCTTTTCTTTGTACCGTTTTCAATTAAATATATGTAAAAGACAATTTACAAATCACTGCTTTATGCTTTTATGAGCATTTTACATACTGTCCCAATTTTTTTGGAATTGGGGTTTGTACATGAAAGTGTATTGTAAGTGTACGTGTCCAAATCCAAGTTAATGGCAAATGTTGATTAAATACAGGGCAGGCCGTTAAGTATTGACCTGTTAAGCGTACATGAGCCTTTGGTCTTGTGCCGTTTGTTTTGCTTCTCAGTTGAGCCTGGGTCTTTTCTTTGATCACAGTCATGGATCTCTATTCTTGTTTCGTTTGCTGCTTGTTTCGCCTCGTTTGCTGGCCCAGCTTGTGTTACCATTGGACAGACAAGCTGTGGTTCTGTATTAATTATTTTCTGAATTATGTCTTATTTAATTTACATGTCTGTCTAATTTTATGTTTGTTCAGGTAGATCCTAAGATTGATCCATCAGATTGGTCTGCCTATCAATAAATCCATGAAAATTGGTATGTTTAATGATCATTTGTAAATTCAATCAAATAAAATAGACTTGTTGGATAAGTGAGTTACAGCATTTGTTACACCAGCTTGATTCCCAAATCATAATTTTTTAACAACTTCATACTTGCTTAACAATTTTATTGTACTTTATTCTTGGAATGGAGTGTGTTATGAAAATATGCTGTCAATCATCTACATTATTAATGGCATAATACTCACATGGCCTTCCTGTAGTTCCTGATTACTGGTACCAGTCTCTGATGACCTGCTGCTGATGTGTTGTAGGTTTTCAAGTCAAACTCATCCAGGATCTCCTCTGACATCAGTAACACAAAGGCCAGAGCTGAACATTGGTGTGGTTCCAGCTTTTCAGAAGAAAGTTTCCCTGATCTCAGGGAATTCTGTATTTCCTCCACTAGAGAGTTGTCATTCAGTTCATTCAGACAGTGGAACAGATTGATGGTCCTCTCTGCTGAAGATTCCTTTCTGATCATTTTCTTAATGTACTGGACTGTTTTCTTAGTGCTCTCTGATCTGCTTTCTGTCTGTGTCTGTGGGGCTGGTACAGGTGATTCACTTCCTGTCTGTGTGTCAGGTACAGGTGATATGCTTCTTGTTGGTGTCATTAGTCCTTCTAAGAGGGTCTGAACAGAGTCCAGAGAGATGCCAAGAAGAAATCGGAGGAAAAGGTCCAGGTGTCCATTCTTACTCTGTAAGGCCTGATCCACTGCACTCATGTGTAACTCAGACAGCTGCACTCTGTCACTGTGAGGTTTTGATTTGAGTACATTTCGGTTTTTATTTACACACTCATGAAACACAAACAAGGCAGCCAGATACTCCTGAAAGCTTAGATGCACAAAGCAGTAGACCTTCTTCTGATCCACCCCACACTCCTCCTCTTTAAAGATCTCTGTGCACACCCCAGAGTACACTGAAGCTTCACTGACACCAATGCCACTCTCTCTCAGGTCATCTTCATAGAATATCAGATAGCCCTTTTCCAGCTGTAGAAAAGCCAGCTTCCCAAGTTTCAGGAGGACTTTTGTATCTGACTCTGACATTTTCTTTGAGTCTGTCTCATTGATGTTGTGATATTTCCGATTGTTCCGATTAGTCTGAAGGAGCAGGAAGCGTGTGTACATTTCAGTCAGAGTCCGGGGCAGATCTCCACTCTTTACTTTGCCCAAAATTTTCTCCAGAACAGTAGCAGAAATCCAACAGAAGACTGGTATGTGACACATGATGTAGAGACTCCTGAATAACTTTATGTGTGAGATAATTCTGTTAGCCTGGTTCTGATCTCTGATTTTCTTTCCAAAGTACTCCTCCTTCTGTGGGTCCTTGAACCCTCGTACCTCTGTTACCTGGTCGATGCACTCAGGAGGAATCTGATTGGCTGCTGCTGGTCGGGAAGTGATCCAGAGGAGAGCAGAGGGAAACAGATTCCCCAGAATGAGGTTGGTCAGCAGCACATCCACTGATGATGACTCTGTTATATCATAGAACATCTCATTTCTTTGGAAGACACTTTTTAGAGAAAATCGACACTCATCCAGACCATCGAAGATGAACAACACTTGTATTTTATCATCTTCAATATTTTGAATCTTTTTAATTTGTGGAAAGTAGTACTGGATAAGTTGCATCAGACTGAATTTTCTCTCCTGCAGATTCAGATCTCGGCAAGGAAGAGTGAAGATGAAATCAATGTCCTGATTGGCTTTTCCTTCTGCCCAGTCCAGAATGAACTTCTGCACAGAGACAGTTTTCCCAATGCCAGCGATGCCCTTTGTAAGCACAGTTCTGGGTTTCAATTGTCCAGGTAAAGGCTTAAAGATGTCATTGCAGAGGATTGCAGTCTCCTGTGTGGTTTGTCTCTTGGATGCCATCTCAATCTGTCTTACCTCGTGTTCATTATTGACCCCCCAACTTCCCCCCTCTGTGATGTAGAGCTCTGTATAGATCTCATTCAGGATAGTTCGGCCGCCCTGCCTTGGTAAACCTTCAAATATGCATTCAGACTTCTTCTTCAGATAGGTCTTCAGTGCCTGCTGGGCTCTTTTTATGGATTCATCTGAAGAGAGGAAAACCAGCGTTAAAACCCTTCATGGTTGTATTGCATCTGAGCACAACAATAGGAAGCTTAAACTCCAGTAGAACCTGCTTGGATTATATGAATCATTGTGGAGTGGTTTTGTACAAACAGGACTAGGCAAGCCGAGCTCAGCCCGGACGCCTGTATGCAGCCAGTGAGCAACATGTGACAGGGCACAGCGGATATCACACCCGGCACCACTAGAGGGAGCTTTGGCCCCCTCAGTTGTATTTTCTGCCCCCCAGTTTATGTTTTATGTACTCTATAGAAAAATAGCAAAAACAACGAGATACCGAGATACAAGTGTTTAACACTAGAACCGCCATGCATATGTGACCCCCTATAAATGCCATGAATGAGTCGATGAATAAACATAGACAACATTTTCTCAAACTAAGTCGCCCAATAATTTGTTCTACTCCTTGATCTCGGGACTCGCGAGAATGAGTCAGGTGATGTCTTGAACTTGGCTAGTTGATTTTGAGCGCATCTATCTAACGTTAACTCGAGCTGAAAATGAAGAAATATCTCTTCCCCAAATGACCAGAGACCTCAGAAACACCAGGGTCAGAGAAGTCGAACAGGACAACGACAGCCAGGATATTGAGCACATTCGCATTTGCGAGGAAGAAGAGCCGCGGTCCCCGCCATCTGATCAGCAGTAAGCCACCGCCGCTAGCCGCAACAGGCCTACCCCCGCAGCACTGGGCCTGCTGATATTACACTCCAGACAAAGGACAACGACGCCCTATTCTGCGAAAATACCCAGCTAAGAAGTGCGGAGTTAAAATGCGATTCTGTGAACGCAGTTTTTCTTGTTTGTCAATGAAAAGTCCATGAACTCATTTCCCACATGTAAAAATTGACATTTAGCTATGTTGAATTAAATTCGCCAGGTTTTCGCCCACTTCTGGATTCTGTTTAAATCTTCTTGGATTACTTTAGTAGCCGAGGTCGTTGAAAAAAAGTCTTCATCTAAATGCAAATTTTTTTATCTAGCCTACTTAATTGTATAAAAACGGCTTAATAAATATTTACTTTCCCATATTTGTTTTATGTCGAGTTATTGATGAGATGAGTTGATCTGCCAAGTGGCTTGGTAATTGGTGCTAAAACGGCTGAGATATTGACGGGTGAAATTTAGGTTTTAACATGTAAATTGCAACCAAAACCACATGCATCCCCCTAATGTCATAATTAAAAACTAGAGCTTTATAGAACAGGGCTATTGAACTGGCAGCGTGTGGGCCAAATGACCACCACATTTTTTACTTAGAAATAGATTTAAAAATCTACTTCAAAGGTACGTTTTAAATATTTTAAAGAAAGAGGATTCTGTAGTTCTGACTTTCATACCTGTGTGGCTCCCAGCCCTGTCTCCTGTTTGGTCGCTAAGACCTGCAGGGGGAGAAACTGACTTTACAAGCAGGAAATTCAGTAGCAGAAAAAACACAATTCACAAAAAACAATTCCACTGTGGAATAGTGTGGAGTTATGGAGGGACAGAATTACGTGAAGTATATGATCATATATAAAGTGACAAATCCTTCCTTACATTTATTATCAGTCCGGTTGTTTACAATGACAGTGACGTTTCCCGCAACACTACTCCCATAAAACTGTGGTACTACAGCGCAGCCTCCAGTCTGAGCTGTGACAGAGGGACGGATAGAGGCTGATCCCAGATCAGTAGGTGTCTGCTCTCTGTAGTCCATGGTATAGACCATAGTACTGGATCCAGTCTGAGCTGTGACAGAGGGACGGATAGAGGCTGATCCCAGATCAGTAGGTGTCTGCTCTCTGTGGTCCTCTCCTGTTGGAAGTTAAAGCAGATCTGGGTCAAATATTTATGTGAAATACTTTAACCCATTAGATTACCAGTAAAATTCCTGCAGATTACTGACCATTTTACTATTTTCAGAGCAAATTATTTTCTGATATTGTACATTTTGGTTAGTCAGGTATTTCACTGAATATTTTCTGCAGGACTGTTTCAAATGATCTCAGACTCTAAAGACCTTATGCATTTGACCCAGGTCTGAGGTCTGATGGAAAAACTTGAAGGCGTTTCCTTTTTTCTTAAAGGGATATTTCACTTAAAGGGATATTTCAATTTTGTGGAGCCTACCCAATTGTACTTGTAGAGCAACATCAGCTGTCCCTGCCGAACATTAAAGGTGCAGTTCACCCAAAACGTTATTTTTGTTATGTTTCTAGATAAACTACGCCAACTGTGTATATCCACAGAAAGTCTGAACCAAAGCACGCCACTGTGTGGGTGTAGGGTGTGTAGGGTGCACTGTGTTGACATAAGTCCCAGAATACAGTTCAGACTGTGTGTGGATATACGTAGGTGGCGTTCTTCGGTAGAAAGTAGTTTTAGAAAATGAAATCCGTGCACATCAAGGTCTGTGGATGTTTTTGAGTAGCCATGTTATTATATTTGGAAAGATACATTGTTGTATTTCTCACACGTATATTTTTGGCGCTTTGACCACCACAAACATATATACAGAACTAGTTCTCAGTGAAAATACCTGGATGGATAGATAGCACTTGGCGTATGTAGAAATATATGAAAAATCTATTTTTGGGTGAACTGCCCATTTAAACGGCATCGCCGATACTCCCAGTGGTCAGGCTCCCAGTTCATTCCCATTCATTTTCAGGACCTCACTGAAATTAATCGTTTTAAAGAATAAAGTACTAGTAGTTTACTACTACTACTACTACTACTAGGATAATAGATTGAAAAAAAAGTACTAACTTTCTTCTTGTAAGTTATTGTTCGTTTTGATATTTGATGTATTTTTTATGTTATATTGTCTTACAAAAGAAAAAGAAGATCCGGCAAAAAGTTTTGTTATTTTTATGTGCTGTATTCTTGCGCACAATAAGAAAATATATCAAACTATGGCTTGTTGTATTTGTACACAGTAGCCTATCTGAAAATAGTTAATCTATTTATAGCTAACATAAACCTGAAAACAACTTATCAACTCACAAAACGGATACCTTTGATTAAGAAAAAAACATTACATTGATATATTAGCCTCCGTAGTTAGTTTGTGCTTTAAAACTACTCATTTTGGTGAGGTCCCGAAAATTAATAGGAGTGAATTGGGAGCCTGACAACCAGGAGGAACGGTGATGCTGTTAACAGTCAACAGGGACAGCTGATGTTGCTAGTATTCACGCTATACAAATACAATGGAGTAGAAATTACTTATATTATACTAAAGTGAAATATCCTCACCCGACCTGATATACTTGGATTCCATATTTCAGCAAGCGGAGACAATGCTACATGGTAACTTACAGAAAAAAAGCTTGCTGCTGATTGGATAACAAAATGCCCTGAACGGGAACCCTGAATGTGGTTTGGAGGGAAATACTGAATGGGGCAGCTGTGTTTGTGAGGGGAACCCTGAATAGGGCAGCTGTATACTGGAGGGGATCCCTGAATGGGGCATCTGTATTCTGGAGGGGAACCCTGAATGGGGCAGCTGTGTTTGTGAGGGGAACCCTGAATGGGGCAGCTGTAGTCTGGAGGGGAACCCTGAATGGGGCAGCTGTATACTGGAGGGGAACCCTGAATGGGGCAGCTGTAGTCTGGAGGGGAACCCTGAATGGGGCAGCTGTATACTGGAGGGGAACCCTGAATGGGGCAGCTGTACTCTGGAGGGGAACCCTGAATGGGGCAGCTGTATACTGGAGGGGAACCCTGAATTGGCAAGGAGGTGCGAGCAGCTAAACGACTGTACTCAGAGAAACTCCAAGACCAGTTCTCAGCCATTGACTCTGCTTCTGTCTGGAAGGGGTTCAGACAGATCACAAACTACAAAACAAAAACCCCCCACTCCATGAATAACTCACGCCTGGCCAACGACCTGAATGAGTTCTACTGTCGCTTTGAAAGACAATGGGACGGTCCTGACACCATCCCCCGTGACACCATCCACCAGCTTCAGCCCACCACCCCCACCTCAGCGACACCTCTGTCCTTACTGGAGAGAGATGTGAACAGGGTGTTCAAGAGGATTAACCCCCGCAAAGCAGCAGGGCCGGACTCTGTCTCTCCATCCACCCTGAAGCACTGTGCTGATCAGCTGGCTCCGGTGTTCACAGACATTTTTAACACTTCTCTGGAGACTTGCCATGTACCCGACTGCTTCAAGTCCTCCACTATCATCCCCGTCCCTAAAAAGCCAAAGATCACAGGACTTAATGACTACAGACCCGTTGCCCTGACCTCTGTGGTGATGAAGTCTTTTGAGCGCCTTGTGCTGTCCCACCTCAAATCCATCACAGGCCCTCTCCTGGACCCCCTGCAGTTCGCCTACAGAGCCAACAGATCTGTAGACGATGCAGTAAACGTGGCCCTCCACTTCATCCTCCAGCACCTGGACTCTGCAGGAACCTATGCCAGGATCCTGTTTGTGGACTTCAGCTCTGCCTTCAATACAATTATCCCATCTCTGCTACAGGACAAGCTCTTCCAGATGGGCGTGCCTGACTCCACCTGCAGGTGGATCACAGACTTCCTGTCTGACAGGAGGCAGCGCGTGAGGCTGGGGAAACACATCTCTGACTCCCGGACCATCAGCACCGGTTCCCCCCAAGGCTGCGTTATTTCCCCTGCGCTATACTCCCTGTACACAAACAACTGCACCTCCAGTCACCAGTCTGTCAAGCTCCTGAAGTTCGCGGACGACACCACCCTCATCGGACTCATCTCTGGTGGGGATGAGTCTGCCTACAGGAGGGAGATCGACCATCTGGCGGACTGGTGCAGTCAGAACAACCTGGAGCTCAATGCTGCAAAGACAGTGGAGATAGTGGTGGACTTCAGGAATAACCCAGCCCCACTCAACCCCATCTCCCTGAGAGACTCCACAGTTGACATTGTGGAGTCCTGCTGCTTCTTGGGAACCTTCATCTCCCAGGACCTCAAGTGGGAGCTGAACATCAGCTCCATCACTAAAAAAGCCCAGCAGAGGTTGTTCTTCCTGCGGCAGCTGAAGAAGTTCAACCTGCTAAAGACGATGATGGTCCACTTCTACTCTGCCATCATCGAGACCATCCTCACCTTCTCCATCACCGTCTGGTACGCTGCTGCCACCGCCAAGGACAAGGGCAGACTGCAGCGTATCATCCGCTCTGCGGAGAGGGTGATTGGCTGCAACCTGCCATCTCTCCAGGACCTGTATGCCTCCAGGACCCGGAGGCGTGCAGGCAAGATTGTGGCCGACCCCTCTCACCCCGGTCATAGTCTGTTCGTAACACTTCCCTCTGGCAGGAGGCTGCGGTCCATCAGGACCAAAACCTCTCGCCATAAAAACAGTTTCTTTCCTTCTGCAGTTAGCCTTATCAACAAGGCCCGGGACCCCCTCCGACACAGACACAGACTCTATCCCGCCTCATAGACACTTTACACTTTACCTACTTCCCACTGTAAAAATTTCACTGTAAATATCTCCATCCTTTTTGTTTTATTTATATTTTTACTTATATTTTTTATTTTTATTTTATCTGCATATATTATATAATATTATATTATCTTGCACTACTTGTTTTTATGTGTTTTGTTGTTGTTTTTGTTTTATGTTATGTTTTATATTATTTTATGTTGGTTTATGTACGCACCAACAAACAACCACAGTAAATTCCTCGTATGTAAATACTTGGCGAATAAAGGGATTCTGATTCTGATTCTGATGGGGCAGCTGTAGTCTGGAGGGGAACCCTGAATGGGGCAGCTGTATTCTGAAAGAGATCCCTGAATGGGGCAGCTGTATTCTGGAGGGGAACCCTGAACGGGTCAGCTGTATTCTGAATCACCTCTAATGGAGCGCCCTTTTAAACCAATCACATGCACATACCTCTAATGGAGCGCCCTTTTAAACCAATCACATGCACACACCTCTAATGGAGCGCCCTTTTAAACCAATCACATGCACACACCTCTAATGGAGCGCCCTTTTTAAGTAACCAATCACATCCTCGCACCTCTAATGGAGCGCCCTTTTTAAGTAAGCAATCACATCCTCGCACCTCTAATGGGGCACCCTATTTAAGCCAACCAATCACATTCTCGCACCTCTAATGGAGCGCCCTTTTTAAACCAAGAATCAGTTCTCTCTGCTGCTTGCTGATGCTCTGCTTACGGCTCGTGTTAAAATAAATTTGCGGTCACCCTCCACCACCCCAGCTTCCACCTGTTGTTTGGATCTGCTTCAGTATGGGGGGGGGGGGGGGGGGGCGGGGGTTTCTGGTCATCTCCTGTTTAGCGGGAGGAGATGCCCGTGCTCCGGAGCAGTACTAAAGCAGATCCATTCAATGCTAAACTAAAATAAGCAGCACATTCATTCATTAAACATGTAATTTAAATACATGAGTTGTCCTGACAGAGCTATTATTTTTACACTCTATAAATAAACAGAAACATTGATGCATCTTACTATTTTTAGGATTGCTTTCCCATCTCTGAAGGAGGTCATTTCGGCGAATTTTCTTTAAGATCTCCAGTGTGATCTTCACCATCTTGTTACCATAGAAACTCATCATCAATTTGACAACACCTGTCACATTTTTGTCCTCCAGTTGATCCTCTGGAATGGGTTTACATTCTTCCAGCACGTCATCATTCAAATAAAGTGTGAACTTTTCAAATTCTTCTTTTGTCAGTTCCTCCAGAATCTCCAAGATCTGGCCCGCCATCAGAGACACCTACTGTAAGTGGAGGGCATAAGGTAGTCAGTAAATCAGGGGCAAATCTTTCTGGATAAGTACACTTGCAGTAATGCATGTTAAATTGGCCTTACAGTTTTGTTCTGTTCATATCAGAGAAAGAGTCTTTATCTCATGGTCTTACACACATAAACATAGTCTTCGTCTGGATGTGGTGAGGACATCACACAAGAACATCACACGACCGAGCTCACATGTCACGAACACATTGTTGTGTCATTGTCTTTATCTCATGGTCTTACACACATAAACATAGTCTTCGTCTGGATGTCGTGAGGACATCACACAAGAACATCACACGACCGAGCTCACATGTCACGAACACAATGTTGTGTCATTGTCTTTATCTCATGGTCTTACACACATAAACATAGTCTTCGTCTGGATGTCGTGAGGACATCACACAAGAACATCACACGACCGAGCTCACATGTCATGAACACAAACACCTGAAGAGATGCGTCACTGGTCGAGTTGTCCACCCCCAAATCCAGCAACATTTGTGACTGTGCAAGCATCAGCCAAGAGAGCGAATTCCCAATTCACGCCACCCTGGCAGCAGCGTTATATGACTTACAGAGCAGATCAGTTGCTCTGCACTGTGGTCTAGGACATCTGCCTGAACTGCCTCCTCTGGAGATACCACAATCTGCGAACATCCCACAATCTGCGTGCACCCACTGCGAGCTAGGGTGTGCCCTGCACTTAGTTAGCTCCGCTAGACGCCAGCATGGTAATGAAACCTAGTCTCCTTTGGAACAGCCTGGAGCACATCGCAGTTCATGCGTGCGAAGGCCAAATGGAGAATTGTTTTTAGAGAGGCCAAGTAGTCCGCTGCATCTTCAGTGGACCCCGAACCTTCCACCGAACCCGTCTCAGATTGGCCACATGTGCAGGGCTGATTCTGAGAAAATAGGGTGTTGGAAGCCGCTCTGGAAAGCGCCTCAACCCCCTGGAGTTTGGATCCATACTTGGATCCTCCTCCGCTGGAGGCCCCTCAGGGGGACCATGCTGGGGAGCCGTTAAACTTTAGTACGGATTTCCAGCCTAGCAGCCAGCTGCTCAACTTTCAGTGACTGCTGAAAGGTTATTGCCCCTGCCAGCCTTGCCCTTTTTACGCGATGGGCCATCGGCGGTGGTAACACCCTTGCGTTTAGGGGCAACCCCTACCGCGGGTGGCGTCCTGCCAGAGGGGGGCATATGGCACATAAACGCAATCTGGCCTGCTTGGTCTCCTTGGTCTCCAAACACATGCCCACGCAGCATGGGCAGGGGTCTGAGAACGCCTCCTGCAGGTGCCCCAAACCACGGCACATATTTTACATTACATTATAGGCATTTAGCAGACGTTCTTATCCAGAGCGACTTACATACTTCTTATTACATTTATCCATTCATACAGCTGGATATATACTGAAGCAATGCAGGTTAAGTACCTTGCTCAAGGGTACAACGGCAGTGTCCTACCTGGGAATCGAACCTGCAACCTTTCAGTTACAAGTCCAGTTCCTTAACCATTACACTACACTGCCGCCACATATCCACACAGTTGTTCATCTTTAGATGGTTTATGAAAAACATTCATTGTTGACAATTCCAATGTTGGAGGCAGTCTTTTTCGAAGAGACTCATTAAGCATATCTGAATATGGAGTGAGGAGTTTATTAATACATTTCTTCAAAAATTCTATTGAGAAGCCATTGGGTCCTGGGGCTTTTCCTAATTTGTATATTGCATTCCTAAGAATGCTTAGGAAAAAGATTTATAGGAACATTTAAAAAACTAGCCAGTGGAAAAACTTCTAAGCATGTTTTGTAAAAACCTTCTAAGAATGAAAAAACATTCTAGAAACATTTAACAAAACTTGCCATAAAAAGCGCTCCCAGAACATTCCAAGATAATGTAACAGGAATGTTAGAGGAACGCCCTTGGAACCAAACATCTATGCATCATTTATTCCTGAATATGATCACGTTTGTATAAAAAATGCATTGCAGTAAGTTATACCAGTGTTATTTTGCTTACCGTATTGAAGACAGCGTGTGGTGAATCTGGCTCAGCAAAGACTTACGAGTCCTTCCACTACCACCACGAGCGCTTTTTAATTGACGTCGGCTCAAAAATGTGTCCTCGTAACGCGAACATCTCAAATCCTTGTGGTTAAAGCAAAGCTGACTTACATTGTATTCAGAAATCAGGCATTTTCTGATAGTAAAGAGAGATTAGAAAAGTGCATGCCCGTTATTTCAATTTGTTTCTTCTAGTAGCAAGCACATGCACAATTTATCTGCAATTAACATGTTAAATGTTAAACAAACATTAATTTAAAACATTTTGTAACCAGCCATCTATAATGTTCTGACATTGTTACAAGAATGTTGCAGTCAGAACGTTCCATCTCTGTTAACGTGTAATGTAACAGAAACGTTATTAAGAAAACCTTTTTGTAACTTGCCATCAACAATGTCCTAACAGCATTGTAAAAATGTTGCAGTCAGAACGTTTCATCTTTGTTAACATGCAATGTTGCAGGGACATTTTTGAGAAAACCATTTTTAACCTACCATCAACAGCGTACTTTGCAAACCACGGCACGGTGGTGCAGAGGTTAGCGCTGTCGCCTCGCAAGAAAGAGGTTCTGGGTTTGAATCTCGGTCCTGGTCCTCTCTGCGTGGAGTTTGCATGTTCTCCCCGTGTTCATGTGGGTTTCCTCCAGGCACCGTGTTCATGTGGGTTTCCTCCAGGCACTCCGGTTTCCTCCCACTGCAAAGACATGTAAGTCAGCTGAGTTAAACTCCTGCCATTGCCCTTGACCAAAGCACTGGCCTCAGAACTGGAGTTGGTCCCCGGGCACTGCACTGTGGCTGCCCACTGCTCCTAAGTACACTGCTCAAAGGAAATTAAGGGAACGCTTAATCATCACAGTATACCACCAAGTCAATTAAACATCTGGGATATTAATCTGTCCAGTTAGGAAGCGTAAATGATTGTGAATCAATTTCACCTGCTTTGGTGCAAATGAAAGTGACAACAGGTGGACAGGAGAGGCAACAGCAAGACAACCCCCAAAAAGTAAATAGACAGACTATTTCTCTCTCCTTATCCTTCCTGACTGATTTTTCTCTAGTTTTGCATTTTGCTAGTGCCCTTGTTATTTCTGGTAGCATGAGGCGGTACCTGCAGCCCATTCAGATTGCACAGGTAGTCCAGCTCCTCCAGGATAGCACATCCATACGTGCCGTCGCAAGAAGGTTTGCTGTGTCTCCCAGCACAGTCTCAAGAGCGTGGAGGAGATACCGGGAGACAGGCTATTACATGAGGAGAGCTGGATAGAGTCGCAGAAGGGCAACAATCTGCTCCTTTGTGCGAGAAGGAACAGGAGGAGCACTGCCAGAGCCCTACAAAATGACCTCCAGCGGGCTACTCGTGCGCATGTTTCTGAACAAACTGTCAGAAACAGACTCCATGAGGGTGGCATGAGGGCCTGACGTCCTGTAGTGGGACCTGTGCTCACAGCCCAGCACCGTGCAGCTCGATTGGAATTTGCCAGAGAACACCAGAATTGGCGCCCCGTTCTCTTCACAGATGAGAGTAGGTTCACACTGAGCACATGTGACAGACGTGAAAAAGTCTGGAGATGCCGTGGCGACCGATATGCTGCCTGCAACATCATTCAGCATGACCGGTTTTGCGGTGGGTCAGTGATGGTCTGGGGAGGCATATCCTTGGAGGGCCGCACAAACCTCCACGTGCTAGCCAACGGTACCCTGACTGCTGTTAGGTACCAGGATGAAATCCTCAGACCCATTGACAGACCTTACGTTGGTGTAGTGGGCCCTGGGTTCCTCCTGGTACAGGACAATGCCCGGCCTCATGTGACCAGAGTGTGTAGGCAGTTCCTGGATGACGAAGGCATTGACTGGCCTTCACGTTCCCCAGACCTGAATCCAATTGAGCACATCTGGGACGTTATGTATTGGTGCATCCGTCGTCGCCAAGTAGCGCCACAGACTGTCCAGGAGCTCACTGATGCCCTGATCCAGGTCTGGGAGGAGATCCCCCAGGACACCATCCGCCGTCTCATCAGGAGCATGCCCAGACGTTGTCGGGAGTGCATACAGGCACATGGGGCCATACACACTACTGAGCCACATTATGAGCATACAGGCACGTGGGGGCCATACACACTACTGAGCCACATTATGAGCATACAGGCACGTGGGAGCCATACACACTACTGAGCCACATTATGAGCATACAGGCACATTTGGGCCATATACACTACTGAGCCACATTATGAGCATACAGGCACGTGGGGGCCATACACACTACTGAGCCACATTATGAGCATACAGGCACGTGGGGGCCATATACACTACTGAGCCACATTATGAGTATACAGGCACATGGGGGCCATATACACTACTGAGCCACATTATGAGCATACAGGCACATGGGGGCCATATACACTACTGAGCCACATTATGAGCATACAGGCACATGGGGGCCATATACACTACTGAGCCACATTATGAGCATACAGGCACATGGGGGCCATATACACTACTGAGCCACATTATGAGCATACAGGCACGTGGGGGCCATACACACTACTGAGCCACATTATGAGCATACAGGCACATGGGGGCCATATACACTACTGAGCCACATTATGAGCATACAGGCACGTGGGGGCCATACACACTACTGAGCCACATTATGAGCATACAGGCACATGGGGGCCATATACACTACTGAGCCACATTATGAGCATACAGGCACGTGGGAGCCATATACACTACTGAGCCACATTATGAGCATACAGGCACATTTGGGCCATATACACTACTGAGCCACATTATGAGCATACAGGCACGTGGGGGCCATACACACTACTGAGCCACATTATGAGCATACAGGCACCTGGGGGCCATACACACTACTGAGCCACATTATGAGTTGTCGTGATGAAATTCACACAAGTTGGATCAGCCTGTGATCTCAATTTTTCACTTTGATTTTCAGTGTGATTTTGAGTCAAGCCCTCAATGGGTTAATGATTTAGGTTTCCATTGACCATTCTTACGTCATTTTGTTCTCAACGATTTACGCAATGTAATCAATAAAGACTTTCAACTCGAATATTTCGTTCATCGAGATCCGCAATGTGTGATTTAAGTGTTCCCTTAATTTCTTTGAGCAGTGTAGTTAGGATGGGATGCATTATCCAGGATTTTGATATTCTTTTCACTGCTTTTGCATAGTGCTCTGGGGGCTGGGTCCGTTTGTAGCCAGTAAATTTTATTCCAGCGGTCCCCCTACCCTGCTGCCCCGCCTAAAAATATTAAATGGCGAAATCATTTTATCATTTAGCTTACTATCATTTAAAAATCAATAGAAAATGTGTTCCCGTAAGTCAGGGGTGTCAAACTCATTTTCACCCCGGGCCACATCAGCATTATGGTTGCCCTCAAAGGGCCGGTTGTAACTGTAAGACTATAAATATAACCATACTTGCCAACCTTGAGCCCTCAGAAATAGGGAGATTTTCCGAAACCACCACGGGGGGTCTGGGGGGTCCTCCTCCCCTAGAAAAAAACGTAATTTCGGACCACTTTTTATTATCAAGGATTTTCGCGGACCTCGATTGTAATTGTTGACAATCAATCAATCTTTATTTAACGGTTTATTTAACGTATGTACCGCGGGTGTGCGTCCGCGTCTGCGTTTGTCTGTTATATCGTAAAAGTTAATCCCCGTTAACCAGCCACGTAGATACACGCGTCAGATAATTAAGTTCTCGCGGGCCACATAAAATGACGTGGCGGGCCGGATTCGGGCCGCGGGCCTTGAGTTTGACACCTATGCCGTAAGTGCACCATTTTGTGACCCGTCTTCGGAAATTATCAACAATTCAATAGAATTGCTGAGTTTGTGGACTTTGGTTTATAAGAAACTACAAGTAATGAAATTAGTGTTTTGGTTCACGGTAATCTCACTACAATTGGCTGCTTGGCCACGCATAGAAGAATGGATTTGTTTAGGTTATATTTTGTTCCTTTGAACATTAGGGTGGACAATCTACGAATGTACTTTCTCGCAGCCAGATGATTCGACACTTTTATACCACCCATGTCATGGCCATGACCTCCATGTGACGACGTCACTATAAATATATATATACTTGACCTGAGATTTCTTATTTCTAGATAGTATGTTAGTCTCTCGGTAATCATACGTTCCATTATTTTACATAAATGAGAGCTATTGGTCTGTAATTTGTAGGTTTTGTGGGATCCTTTCCTGGTTTCCTGATTGGGACTACCACTGCCTGTTTCCAACTTCCAGGCAATCTACCCACCTGCCATACTTTATTAAAAAGTTCTAATACAACTTCCAATCTGTTAGATGCTCTAACATTATATAACACACTTGATCTTTTCCGGGAGATGTTAATCCAGATTTGCCAATTGCCCTTTTCATCTCTTCTAATGAGAAAATTACATTTATGCTTGTGTCATTGTTTCCATTTCTCCAATCCATCATTTCTAAATGATCTTCCTTTGTTTTTTCCCTTCTTTGCCTTGCCTCTTCTGACATGTTATCAGAACTATGTACTTGAACTAAAGCTTTAACTAACATGTCTGCCTTTTCTTCATTTTCTACTGCTAATATTCCATCACTTTCTAACACAGGATACCCCCATTCTTTCCTCACTCCACTCATCTTTTTTATCGTTCCCCACACCTCTTCTATTGGTGTGCTTCTCCCAAGTGTATTGCAATAATTTCTCCAATATTTCCTTTTTTCTTCTTTAATGGTTTTCCGGACCATTGCTTGGCACCTTTTATAATTTATTAGTTTCTGGAAGTTGTGAGTCCTTTTTAATTCCCTAAAAGCCTTATTTCGATTCTTCACAGCCACAGAACACTCCTGTGTCCACCAGGGCACCAGTTTTCTTCTTCCCTTACCAGACTTATTTTTAATGCCCTGATTCGCAGCTCCTATTATAGCTGCTGTAATTTTTTCATTAAAAGTGTTTACATCCAATTCTTTGTCTAACAACACTAATCTTTCTTCACATATTACTTGAAATTTTCCCCACTCAGCCTTTCCAAAAACCCACCTTTCCATCTTATCATCTGGTACCACATTGTTCTCTATACCGACTTGACATACAATTGGATAGTGATCACTTCCAACTGTTGAGTGATTCCACACCTCCCATGCACATAATCCTGCCAGTGACTGTGATGCTAAAGTTAGGTCTAATACAGATTAGTTCCACGTACTCTGATTAATTATTGTGCTGCTTCCATCATTTAAAACACACGGCCTTTAGCTTCCATTAATTCCTCAACTATTAAACCATTGTGATCCGTCTTTTCCCCTCCCCACACAGTATTATGAGCATTAAAATCCCCACCCCAAATAACCCTTCTTTTGTCCTTCAATTATCTCCAAAGTGTCATGTCTGACTGACGAGGTAAAACATGGTGATTAAATAAACGAAAAAATAATACAATAAAAATAAACACTGAAGTAAACATACAACCTTTTTATAAGTTGTTTTTTCAATGCCTATTTGGTCCAAAATGCTACACCCGAAACGCCAAACGTTTTCTGTTTTTACTGAATTGAACGTTAGTGCGATTATACTTGCAGATTCCCATTCCTCCCCACACCACGTTATTCTCTCCTTCCCACGCCACAACAGGCTACTACTTACGTTCCTTTACTCAATTTGATTTCTCCTTTTACTTCTCTTCTTTCTCCTCCGTTTGAGTTTGAAATACTTTCAGTTTCTCTTTTGCAGGACTACCGCTTCGTTTTATAATCTTTTTCCTGGCTGATGGGTACCCGCTTCGAACGTAATCACTTCATAGAAACGATCGGCACTACCAGTTGTTATCCTGCCCATATATATGGGTTAGTAGGCGCCTACCTACTGGTATGTTCAGAGGGTCGTTATTATCTATTCGTATCATTCATCACGCATACCAATACAAGACGAGTCCCGTCCCGATCCAGCACGACTGGTGACGTCACCTCGGTTAACGTCATTAACGTGTCATTCTTCTTCTTCTTATTTTGGTTTTATTGGCGTTTTGTAAACAGCTTTCGTGTGCATTACCGCCACCTACCCAGTGTGAACTAAAGATCTACCCTCTCTCTAATATTTCTATCAAACAAAGAATTACAATCAAAACACTGAACAAATTAGTCATAATTACATAAAAAGGAACCAAATAAAAACAAAAATCAATAAATACCAAATACTAATATTTCTTAGATTCTATTCATTAATCTTGTTGATCTTAAATAGCCTACTCTAGAAGGGGTTTCCATCACCTGAAGATTTTTTTTCAGAATATTACTGATATTTTGCTCTCCACTCTCTCTTATTGCATTTTTAAAAACTTCTCTCTCCGAAACATACTTCTGGCGATACAATAAAAACATGCTCCACTGTTTCTTCCTCTCCACAATATTCACACTTTCCATTATTATGCTTTCCAATCAAATAGAGAGAACTGTTTAGACCCGAATGACCATTCCTTAATCTCGTTATAACTCTCTCCTCTGTCCTATTTCGTCCTCCAGATCCTGCACTCCCAACTAATAGTTTATTTTAAAAAAGATATCTTCCTTTACTTTCTTTGTTCATCCTCTTTTTGATGTGTCCTTTAATCACCACTTTAGCTTCTAACTTACTAATATTTACATTAATGTGACTCCTGCACTCTTCAAAGCCCTTTTTTCTGCTTTATCCGCCTTCTTATCCCCATCAAGTCCAATATGGGCAGGTGCCCACACACACCCAACAGACAATCTCATTTGTTTCATTCTGAATAATGATTGTAGTATTTCACACAATAAATCCTCTCTACACCTGGAGTTGCAAAATTTTAAACTCATTAATGCTGCACACGAATCTGATGCAATTAGCACTCTCTCTGGCCTGACGTCCTCTACCCGTTGCAAGGCAATAACCACGGCCATCATCTCACATGAAAATACAGATCTATCATCGGTAGCCTAAATCTCTTCCCACACTCAACATTACATTCTGGGATTACTACTGCGGATGCTGCTCTGTATTTGGGCCTTTAGAACCATCTGTATAAATCTGTAAGTAGGCTAAATTAACATGTCATTTCCCCCTGCCATCCGTTTAGTATGGAGCCCCGGAAGTGCACAGAAGAAGAAAATAAAACGGGTTCATTCGTTCACTCGATTTAACTCAATCGTTCCCTCGAAATAATTAGGCTAATTCGTTCGCTCGATATAATTAATTCGTTCCCTCAAATGAGCAAACCCTCATTCCGCAAGCACACCTTCACTCCGAATAAAAGGCGTATCGTGCTAAGAGCGCTTCGGCACTTATTTTTAATAGTAAATTGCTATGTTTAAAACGATCAACACATTGTCAATGCACCAACTAAAATGAATAGCTAAATGATCAATTGTCTTATGGATGCTTTTATAGGGTACTTTATTCATGTTAACCCACACAGACCACGCGGTGCACGATTTTATTGCAAGACATCTGACAGCTAACTGCATAATGATCCCGTTGGATCGCCCGCCCCTCCCGACATTGCCTATTCGGTGTTATAGCGCTCAGATTGGCCGGCCTACATCGCCGCGTTCTTCTCCAACCCTGCACTGCCTTCTTGACTCATCTGTGACCAACTACATGGGATCAAATGCCTATCACCGTCCGTGTGACTTCAACTTTAACGAGCCTACGGAACGGATGAGAATTCTTGTTAGCCATCACATGTCATGTCAAGTTCTTCCTAGTCGGGAGGTCGGGGTTGATTTCCCGAACCCTGATTTCAGACATGGACTTAGTTGAAAGGGCGTTTTATTACAATTTCGCTCGTCGGATATCAGGATTCCAATAGTTGGAAATTAATAAACGAATACAGCATTAGCACCAACCGCAAATACGCTTTGCTGTTAAATCTCCTTCTGTTTATTTTTCTATGTCACCCGGTCACCCGTCACCGATATTGATGCTTATAACACAATATCAATGTTGATTCAATACTTCCTTGCTATCTGGGATTGGTTTGGTATTTAGCTAGGGTAGCCTATAGCTAATTGCATTTCTTCTGCAACAACTTTTTGTGATAAACCCGGGAGATAGGTGGAATAATGAGGAAACTGTTTAGGAGGTTTTTAAAGATGTTTATTCTGATGAGCCACACATTGCCATGTTACTTAACCAGTGCATGCCAAGTTCACCTCCGTGCTCTGTGAAAGTTAATTATATATGAGGGCCTAGGGCTCTACCTAGTGGACACAAATAGCCTACTCAGTATGCTACCCTTTTCAAAACTTGTGCTCATTTTAAAATGTAAAATGTTAACATTTTTAAATAGGCTACTATTTGATTATCATTTCTAATGTGCTGTTGGCATGTTTTGAGATTTTGGTATTTAGCTAATTGCATTTGTTCAGGATGCACGCGAATGTAGCCAAATCCTGGAGGCAAGCCACACAAGGGCAAGGAAAGGTGCGCATCCGTGCGAATGTAGCCAAATCCTGGAGGCAAGCCATGCGAGAGCAAAGCCTCCTGGTGTGAGAAGCAGCCTGTGGTGTGATTGAATTGCATGCTATTAGAATTAAATATACAGATTACTCCCAATATATGGGAGTAGGGTTTGGATGGTCCCTGTATGGATTTCAATTTATTACGGCAGACAGGATTACATTTATTTGGATTCCCCATGTTTGAATCTGTACCTGGGAAAGGCTTGGTACACATTGGGTGTTGGAAACAATATTGACAGAATTGTATCTGAATCCTACCCAGTGAACAAGGCAAATTTGGATGCCATCAATTAGCATTTCACTCAAAGATGTAATGATATTCCTATAAAATAAAGTTCCTGGGATGCTTATCTAACCTCTTTCTACCTATTCCTACCAGTATTATAAGGTTCTGAGACATATGGTGTCATCCTGTTACAAATGGTAAAATCTGACTCAGAGAGCCTTTCTGGCTCAAGAATGCAGGGAAAGTCCCCGGCTTAGTAGCTTGAGGAATTTTGTCTCTTCTCACTATCCTGTGATGGGGATGCTGCATAATTAGGGAGAGCAAACAGATGGGTCTAACTTGTTGGTTACAAGTGAAAAACAAACATATTTTATTGAGTGATACATTAATCTAGGGTTATGTTTATTAAACTAAGCGTTCTGCAGTTAACATTAACTCTGCGAGAGCCACAGACATCTCTCTCTCTCTCTCTCTCTCTCTCCTCTCCCTCTCCCTCTCCCTCTCACACACACACACACACACACACACACACACACACACACACACAGTGAGTTGAGTGTACATGATATACGCCTAGGTGTAATTCGAGCTCTATAGGCTCATTGAGTCTTAGCCACAGAACTATATAGTCAGTGGTCTTAGCATTATCAGGGCTTTTGCAGTGGATGTAACCATTCAAAGTAAGAACGTCTGTTTGCGTTCTAAGAAACGTTACCACAATCCCCCAGTGAGCAACCTTGCTGTAGGGCTAGAGTTGATATTTCCCAAAAGATTTACACCGCAAATCCCAAAAAAAAAGGGATTTAATTGCAATCTGACAACCGGAAGCGGAGAGCCGGAATCCGTGCAGTAAATAAAATACACCCCCTCCAGCCATCTCTGGTGTCTCTTGCTGGCAAGAAAGGTTCCGAGTTCACAAGCGATCGAAAGCTACTTTTTCACACATTAGTTTTCGTCCCTGAGCGTGTATTATGTGGCCGGAAAAATAAAAATCCCAATGAGAGACCTATGAATCTCAAGATGGATTAATTCATGAATTATTAGTTAATCAAGTGACATTAACGGACAAACCAAGCAGTTGCAACATAGCTAAACGACTCGCGGGAACTTTATTCAGAATGCAAATTGAATGCTAAAGTTAACGTTAGCTTCTAGCTAACAACAAGGAAGTAGTTCGCCAACAGCTTGTCTTCTGGTACGAGAAGTCATACGAATGTGGGGAGTAAACTAAGACTTTATTCGCCGATTTATATTATATATTTAGCTGTCTGTTTAACGGATTTCCTATGGACCTCTATGCGGTCAATCGACTGGACTTCTACATTGGGCTCTCTTTGGCAGTCAGCTCCAGTATCTTCATCGGGGGCAGCTTTATCCTGAAGAAGAAGGGTCTCTTGCGACTTGCGAAAAGGGGCTCAACGAGAGCTGGTATGCATATGGTATTTTATGTTTAAGCTCATCACAACTAGTTACTTTGTCGGGTCAGTTAAGTTAGCCTAACCGTAGGACCATGACTTCATGTTGGAAAGCTGAATCACTGTCGGACTTCATTTAAGTTAGGAGACGTAATGCCATCGCTTTCTCGCTATTAACACATGTCGCATTCTACTTTATTAATTATGTATTGCTTTGTTTCATTTAGGACAGGGTGGATATGCCTACCTAAAGGAATGGTTGTGGTGGGCAGGACTTATATCAAGTAAGTTTTCAAGTATTTTTGGTCCATGTCATATCGACTGCACACGCTTGACAAACGATCACTTTATCAGGATCTTATATTTCTTTCTGTGCTTAATTTTGATTTGTGGAGTGATAGTCAATACAATGCCTCTATTTTGCATTATTTCTCCCCTACCCCCTACTCGGTTAGGTACTAACACTGCTTTCTGTCTGAGACAGACTGTGGTTTTTGCTTGTTGGTAGTTTTCAGCAGCAGTAACGCAAATTAATTCGCACAAAAGCGCACATTCATGTCAACCGGCACCTGGGTTGCCAGATCTTGCAAGACTTATTCCAGCCAAACGGCGACTGAAAACTAGCCCAAAATATATATATTTTTAACCGAAACCAACGTATTTTAAATAAAAATCATTTAAAAAAATAAAATTACAATAACAGTGAGATAAAACCATTGTAGCCTACTAGTTTGTAGACGGCTAAATGATGTAGCAGCAAAGAGCTTATATGATTATCATGTAGACATTCAAGAAACATTTGTTTTTATTTATATGTAGGCTATTCATTAAAAACAAATTTAATACTGATTTTAACATGACACTAAGTTCATTCATTTAATACTTCATAGCCTAAGTAGCAACTTGAATAGACCATATCCTGCTGCAACATGTTTGTCAGAAATCATAGCCTATGCTATAATCAAAAACAAATGTGAGCCATTAACATCGTATTAAACTAGATTAACAATTTCTAAATAAACTGTAGGTGTGGTTGCTTCACAGTGGTATCAATTGCTGGAAATGGTATAGAAAGATGGTAATATATGGTATAGTGTGAGGTGGTAAATAAAATGTGGAAATCGCATGAAGCTATAATGTGTTATAAAGGGATCTAAAGGTGAAAGTGTTAAAATATGGTGATGTATTTTTTGGTAAGTAGTCTAAAGAACCTGGAAGTGATACAAAGAAGTAATGAATTGTGATGAAAGCACAAAAAGGTAACGTCAAATCATCTGGGATAGTATTGTTAGGTCATAACAGTGTTGTAGAGGAAGGCATTGTGATGTCATAAGCAGTGTAATATGTTACAGCATCCACATTCTATTGCATCAATTTTCAAAATGTGCCCAACCTGGAGGGTGTATAAAGGTATAATATGAGGTATAAATGGTGTCGATCGTGTGAATGGTGTAGGAGGAGATAGGTTACCACTGTTACATCACCCTTTCTTTTAATGACACTTATTAAGTGTTTGGGCACAGAAGACACCAGTTGTATGGCAAGCCGTTTTAACATTTATTCCTCGAGATTTACTAGTTAACTATTCTAAAGTTACTAGTACTTCTTTTTTAGTTACTAGTCACTAATCCAATAGTTACTAGTATCCATTTCAGTTTTACGAGTAACTTTTCATTAGATACTAGTACTTATTTTTTAGTGACTAGTAACTATTCCAATAGTTACGAGTAACTTCCATTTGAACTAGTACAATGTTTTTCGATACTAGTACTTATATTTTAGTTACTAGTAGCTATTCAGCTGTACATTGACATCGTGATATCTACGTGGCATGCAAATTGGCTGCTAAATATTAATGAGGACCACACCACACTAAAGACATCAATCGGCACTCCGTTTTAACATTTATTCCAATTGCCTGACCCTGCTGTGTGCCGAGTCGACCACTGGGTGGCTTCTCGCTTGCGATTCAATAAAATTTG
The DNA here is from genome assembly GCA_022702515.1 of Ilyophis sp. 1 JC-2022. NCBI lineage: Eukaryota > Metazoa > Chordata > Actinopteri > Anguilliformes > Synaphobranchidae > Ilyophis > Ilyophis sp. 1 JC-2022. Next base: position 3,435,635 of record CM040401.1, read on the forward strand.
ACAGTATGCCTCTAGCCTGAGAAAAAAAATAAAATGCTGTTTTTTTTACTGCAAAGAATCGAAAGGTGGATAGTGAATGTAGGAAATTCCAGCCACGATGGCAAAATTAATACTTTTTCAGAGTACAGAGGCAAGTGTGTCTGTTTAATTTGCATTTATCAGCTAACATCAAGGCGCAAATATCAGACAAAGCTCCGTTGTTTCTTTTCTATTCAATTGCGTGTGACGAGAGTACCGACACAACAGATTCGGCTCAGCTACTAATTTTTTTTGCGGGGGGTTGACGATGATTTTTGCATTACTGAAGAGCTCCTCGACCTTCGGAGCCTGACTGGAACAACGAAAGGAACTGATATTTTTGAAGCTGTGTCAGTTGCTATTCAAAATCGGAATCTCCCTTGGGACAAGTTGTGTGGCGTTACAACAGATGGTGCTCCAGTCATGATAGGTGAGTGTAACGGAATGGCTTCCCTGGTTTGCAGAAAAGTTCATGAGTCTGGGGGCGAGGCTGTTAAATTGCACTGTATTATACACCAGGAAGCATTATGCGCCAAAGTCACGAAACTGGGCGATGTCATGAATACAGTCGTGAAAACTATTAACATAATTTGTGCGAAAGCACTCAATCATAGAGAATTTCGGGCATTCCTGTCTGAAATGGATACAGAATATGGGGACGTGATCTACCACTCTGATATACTCTCACATATGTGAGCAAACATTTTCCCTGATGACGCTAAACAAGAGCCGTTTGCGATCAAAGATAAGACAGTCAACCTTTGCGATGTCCTGCGAATCACATCTACAAACCTCACGCCCGACATCACAGCGATTCTTCAGTCCAAGGCACAACAACACTGTTCTCATTAGAAGTGTCACTGGTGAGTGAAATTCTTAAAATCTCTTCAAGCTCGCATTTTAATAGGCTATAATACTATTCGCCTAATTTAAATAGAAATCTAAGTGATGTTGGCAACTGTATGCCACATGTCTGAGCGCACTTGTATTTATTTTACACACACACATAGCCTATATATATATATATATATATAATAGCCTGTGGCCCGTGGTAGTCATCATTTTTCGCCATCTGGCCCTCAGTGAAAAAAGTTTGGACACCCCTGCTCTAGCCTATTCCAAAGTCCAAAATCGGCAGAAATCCTAGCAGGGAAATATAGTGATGTTTTCACAACGAAACATAACTTATGTTTGCACAAGTCATCCAAATATACAGCTTTTCATACCCGAGAAAGAACGGAAGAAATCCGTTATAAAATAGCCTAGGGCCTACAATAGACGAATGCACTGCACTATTATATTACCGACTAAAAGGCCTAAAAACTACATATTTAGCTTATATTAGACGAATAAACGCAACACGATGATAATCAATCATGTTAGTCTTATTACAACATTAAGATAGCCTACTTATAAGGCTATAGGGCAATAACATTAACGAAAAGCAACAAGTACAACTTTATTCAGCCAACGATGGATCCACAGTTAACGTGCAACATAACATTCTTAACATTCTTCAAAAATTTGGATAAATAAATGGGCAATAATATTAGCAATATAATAATAATAATGAAGAAGAAATGGGCTACAGATCGTAAATTAGCCTCCGCATGGCCAATTGTAGTCGACAAAATAGCCTGAGATCGAAAACCAATAGGCTAAAAACTAAGCCGATGAAACTAAAACCCTGAGCCTTTATTTGCGATAGAATATGAAAAAATTGTTTTTCCATAATTCTAATAAAAACAAATAAACGAAAACAATCGTCTGGCCTGGTGGGATCTGTTGAGAACGGCCTCCTTCAGTAGCCTACGAGAAACAGTATGAAAGACAATAAGCACGCGCTGCTCAGCGCTTGTTACGTCATCAAAGATGCGAGAGCAGACGATATGGTTTTTTAAATTTTTATATTACAATATTACAGAATGTAATATGGAATATTATTACAGAATATATTAGGCTACAGAATAAAAATAAAAAAACGTGATCGGGTCCTCACGGGCAAATCAGTTTCACGTGCGCTTACCCGAGACCCTATTATATCAGTTCCGACCCGGACCCGTGAGACAAGTCTGGCCCAAAAACCTGTGACTGCACTTTGAAAGTAGCCCAATTTGGCATAAAACCGCGGACGTGACAGCACTGCGTTGTTCTTTTTTCAGTGGGAGGTGGCGAGGCAGCTAACTTTGCTGCGTACGCGTTTGCACCAGCCACACTTGTGACACCCCTGGGAGCCCTCAGTGTTCTGGTGAGGTAAGTACACCATGTGTGTGTGTGTGTGTTGGCATATATGCCTAATATAAAAACGCCTGAAACGTTGTCATCACACACGATATTGTAGGAAATTTCGCTGTCACTTGCCCACAGACAATTTTTCATCTTTACCAAAACAATGTAAAACTATTAAGCCTGTAGGTTTACCTAAAAAACACAGACGTTAGCATTTGTTTATGCTTGTTTGTTTTATTACACAGTGCAGTTCTGTCATCCTATTTCCTGAATGAGCGTTTGAATGTTCACGGGAAGGTCGGCTGCTTGCTGTGTATCCTGGGTTCCACTGTGATGGTTCTCCATGCACCACAAGAGGAAGAAGTGGCCTCCTTAAGTGTCATGGCAGAGAAGCTCAAAGATCCTGGTGAAGACCGTGTTGTGTTGTCAGTGTGCATATGCAAATATATATATTTTTGTAGATAAGCATGGAGCGAATTTACTGCCAATATTATTAGGTGTGCTTTTGAAACCACACCCTTTGTTACTCTCCATACTGCTTATTATTCTGCCACATTTTGAGAACCTATCTCCTCCTTACACCATCAACACCATTCATAACTCATATTATACCTTTATACACCCTCCAGGTTGCTATCACTTTTTACCATTATACCATATACACTTTTTCAACCACACCTACAATTTCTTTAGGAATTGTTAATCTAGTTTACACTCGCTTCACAAACACAATTCACACGTGTTTTACGCATCGCAAAACTACAAATTCTGTTTTACAAATTTCAATCTGTGGAAATGTGTTTTGCGCATCACAAAACTACAAATCCTGTTTTACAGATCTCAAGCTATAAATCTAAAGCCATTTACACACAAAAATACTAATAATGTTGGTAGTTTTTCCTTTTACTCTTGGGAAGAAATCCACATGTATATGCACCAATCAAAATTCAAGTATCTACAGCCAATCAAGGGAAGAGTAGCTCCCGCAGGCATTTGGAAGCCAGCTGAAGCATGGTTAGAGTATGGGTGGAGGACGAGCAGAGAATCCCTTGCAATAAAGATAACATTTTAATGGTTCTTTGTTGCTTAAGAAATGACCACATTTATGCAACCTAGCTATGATTTGATTTCTATGAATGGCAGACGAACAACTAATAAGCTTGTACATCAGTACTACTTACACATTTAGTTAGCTAGTGACTTTGAATGTAGCTTTGAATTGCTTGTAGATGAAGAAAAATCTGGAGATATGATGAAACATTCAGTGTCTACTTAATTTGTTATATAGCATTAATCCAAAATTAATTTGTTTGCAAATATAGTTTAATGAAGTCCATCTTGTATCATATTTAACTTTCCCTGACCTCTGTTAGAGAACTGCGAGAATGGCTACAGGCATGGCTCTTGCATGTACTTCAACAAGAGCCTGTATGGACCTGGCTTTTTTAAGTGTTCAGGACATGGCCTTCGTCAGTGCCTTATCAAGGCAAATTCATATTCCAGAGGAAACTGAAGGGCCTAGCTGAGCTGATTAATGTTGTTGGACAAGTACGTTGTTCAAGTAACGTTACATGCAAATAAGCAAACACTGATTGTTTCAGCATATCCATGCTCTAGATTATATTTTAGCTACAAACAACTCAAAGCCGACTAAGCCCCTAGCTAGTTAAATGTGGAAGCAGTAGGCTAGTGTTGCACAAGCTTGTTAGTTGTTGGTCTGCCTTTCATAGAAATTAAATCATAGCTAGCTTGCATAAAGGTGGTCATTTCTCAACCAACCATTACCCATTTAAACATTAACTTTATTGCAAGCGACTAATCAAAGATGTTTAAGTTTGATGATCTAAATTCAGCATGAATGCATTTCATTAGATATTCCTGCGCCTCCGCCATGCTTCAACTCGCATTCAGTGAAGGGGCCGGCTTTCGGCTCTCAACCTCAGCAACGGATATAACGTCGCCCTCTGCTGATATCTATAATTGCGCTCAACAAGCCAGTTTCCCCATTGGGCTCCATTCATTTTTTGACAGCAAAAAAAAAAATACTTCCACTCATATATTGACGTTAACTCTGCATTAAAATTTTCTTATTTTCCTCATCAAATCTTTTCTTACTTCACAAAGATATTGATTTTTATTATTATTTATTTATTCTGGCCTACATCGTATTTTTGTGCGCTAGTTGGCAAACAATTACATACTCGTAAGGCTTTGACGTAGCTGTCTTCACGTCACTTTCTGCACCATCCTCGTTGTACATGTGACTCCAAGGGCACAACTGCTCATGTGAGACGAGCATAAAATTAAAACGTTCTGGTTCGGAAGAGCTCCCCATTGGTTATGCTGTCTCTACATATTATATAATCTAAGCGTCCTGATTGGCTGCAGGTACCTTAATTTAAATTGGTGCATACGTGTGGATTTTCCCCCCAAAATCATACATGGAAAAATATTGCCAAAATGATTTGTATTTGTATGAGAGCTTCAAATTTTTTAGTTTGTAATTTATAGCTTGAGATTTGTAAAACCGGATCCGTAGTTTTGCGATGCGTAAAATACGTGTGAAACATGCCTGAGTTGTGGAATGTGTAAATAATGTTTACCACTAAATTCACTCCATAGGTAGGCTACCCAACCAACCATTTGCATTATTTTAGATCTATATTGTCTGTCATAATATCTTATCATAATTTGAAGTATTTTTAATCTAAGGACAATGGCCATCATTTGCAGGTAACTGTCCCAAGCCCGTCACAAGCTGAACTCTTTGGTCTGTTGCAGGATTCATTGTGTTTGCGGTATGCGTTGTGGTGAGCAGCATGATCCTGATCTTCGTGGCTGCGCCTCGCTACGGGCAGAAGAACGTGCTCGTTTACATCCTCATCTGCTCTCTGATTGGATCCTTGTCCGTGTCTTGCGTGAAGGGCCTGGGCATCGGCATTAAGGAGCTTTTCTCAGGGAAGGCTGTGCTGAAGGTGCCCCTGTTTTGGATTCTGTTGGTGCTCCTGGTGGCCTGTGTCAGTTTGCAAATAAACTACCTCAACAAGGCCCTGGACATCTTCAACACCTCCATCGTCACGCCCATCTATTACGTCTTCTTCACCACCTCAGTCATGTCCTGCTCTGCTATCCTCTTCAAGGAATGGTTTCGGATGACTGCGGACAACGCCGTGGGCACAGTCAGCGGGTTCCTCACCATCATCCTGGGCATCTTCCTCCTCCATGCCTTCAAGGACATCACCTTTAGCTGGGACACTCTTCCACTCTTCCTGCATCAGGACCACCGGCGATCCACCTTGGGTCAGTCCTACATTGCCCTCACTAATCAGGAGATTCCCACCGATGAGCATGCGCACTCTTCCAGGATCAGAGCCGCAAAGGGGAACTTGCCAGACAAAAATACTGCTGTCGCTACCTAACAGTGAATCCCTACCGTCTATCCTTGCATTGCATTGCATTGTGGGGTTAGGGGGTGGCCCCAAAGCTCGAGTTTTGAGTTTATATACTGTAGTAGCTGCACTTGCCTTAATGCCTATGAAGTCATTCAGAATTCCAAGTGTGCCTTTATTTTATACACTGAAGTCATGGTGATAACATAATGTTTACTTTTTACTTTGTCAGTGCAAAATGATATAAACTGTATTGCAATGGAGTGCATACTTAAAGCCCGCCTCAGCACTTCTTTGGTGCGTTGCTGAATGTATGAGTTTGTTTTTAATGTTTCCTAATACTTTATTCAGTTCTTTTTGCCAAAGTCACAAACCATGCAAAATTAAGTCTTAATTTCATATATATATACGTATATATATATACACATATATATATATATTAAAATTACTGTCAGGGAAACAAAATGGCAACGTATTTAATATGATTTTAAAAATGTAATCCGTTTTAATTTGTTTTGTGTTCTGAAAGTAATTTCTGATCTAGAATGATGTGCCTGTATCTTACCTTGGCATCAACAGCTAATGGACTGTGAGCTGTGATGTCTCAAGTAGATTTCTTACTAACTTAATCTCAAATGATTATTTATTTAAGTTTGAATTAATGGTGCCCGTAGTCTTCTATGGTCATGACATTTTTATGTACTGTAAATGCATAATAAAATATATTCTTTGTAGTGATCCAACGGTGTATAACTTAACTTTTGTAGCAATTGTGTTATCTTTCGCAATAATGCAAAGCTACACTAACATACTGTTATGCACATAGCATGTCATTTATAGACTAATTGAAATACTTGGTAAATTTAGATGGCACTATCAAGAATCCTTTTACCACATCATTGAATCCCTTTAACTCCTGTAGGTGACAGGAGTTCCTGTCACATGTTCAATTACCCCATCCAGTGTACCCATTTCAATGCTCAGGAAGGTAACTGAATGGTTTTCCCTCAAACCCTTCAGTTAGGAATGGGGGGGTGAATGGGTGATATAGACAATGAACAATGTCCCTGGTGAAATGGCATAAGGACGCCTGTGGAAACACTGAATTACTGTCCTGCTATTTTCAATTCCCCATCACCCTTCTCATTTCATGCTGTACAAGCTGGCAGCGACACGTTTGTCCGTAGATCAACGTCTCGTAGAGGTCCCCCATCTGCCGGCCTGTTTGAGTAGCCCCTGGCCAAGTAGAGGCTAGTCAGAAATAGTCTCGGAGGAAGACCCCCGACTCCTCTGGGTCTGCTCCAGTCTGTTCAGGATAAACTGGCTCGTGTCAATGAAGCGCTCAACACAGTTGACAAAGCATGCTTCTGTCCGGGAGTCCAGCTTTGGGCCTGGCTTGTCCACACATTTCTCCTGCACAAAGCAGAGGTTGCAGTAGTCTGTTACATGTAGCGGATGTAGTCTATACCCTGCAATAAGTCAGACAGTGCTACGTCTACCTTGGCTACCACAGTGGGGATTAAGACGCTCGGGAAAAATAGCCAATTTCACAGGTAATGCCAGTAAGTGTAGTGTTTTCTTAGGGCATTCGCTTATTCATCATGACTCATGTTAGTCCGTCTTGGAAGTGCAATATCACGACATCATCATTAGGATTAGAATCTGTGTTTCTTGCTCACACTTCTGTCCGTTGCAAAATGTCTTCACTGACAGTTAACCTTTCGAATTAACCAATTATCCGTCTTTGTTTCGCGTTTATTGCATTCACGGAATTGCGAACATATACGCTAGTTTAGAGTAACGTTAGAACAATTGCATTGTCCACTTACCCAACAGACCTCCGTCATCTGGTGTACGAGCTGCTGAAACCTCTGTTTCTGTGATTCCACTTGGATAAATTGCTGAAGCTGAGGATCCGCAGTTGCTCCTTGACTGTCCATTTGCCTACGATCTGCCTCCTAATATGTAAACCCGCAGCGCAAAACATTCATTTGTTTCTAGTACGATAAGAGCAGGCAGCGCTGCATATCTTCTTGCCGTCACGTGTCTTGGTTCGTGGTTTTGGTAGGCTGGCGGATTCAGAAAGCGGAAATGGCGTCGCCCAATCAGAAGTACGATAAGAGCAGGCAGCGCTGCATATCTTCTTACCGTCACGTGTCTTGGTTCGTGGTTTTGGTAGGCTGGCGGATTCAGAAAGCGGAAATGGCGTTGCCCAATCAGAAGACGCGCGCCAAGTGGAAGAAAAATTAAGGAACATTTTTTGCAAACTACTCTGGGTCTGTGTATCGTGAACTTTTTATTTTCAGAAGAGAAAATGTCGTGACTCGTGCCCAATTTGCTTGAACAGATTAAACACGCAGTTAAACAGAGATTAATCTCAGCTGTGTAATGGCATACAACGATTAAAAACTCATCTGAATCAGCCTGTGAAATTGCGAACAAGCAACCAGTGCGAAAAATTTAAGGTGGAACCGGTAATTAAGAAGCAGCGAATAAAAAACCTATTTCAACCTCGTATCATACAATGCATTTGTTTTGATTGATTCCTTTCTTGTTGTTTTATGTATTTGTAATCTCGGCACCATTGCAAATGAGGCCTCACACCCTCAACGTGTCTCCCTAGAACTAAAAAAGGGATTGATTTTCGTTTACTACTTAAGTTATAAATCTCCTGGCACGTACACTTCAAAGACGTGCACAAGTAGACTGCATAGAACGTTACAGCAGTTGTAATGCGTGGGCTAAATCGTTTGTGTTCATAGACGTGTACAGGGCCCTGCGTGTAAATGCTGTAGGCTTCCTGTATGGATACTGTTTGGTACATACCTGAGTTTCATGAGTAACTAGTGTACGTGCAGAAACAAAATCTTTCCATTGTCACAATGTAATGAATATGAATCCACAATGTTAACTTTTGATGGTGTATTTCAGGTGAAAAATCTTCTGCATTTTTTATTATTGAAGTTTTTTTGTCAAAAGATTGTGAAATAACCAGGGTACTTTTACCACGGTAAAAGCTTCACATGTAAATATATTGTGACAAAAATAGTTTTATTTATGTTAACAGTACAATATGCTGATTGTAGTTTCATGTATTACAGCTTACATTATTAACATAAAAACATTTTTTTTTTTGCCGGAAATTATAACTGAAAATGCACATAACCCCATAAACATTCAATTGTTTAAACAGGTAGCACTGTATACGTGCAAACATAAACAATGCACAGATTATGAATTTGAATGATTTAATAAAACTTTATTTTAAAAAAATGTTTAGAATTTAGTCAAACGAAGATGCTAAACACAAAGTCTCATTTGTTAGACGGCAAACAGTGATGATTTAAATTTGTTTATCACTTGTATGCCTATTACCATCTAATAATCAACAGACGTACTCGGTGGATGACATTGATGACATACATTGAATAATTCCCAAGACTTTCAAAAATGAGCAAATTAAAATGAAAACAATATTGTTCCACAGTTCACATTGTTTGGGTCCTTAGAAGATCTCTGGCTTGAGATCACTTGTGTGAGCAAAAGCGTAGCTCACCAGACTGGATGGTCTGCTACTGTGACAGGTGACTGCTCTGGTGTCCACCAAGGCAGTAAACCTCTAGTTCAACATTTCTTTGAGATGAAACTAGGAAACACTGCAGGAAATGTCCAGGTTCTTGCTTTAGACTCGCACTTACTGAAGCTCATACAGTAGATCTTCAACAGTTAACACAAGGTCCTGAAATGTTGGACGCTCTTCTGGTTTCTAAGAATAAACAAAATGGGTTTATAATTATCATACTGGGAGAGGTGCAAAGGGTAAAGGGCACTTCAAAATGAAACAACAAAGACTGACTGATGAGATTCTCGTATAGTAGCAATGTTTAAAAACCAAACAAAGGCAAAAATGCATGCCACTAATTAAATAGTTATTATATGATCCTGTTTGTACATATGGAGGAGGAGATAACAAATCATTGTGTCACATGTTACCGATATATCACCAGTAGAGTACACACCTCTTGCCAGCAGCTTTTCATGATACCGTAAATTCTGTCATTGGCCAGCTGGGGGCGATAGAGGCGCAGGCCACCAGACACCTTATTTACTATCTCTGTGTTAGTTAAGAGCTCGTAGGGAATCTTGCCGACGGTGTAGACCTCCCACATCAGGACCCCTGGTGGGGTGAGAAAAGAAAAAGCAACACTAAGGCAAAACAATTCCAAAGACTCCTGCAGATCTTAAACCAAAAAAAGAAAGGCATTTAGATCCATATAGCACACCGCAGCATTAAACATCATGCAAGGCAGCACCTAAAGTTCCCAATTTTTAAATCTCAAACCACATACAGGTGTATATCAGGGTGTTCATTTGGAACCAGAAGCTGAAAATAATAAGAGGTGCTGACTCTAGATTTACAGACTCTCACACTCTCTCTCTCTCTCTCACACTCACACTCTCTCTCTCACATTTGCGTAAGGGGGAAGGTCTGTGTTAGTGACTTCACTGATTTCTATGGATTCATTCAGCTCAGTACAAAGATCTGGTTCACTGACTCATTGATTCACTAAGTTACACTTTTGCTCAGTTCAAGTACTGGGTGTCATTATGATGTTTTACAGTATGTTCAATGCAGCTCAGGAAAACAGCACCCAATGAATATATGTATTGCCTTTTAGAGCATGTTGATAAAGTAAAATAAAAATAATATCCTCATAATAAAAACTTACGTGTTGTACAAGTGATATAATGTAGCCTGCCCATTAGTATTTAAAGCATATTTAAAACATAGGGCCCTATCTTACACCTGGTGATAAGCAGCACTAACCCAAATGCAAGTGTCTTTGCTATCTTACACCCGGCGCAGGGTTCATTATAGCCCCTAGCGCTTACGTCGGTAAAATACCATGTGATCTTGCGCCCACAGCAAGTGAACTGGGCGGGTTGGTCTTAAGATGAGGCGTGGCCAGGATTATTTTTTGCGTATTGCTATCTTGAGGCAGCAGAAAGCCTGGTCTAAAGTCATGTCACAGTTGTTTACATGTCATTTTAATGACGCATATAAGTGCACAATGCACATACACCCTCCTGTCTGTTACACACAGGGGCGTGCACAAGCATGACTAAAAATATCAAGATTACAATGTGAAATATTATTGTGTAGGCTATATCAAAAAATTTATAATAATAAAAGGGTCCATAGGTCAAAGACCACATACCTGTCCCTCAGCGAAGGAGAATGCCATATTAAATTGCTTTCAGCCACTGCATCAACATCCAGGCGATGTGCGATGGTACGTGTAAGTTTACATGTATAGACTATTCACAATTATCCTGGATCAAGCTATGATTTAGCCTATATTTGCAAATCCTGTAATCTTCAGGGGGGACAATTTTCTGTTACGGGACAATGGCTATGTATTGAAAACTTTGCTGATAACACCTATATCAAGCCTAAAGCGAGAATTGTCATTTACACCTAATGCGTGAATTGTCATTCAATGGAAAACTCGTGCACTGCAACAGACGGACATTTGAGTTCTGAAAATGCGCTTCAGATGTCATTACAATAGCTACAGGTCTGTTCATCAGCCTGTAAGTAAATAGAATGGTTTTGACTGAGAAAAGTTCAAAACCTTGTCCAGTGAATATTGCATTTATTGTTTTTCAAATAGCCTAGGCTACAGTCCCCGGGATTCGCTGTGCATAAGGTTTTTTCGATAGCCTATGGTTAAAAAACGGAGATTTATTTAAATTTCAGCATTTTAACTGAATTTTAACCTTATTCTTCATCCTTCATATTTTTTAAATTACAGTGACAAGGTTTCCATACTCTCAGCTTATTAAAACCCTGCTGATTGTTATTCCATAACTGAACAAAACTAAACTAACAGTCTAATTAGAAACGAAAACAAATTTGCAGCACATTACACAATTAATTCACAATGAATTTTAATGCAATTCTCTGCATGTGCGCTTTAACTTCATGCAGGAGCAGGTCTGTTTCCCCTGCTGTAAATCACACTTTTCACGGTCCTCCAAGCATTAGCCTACGCTATACCAGTAAAACAGGTTGGTCACATTTCCAT
>CM040401.1:3452359-3617359 GCA_022702515.1 Ilyophis sp. 1 JC-2022
CAAAGTTATGACGTGACGGTCCCTAGGGATGTCCTAAAAACATTACTAGGACGTTATTAAAGTCATAGGAAGGTCACTGTTTGGTTACAATATGGCATTTAATTACAATTTTTTGTTGCTTGAACGTCCCTATCCGGTTATGATATGACGTTGTGCTTATAACATTCATTGAACATTCAGGGACGTTCCTGCAACGAATGTCATGTCATGTAATGAATGTCTGGGGGACGTTACTAGAACGTCCCGGGAACGTTTTCTGTGATGTCCACATAACGTTTAGAAAACCCTACAAAAAGATGTCAAGGCGACGTCCTGATGACATTTTGAGAAGTTCAGGGAACGTCCCGGGGACCTAATTTTGTTAGCTGGGTAGCTTGCTAGCTAAAGTTGTACAAAGTTGTTACATTAGCTTATGCGACATGAATATCGTAACACAGTTGAGAGCTTGGCTCGCTTAAGGCTTGAACAATATATCCATTATTGTGTCGGCTACCAGAGGGTTTAACTTTCACAAACATACTAACCACGTCTAATCTCCTCAGAGTCGTGAGGAGACACAGCCTCTGTCTCGGAGATGCACGTGTGTATTTGTGTGACTGGTTGTGCGTGCGCTTTTGTGTGAAGCAGGGGGGAGGGGCAGCGAGTAGAGTGACGAGAGCCAGAGAGGCGTTTTTTGAAGCGACAGGGCTAAAGTACGCACATACAACAATGTTTGAAACTGTGGCGGTAGAAGTTCAATTGTGGCGGGCCGCCACAGATTAATACATTAATGGGAAAGACTGCTGGAACTGAATGACACAATTGGTCTGGCACCACTCATCTGCAGAAATGGACAATATACCCACACATTCAACCTTTGTTTATATCTATGCATATCTTTCTTTGGTCAGAGCACAGAAAATGCTGATGTTTGCACTGACAAATTCAACAAGTACACTCAGCTTGTGTAACCCAACCTTGATGTATATCGGTGTGATTCCAACTCAGCTTACTTCATTATATGCTTTTTTGAAATTGTATAATATAATATTAATTTCTAGAGGGTTCTCAGCTCTAATTTCTGAAATAAAGAAGTATGTAGTTAGAATTTTTGCTAATAAAAAAGATCAAAGGAACTGTATTTGTTCTCTCTATACACCCTCTCTCAGGTTAGTAACATCAGGTAATTCAGGTAGCAAATAAACATCCCAATTAAATGAAGATCTCAGAGCAAAGAGTAGCACTCCCAGGGAGCACTTCAGGACAAACCCTGAGAAACAAAGCGTTGCACTGCACATGCACAATGTGCTGTTAAAAAACACAGTTTGGAAGGCCAGGGGTGAAGCCTATTTTTTCAGCACTCACCTCTGCCTTTAGCAAGTTCTCTGCCTGACTGCGGTTCATGTTCTTGCAATACCAGCTGCAGAGGGAACAGAGGAACAGACATACTTTCTACACCAGGGGCAGTATCACAAGGCCACCGGAAAACACAGGAAATCGTGGTCACACAATATAAAGTTGCTCATCACAGTTGAGTTCATCCTGTTAGATTAAAAAATCTTTTACAGGTGTGCTTTGCATCACATTGATCTGGGTTTAAAACTGGTTTAACTGAACTGTACTTTGGTTTTAAATCTGTTAGATTGCAGTTTAAATGCATTTTAATGAGATTATTTTTAGATGCTTAAACTTTGTTGGTTATTACCATGATAGATTTCAACAAAATACTTTGTTTGGTCCTGGTAAATACATTTGTGTTTTAGATCGTAGTATGTTATATAAAGTAGGTACTGTAGGTGTTTTCAATGCATTTCATTATCAAGCCGGTTTACAGGGTTAAAGAGTTACAGGAATTCTTTCTACAGGTGCTACCCTAATATGTTTGCATTTATCATATAAACAGCATTATTATAGACACTATATGATAAAAGCATGTACTAGGCCTTGGGCTGAAAGTGTTTCGCAGTAGTGAAGTTGTCTCCAGGGGGGAAACCTCGTAGATGTACAGGAAATCCTCTCCAGGGGACGCATAGAGATGAAAACTGTGTCTTTGTGTTTTTACGGTCTCTTTTCCAGAAGGTCTTGACAGCTCACAATATCTTACTCACTCAAACTTCTCAAGCCCATTTCCAGCCTTGATGATGTAATTGCTGGGAATGTAGCCCTCTTTGCTGGAGAAAAATAAGAACAAAAAGTGTGAAAAATAAGAGCAATCATCACGTTGGCGAGAGCAAAATGTTCTCTGGGGCTGAAATATTGTTTCGTTGAGAACATTTTCAAACACTTACATAGCGAATTAGGATGAACTCAAGACAGAGCCACCAATGGCTCATAATGCTAGACAATTGCAGAACATTTCTCTCGATATTTAACATGCAGTTTTATTTTCTTCTGCTATTGTTTGTACACAAAAGGCCCCCATTCATCGTTTGTACACAAAAGGTTATGAGGGTAGAGAAAATAGTCTCCCGAGTGTTAAATGTAATGGAACACACATTGTGAACAGTAAGAGACAGTTCAAGTCATAAAGTGGTCATTCTCCAGTCTCTTCCATTTCTATTAAGACAGGTTGCGTGTCGATTCTCACCCATATTTGTCCCTGGCTCTCCACCAGTTGGTTTCTGAAGTTTCGAGGACTGTGTATCCTTCACCCCTCTGTAGCTCCAGTTCCTGATTACTTTTAGGCGCAAAGTCATACTCCGCTACCACTGTAAATCCTATGAACGAGCTGCTCCGCGGAGGGGGTGGGGGCTGTGGGGGAGGTGCGGGAAGTGACTGAGGGCTTGTCTCCTGAGAAAGGGGGAGGGGGTGCGATGGCAAGCGTGTTACACAAGTAATTCACTTTATCATATGTATTTCTATGAGAGAAGAGTCACGTAGCAGTAACACAAACCTCTTTCGGGGTTGGAGGTAAGGGTTTCCTGGATACTCGTCGCGATTTATTACTAAAGAAAGCTTGAAGGACAACGAGAATGAGAGGGAAGGGAGTTGCATCATTAACCTGTACAATAAACGAACGAAGCCTTCTGTGCTGCCTTCTAAAACACTTTTTTTTTAAATAGGTCAACCTGCTTTTAGTTTTAGTTCCCTTTCAACATTACTCACTCATCGTCATAGGACAAAGAGGACAAAAGGCAACGTATTTATCGTCAGAGAGCATTTATCTCCAGGCAGACTAGGCACTCCAGTGATACGTGGCCCAGCCACTGCTGGGATGGGACTTTTCAAGGCCACACGTTTTAATTGCCGCTTAAAGAGTCACAAATATAAAAGTCCAGCACACTCCAGCAGGATATAGGTAGATGTTCTATTAAGCAACTACATCAAGATAAAAACCATAGAGCGGACGACGGGTTTCGCCTGTCATTGCTTGGTCCGGTTCGCTCCTGCTTGATTGTCGCCAGGTGTACACTCAAATAGTCAATCGGTAAATTGTGTGTTCAAGTACCCGCTGCATTCATATTCATAATGACAAATCAATACAATACTATTTTAAAAAACAGTTACATACTAGTAGTAGTTACATACACAATATCATAAATCACATTATACACCCAGGAGAAATATCTATAGTTGATTTACTACTTAGAGTGTGTTCCTGAAATGTCATAAGCCACATTACATGCTGCATAACATAAGGGAGTGAAAGCTACATGAGCGGTACTCCACTTTACATGACACTGCTGAAAGCTACACGAGCGGTACTCCACTTTACATGGCACTGCTGAAAGCTACACGAGCGGAACTCCACTTTACATGGCACTGCTGAAAGCTACATGAGCGGTACTCCACTTTACATGGCACTGCTGAAAGCTACATGAGCGGTACTCCACTTTACATGGCACTGCTGAAAGCTACATGAGCGGTACTCCACTTTACATGGCACTGCTGAAAGCTACATGAGCGGTACTCCACTTTACATGGCACTGCTGAAAGCTACATGAGCGGTACTCCACTTTACATGGCACTGCTGAAAGCTACACGAGCGGTACTCCACTTTACATGGCACTGCTGAAAGCTACACGAGCGGTACTCCACTTTACATGGCACTGCTGAAAGCTACATGAGCGGTACTCCACTTTACATGGCACTGCTGAAAGCTACGTGAGCGGTACTCCACTTTACATGGCACTGCTGAAAGCTACACGAGCGGTACTCCACTTTACATGGCACTGCTGAAAGCTACGTGAGCGGTACTCCACTTTACATAGCACTGCTGAAAGCTACATGAGCGGTACTCCACTTTACATGGCACTGCTGAAAGCTACACGAGCGGTACTCCACTTTACATGGCACTGCTGAAAGCTACATGAGCGGTACTCCACTTTACATGGCACTGCTGAAAGCTACGTGAGCGGTACTCCACTTTACATGGCACTGCTGAAAGCTACGTGAGCGGTACTCCACTTTACATGGCACTGCTGAAAGCTACATGAGCGGTACTCCACTTTACATGGCACTGCTGAAAGCTACACGAGCGGTACTCCACTTTACATGGCACTGCTGAAAGCTACACGAGCGGTACTCCACTTTACATGGCACTGCTGAAAGCTACACGAGCGGTACTCCACTTTACATGGCACTGCTGAAAGCTACACGAGCGGTACTCCACTTTACATGGCACTGCTGAAAGCTACATGAGCGGTACTCCACTTTACATGGCACTGCTGAAAGCTACACGAGCGGTACTCCACTTTACATGGCACTGCTGAAAGCTACACGAGCGGAACTCCACTTTACATGACACTGCTGAAAGCTACATGAGCGGAACTCCACTTTACATGACACTGCTGAAAGCTAAGTGAGCGGTACTCCACTTTACATGGCACTGCTGAAAGCTACATGAGCGGTACTCCACTTTACATGGCACTGCTGAAAGCTACGTGAGCGGTACTCCACTTTATATGACACTGCTGAAAGCTACACGAGCGGTACTCCACTTTACATGGCACTGCTGAAAGCTACACGAGCGGTACTCCACTTTACATGGCACTGCTGAAAGCTACACGAGCGGTACTCCACTTTACATGACACTGCTGAAAGCTACACGAGCGGTACTCCACTTTACATGGCACTGCTGAAAGCTACATGAGCGGAACTCCACTTTACATGGCACTGCTGAAAGCTACATGAGCGGTACTCCACTTTACATGGCACTGCTGAAAGCTACATGAGCGGTACTCCACTTTACATGGCACTGCTGAAAGCTACATGAGCGGTACTCCACTTTACATGGCACTGCTGAAAGCTACATGAGCGGTACTCCACTTTACATGACACTGCTGAAAGCTACATGAGCGGTACTCCACTTTACATGGCACTGCTGAAAGCTACATGAGCGGTACTCCACTTTACATGGCACTGCTGAAAGCTACATGAGCGGTACTCCACTATACATGGCACTGCTGAAAGCTACACGAGCGGTACTCCACTTTACATGGCACTGCTGAAAGCTACATGAGCGGTACTCCACTTTACATGGCACTGCTGAAAGCTACATGAGCGGTACTCCACTTTACATGGCACTGCTGAAAGCTACATGAGCGGTACTCCACTTTACATGGCACTGCTGAAAGCTACGTGAGCGGTACTCCACTTTACATGGCACTGCTGAAAGCTACATGAGCGGTACTCCACTTTACATGGCACTGCTGAAAGCTACACGAGCGGTACTCCACTTTACATGGCACTGCTGAAAGCTACATGAGCGGTACTCCACTTTACATGGCACTGCTGAAAGCTACATGAGCGGTACTCCACTTTACATGACACTGCTGAAAGCTACACGAGCGGTACTCCACTTTACATGACACTGCTGAAAGCTACACGAGCGGTACTCCACTTTACATGGCACTGCTGAAAGCTACGTGAGCGGTACTCCACTTTACATGGCACTGCTGAAAGCTACATGAGCGGTACTCCACTTTACATGGCACTGCTGAAAGCTACGTGAGCGGTACTCCACTTTACATGGCACTGCTGAAAGCTACATGAGCAGTACTCCACTTTACATGGCACTGCTGAAAGCTACGTGAGCGGTACTCCACTTTACATGACACTGCTGAAAGCTACATGAGCGGAACTCCACTTTACATGGCACTGCTGAAAGCTACATGAGCGGTACTCCACTTTACATGACACTGCTGAAAGCTACATGAGCGGAACTCCACTTTACATGGCACTGCTGAAAGCTACATGAGCGGTACTCCACTTTACATGGCACTGCTGAAAGCTACACGAGCGGTACTCCACTTTACATGGCACTGCTGAAAGCTACACGAGCGGAACTCCACTTTACATGACACTGCTGAAAGCTACATGAGCGGAACTCCACTTTACATGACACTGCTGAAAGCTACGTGAGCGGAACTCCACTTTACATGGCACTGCTGAAAGCTACATGAGCGGTACTCCACTTTACATGGCACTGCTGAAAGCTACATGAGCGGTACTCCACTTTACATGACACTGCTGAAAGCTACGTGAGCGGTACTCCACTTTACATGGCACTGCTGAAAGCTACACGAGCGGTACTCCACTTTACATGGCACTGCTGAAAGCTACACGAGCGGAACTCCACTTTACATGACACTGCTGAAAGCTACGTGAGCGGTACTCCACTTTACATGGCACTGCTGAAAGCTACACTAGCGGTACTCCACTTTACATGGCACTGCTGAAAGCTACATGAGCGGTACTCCACTTTACATGACACTGCTGAAAGCTACACGAGCGGTACTCCACTTTACATGGCACTGCTGAAAGCTACACGAGCGGTACTCCACTTTACATGACACTGCTGAAAGCTACACGAGCGGTACTCCACTTTACATGGCACTGCTGAAAGCTACACGAGCGGTACTCCACTTTACATGACACTGCTGAAAGCTACACGAGCGGTACTCCACTTTACATGGCACTGCTGAAAGCTACACGAGCGGTACTCCACTTTACATGGCACTGCTGAAAGCTACATGAGCGGAACTCCACTTTACATGGCACTGCTGAAAGCTACATGAGCGGTACTCCACTTTACATGGCACTGCTGAAAGCTACATGAGCGGTACTCCACTTTACATGGCACTGCTGAAAGCTACACGAGCGGTACTCCACTTTACATGGCACTGCTGAAAGCTACATGAGCGGTACTCCACTTTACATGACACTGCTGAAAGCTACACGAGCGGTACTCCACTTTACATGGCACTGCTGAAAGCTACACGAGCGGTACTCCACTTTACATGGCACTGCTGAAAGCTACATGAGCGGTACTCCACTTTACATGGCACTGCTGAAAGCTACACGAGCGGAACTCCACTTTACATGGCACTGCTGAAAGCTACACGAGCGGTACTCCACTTTACATGACACTGCTGAAAGCTACACGAGCAGTACTCCACTTTACATGGCACTGCTGAAAGCTACACGAGCGGTACTCCACTTTACATGGCACTGCTGAAAGCTACATGAGCGGTACTCCACTTTACATGGCACTGCTGAAAGCTACACGAGCGGAACTCCACTTTACATGGCACTGCTGAAAGCTACATGAGCGGTACTCCACTTTACATGGCACTGCTGAAAGCTACATGAGCGGTACTCCACTTTACATGACACTGCTGAAAGCTACGTGAGCGGTACTCCACTTTACATGGCACTGCTGAAAGCTACACGAGCGGTACTCCACTTTACATGGCACTGCTGAAAGCTACACGAGCGGAACTCCACTTTACATGACACTGCTGAAAGCTACATGAGCGGAACTCCACTTTACATGACACTGCTGAAAGCTACGTGAGCGGTACTCCACTTTACATGACACTGCTGAAAGCTACACGAGCGGTACTCCACTTTACATGGCACTGCTGAAAGCTACACGAGCGGTACTCCACTTTACATGACACTGCTGAAAGCTACACGAGCGGTACTCCACTTTACATGGCACTGCTGAAAGCTACACGAGCGGTACTCCACTTTACATGGCACTGCTGAAAGCTACATGAGCGGAACTCCACTTTACATGGCACTGCTGAAAGCTACATGAGCGGTACTCCACTTTACATGGCACTGCTGAAAGCTACACGAGCGGTACTCCACTTTACATGGCACTGCTGAAAGCTACATGAGCGGTACTCCACTTTACATGGCACTGCTGAAAGCTACATGAGCGGTACTCCACTTTACATGGCACTGCTGAAAGCTACATGAGCGGTACTCCACTTTACATGGCACTGCTGAAAGCTACACGAGCGGTACTCCACTTTACATGGCACTGCTGAAAGCTACATGAGCGGTACTCCACTTTACATGGCACTGCTGAAAGCTACATGAGCGGTACTCCACTTTACATGGCACTGCTGAAAGCTACGTGAGCGGTACTCCACTTTACATGGCACTGACCTCTACTCTTGGTGTCCAGCACTCGGCAGCCCATCGCTTGCTTGACCACCTGCTTGCAGCACTGCCACATCCCATCTATCCAGAAGCATGGGTGATACTTTTGTGCCAAGTCCTTGTTGAACTTTATCACTGTCACCACAAGCATAGAGGAAAACAATCATTTCTAATTCAATGACAGATTATTTATGGGGTTTACTGCTACTCACATTATACTACAGTCATTTAGCAGACACTTATCCAGAGAGACTTATAATGTAGAAGAAAATAAGTGCATTAACTCGATTTATATAATTATAATGGTAATATATATAGTAATAGTGGCAAACCTAGCTAAAAACATTCCCAGACCAGAGTGTATGCATGCATCACTAGTGCAAGTTAATTTACGCTAATCGGGAACCAAAAGACAAATCGTGAATATATACAGATTACATCCAAAACAAACCATGAAAAATCCACAACCATAAACAGAATTAATATGCTTCAGAACATGCGTATATGAGCCTCAGCGGGTGCTTTAGCTCTCTGTGCCTCTCCTCCCAGGTAGGCGATAGGCCTGAAAGACGTAGGAACCTGAAAGGCGTAGGAACCTGAAAGGCGTAGGAATGCAAAGAAACTGACCTTGTTTCAGCTTGTGTATCCAGCGCATCCTAAGCTCATCATTCTTCGCAAAGATGTAGAGCGGTCCTTCATCATAGATTATCTGCAGTGAGTGGGTGATAGAGTACGCCATTTTGTATGCCTTCACCGGCCGTCTAAAAGAGGATACTGAAACCCTGCAGCCCCCCCCACCCCCCTCTCTGTTTGAGCGCAAGGTGTGGCGCAGCGACGTACAGGGCGATGGCTTGTTTTCATTTTCGGCTGCAGCACCTGCTCAGCTTTAGAAGGGCTTCACTTCTCCTTTTTGTCTCCGTCTGAAGCTTCGCACTATGTCTGAAGCTTCGCGCTATGTCTGAAGCAGCGCGCTACGTCTGAAGCAGCGCGCTACGTCTGAAGCAGCGCGCTACGTCTGAAGCAGCGCGCTACGTCTGAAGCAGCGCGCTACGTCTGAAGCAGCGCGCTACGTCTGAAACAGCGCGCTACGTCTGAAGCAGCGCACTACGTCTGAAGCAGCGCACTACGTCTGAAGCAGCGCACTACGTCTGAAGCAGCGCACTACGTCTGAAGCAGCGCACTATGTCTGAAGCAGCGCACTATGTCTGAAGCAGCGCACTATGTCTGAAGCAGCGCACTATGTCTGAAGCAGCGCACTATGTCTGAAGCAGCGCACTATGTCTGAAGCAGCGCACTACGTCTGAAGCAGCGCACTATGTCTGAAGCAGCGCACTATGTCTGAAGCAGCACACTATGTCTGAAGCAGCACACTATGTCTGAAGCAGCGCACTATGTCTGAGGGCTCAGCTGACAGGTTAGTACTTATTGTCCTTGCAAGTGCCCTTCAGATATATTGGCCTGGCAGCAAGGAATTAATTTCTGCCATATAACGAGTACAGTGTGATTCACCTTAACAGAAAGGCACTGCCTGTATAAAGCCCAAACAAGTCGTTACCAGGAGGGTGTTTGTTCACTGCTGCTATAAAGAATGGACAAATGAAGTCAAAATATCTCACAGAACAGAGCAAGCCCAGTTTAACCGTGGAGGAACCACTCAGAGTGGGAAAGTAGACATTTGACCAGAACTTCAAGTGGACACTGAGCATGGTACTTTGCTTCAAATGGCTTCTGTTAAAAAATATGTAAAAATTGCAACGTGTAATATTTTCCTAAATAAATGGAAATAAATGTAATATAAACTGATAAATTAAATTAGTTAAATTAGCAATGTAGAACATCGAAACCCCATTTTCGTTCAGGCCCAGTTTCACCACTGGATCTAAATAATTCAGCCTGATGTTCGGCAAGAAATCTTTTTCCCTACAATCTAAAAACCCCTACAACTAATGCTCCATAAACTTTAGCTCAAGGAATAGATGGGGCAGGAAGGGAAGAAGAGCTTATCTCTGGATCAGAGCCCTCAGTGAGGAAGCGAGCGAGAGAGAGAGAGAGAGAGAGAGAGAGTGTGAGAGAGAGAGAGAGAGAGAGAGAGAGAGAGAGAGAGAGAGAGAGAGAGGCGAGCAGTGCTGGAGGAAAGAGATAGTACTGGTGTTAAACAAACAGATACCCAGCTGCAACTGACCTGGAAAGGGAACTGTCGCTCAATAGGCGCATTCGACTCTGGAAGCACTGTCTCCACGCATTTGATCTTTTCAACATCCACTGTCCCTTTGAGGGACTTCTTTTTCTGCTCAGAAAGAGAACGTCCAGGGAGAACGTCCGTTGTAATTGTCATAGAACAAATATCTCCGGATATTATGTTTTTTTGTTTTCTTGAAATGCGTGTTTATTTCCTGAGAGTAAAATCTACTTGGAAAAGTTTTTTTTTTTGTAAGTACCAAGAGTACAACCTTTTTACATACTGTTGCTGGTTTAAAAATTCTTGAGAAATCCATGGAAACAGTTTCTCTTGCTATTTTCTTTTTTTCAGAGGAACCTCTCCAGGTACCTTTTTTTAAAGAACATTACAACTGCCCCTGTTGCTACCCTTATAGATCATTGGCAAAAATTAGATAAAATAAAAATATTGCTTGGGCCAGTGATGTATGAAGACATATTAATTTCTAAATGTACGGGGGATAGAGAACGTACCTGCTTCTCTAAGTCATATTCATAGTAGGAGATCCTTTCTTGCGTCAGAACGAACAACCTCTCCTTGAAGTTGAGGGGTGATGTTTTCTTCTTCTGCTGGGAGCGTTTTATGAAAATGTCTTCAAATATGTCTGACATTTTCTAAGCCAGCTTAGACTATCTGGAGACAGAAAAAATGTGGTCACCTCACAAAATTGTAAAAATGGATGAAATGTGTTCTTATGCTATGGAAGAACACTCAGTGAGTGACTGATGAAGAAACCCATCCCATTAGCGTCTTAGCCTGGTGCATAACATTCCCATATTCACACTTTCTCCTTCTGAATGTGTTTTTTCTCAGTTCCTAAGTTACTATCCCAGTTGCAATGTAACTTGATAAATTATCCATCAACCTCAATTGTCATATCCCTTTTGAAAATATATATGCTAGCAATAGGAGGCTTCTCTATATACAGTATATATATATATATATATATATATACACTGCCTGGGCAAAAAAAAAAGTTGCACACTCTAATATTTAATTGGACCGCTTTTGGTTTGATCACGGCGCGCATTCGTCGTGACATTGTTTCGACAACCTTATGCAACGTCACAACATTTATTTCCATCCAGAGTTAGCATACATTTTTGGCCGAGATCTTGTATTGACGACGGGAGAGTCAAACCGCTCAAAGTCTTCTCTAGCACATCCCAAAGACTTTCAATGGGGTCAATTCAATTAATGTGTGAAAATGATTCCTCAAGCTCCCTGAACCACTCTTTCACAACGTGAGCCCGATGAATCTTGGCATTGTCGTCCTGGAATATGCCCATTGATGGGATAACCTCGTCATTCAGTACATTCAGGTACTCAGCGGACTTAATTTTATTGTTGCATAACGTCGGTGAGCCTAGACCTGACGAATTGAAGCAACCCCAGATCATAACACTGCCTCCAGAGGTTTGTACAGTGGGCACTATGCATGACGGGTGCAACTGCAACTTTTTATTTGGCCAGGCAGTGTATATACAGTGAGCACCATAATTCATTAGGCAGTGACACATTTTTTGTTATTTTGGTTCTGTACCCCCCGATGTCCATAGAGATTCATTCAAATGGTTATAGTATCACTTGTAGGAGTACCAGAAAATAAGATCAAAGGTTTTTTGATATTGTTGGGTCACAGACATCAGGAAGTCATGGCATGCAAAGGATATGCAACCAAATATTAAAGATGATTACTTTATTCTACATTATGTTAAACTGTCCAATATTGTTTGATGCCCGAAAATGGGGGGGCTATGTACAAAAGGTTCTATAATTTATATCTGATATGGATGAAAATACCCTCAAATTAAATCTGACAGTCTGCACTTCAACCACATTGTCATTGTACCCTTTCAAACTCAAAATGCTGGAGTACAGAACCAAAATAACAAAAAATGTGTCACTGTCCAATAAATTATGGTGCTCACTGTATATAGGCTGAGATTCAATGAAAATGTGTCTTTAAGTTTGACTAACAATTAAAAGCAAGAATTGTTAAAAGCTTGTGTTTGCTTGCAAGGACAAACTTTGATTGAATTGTACCGCATACAAATTAATTTTATTATTTATTTTGAACGATCATACATACATACATACATACAGTGCCCTCCATTTGTCACCCCTGGTAAAGATGAGTAAAAAGGGTTATAACAAATTCACCGTTTGGTGAATTAGCTTAATCTCACAATGAAAAAACAAGAAAAATCCAACCTTTAATTGAAGTAAATTTATTATGAGAAAAAAAAATCCCTCAAGAAAAAATTACTTTTAACAAAACTACGTGTGCCACAATTATTGGCACCCCTGCATTTATATATAGAATAAAGTAATTTTTCATATTTGATTCTCTGGAGAGGAACAGAGCAGAGCAGAAGAAGAGAAAGGAAGGAAGGTGGGTCTGTTCATGATCATCATCCTCCTACTTTTTACAGCACTTTTAGCAATCGGGAGCAAATCGGCTCCTATTGCCAAAATGACTGAAGGAGGAAGAAAATCTTTTTTTGTGCAGCAGCAATTTTTTTTTTTAATGAACGTTGATTTTTTTTTTTTTTTTTGTTGTTGTTGCAATGGAATTATGCACTTACCCTTCAATCTCTCTGCCTGATCATTATTATATATGTGTGTGTATATTATATGTCTATGTCTTTGTTATGGTAGCAAACCAGTTTCCCCTTTGGGGATCAATAAAGTTTATCCTATCCTATCCTATATCCTTTGCATGCCATGACTTCCTGGTGTTTGAGACCCAACAACATCAAAAGACTCTTGACATCTTATTTTTTGGTACTCTTACAAGCTATGTGGGACTAGATTTAGTTGTAAATTAAACTGGAACAGTATGGAACACATGGTTGATTAAATGGCTCATCGAGGGTCTGACGTATCAAACAAGCCTTAAACCATCACTCTGCTGCCAGAAATACAGTAGATAGGATGGATAACTTGAAGGGTTTCTTCTCCTGACTTATTTTTTCATAGAGTTCAATAGGAAAATTTGTCAGGAAAAACAACCCTAAAAGTGATCCATCCATATCTACAGTATATCTGGCAGCAGAGTGATGGTTTGAGGCTCGTTTGATACCTCAGACCCTTGATGACTTACAGCCATTTTACCAACCATATATTCCATACTGGAATTTTTTTCTCATAATAAATTTACTTCAATTAAAGGATGGATTTTTCTCATTTTTTCAATGAGCTAATTCAACAAACTAATTCATTTTTATAACCGTTTTTACTCATCATTACCAGGGGTGCCAATAATAGTGGAGGGCACTGTACATACATACATACATACATGCATGCATGCATACATACATATTTACATACGTACACTGTGTTCAGGAATCGCACCACTCACACCACAGCACACACCCTGTATTCAGTTCTCAGACACAGGGAGCCTGTTCCAGCAGAGCACAACATGCAGTGAGAGACAGACACAGGACTATGGTTCTGTCATGAACAGAAGTATTTCTCCCACATGGTCACCAGCACCACCGTGTCAGAAGGCCTAGCATTATGTACCTGCAGTTCATGAGCATTGAGCAGTGGTAACCTCTGGCGTAAGACTGGATCTGAAACTGACACACAGGATAGTGTTGATAGGCATCAATGTCAGAGTAAGGCCTTATAGACTGTATGGTCAAAGCAGTGTTATACAACAACGAGATTTGAGCGAGTAACGTGATTGGCTGAGACACGTTCCACCAGTGCTGGTATTTAGTATAACCTCACTGCCATTGCGTAGACGCGTTCTATAGAGCGTTGCCTAGGAAGCATAAACAACAACAATAGCAATGGAAACAGGGCGCTAGCAATTTGGCGAATCCGAAATAAAGAATTAGTTAATCAAAAGTTATTGTTTTAATATTTTTACATTACATACTCAATATTTATGGTAACATTGTTGTATAAAATCAATAGATCGCTCCAGGATTTGTGCATTATTAGATAAGTATTAGTACGGAAAGTACTCGGCAGTGATTATGCAGTGATTATGTTTCCAATAACGCACTCCCTCTCGTGATCTATTGCTTAAATATGCCTGCACACTGAATAGTGATGTGCAGAGTGCAGTGTTTAGGACCATTTGATGACCTTGTTTCCGCTTCCTACTCGCTTACTTCACTAATGCATGACAATTATATACCTGGTTTCTTTTCAGGTCGCTGTCATATTTTCAAGTCTATGTTGTTATTGTTTATCATTCAGAAGGACACGTTTAATCTTTCACACTTTTGCGTCCAGTAGTGTGCTCCTAATGATGCGTCATGCATGAAGTGCGCACAGCAAGTTCTGTCAGGAAACTCTCGCTGCGCCCGATCCGACGGTCGGCCTCAGCAAACACATGCTCTCATACTCAACCGATCACACGCACACATCACTAATGGAGCGGCCATTTTAAAAGCGAGAGGCCGATCTCTCACATTTTGGCTGCGCTGCTCTTGTTTTTTTTCGATAACGCCTGCTCTAAAATATTCCCTGCTCACCCTCCAGTACATGGATCTGCTTCTATGTATTGGGTTTTGGTATATCTCCTGTTTAGTAGGGGAGATGTGTCATGCCCCCTGTTTATAGGTAGTAAAGTACATAGAGCAGATCCATTCAGCGCCAAACCAAAATAATTATATATTAATTCATATATTCAACATGTGTGTTGTCCTGATAGAACTGTATTTATGTACCTGTCCAGACTGGACGCATTTACCCACATGGATTTGAAACCACATATTTCTACAATCACCTTAATTAATTAAAGCACAATATCGTAAAGGAGAGGGAGATCCACCTTTATAAATCATTAAATAAGACTGTATTTCTTCTGAGTTTATGTTCAAAGCAGTGGCTCAATCCTTAACTCACAACATTCTCTCAAAGGGCAAAATTCTTCAGTGGCACATCCCATCGGTTTAGGCATGCTTAAAACCTAGGTCATGCCGAAGGTTGTGAGGTCAGTTTTTTTTTGTTATACACAACCAAATGTGTTTAAGAATAATGTGGTGTGATAGCTTTCTCATTACATGCACCTAAACCAGGGGTGGGCAACCCTGGTCCTGGAGTTCTAGAGACGGTCCTGGTTTTTGCTCCATCCAAACTTAACTACATAACTGGATTTGTTTGAATTCATCAGGTTGAATGAATGCATATGACCATGTGCTGGAGACACTCTGCATGTCACCATTCAGAATATTCAGGCTCAGACATGTAATCATCCATCAAACTCTTGTGATCAAGTGCAGATAGAACAAAAACCAGAAACGTACTGGCACTCCAGGCCCGGGGTTGCCTACCCTTGACCTAGACTTTGGAATACGCCTCAAGGCACCATTCGTGTGCAGTTTTAGAGTAAATTAAAAAGCTGTTTTGTGGCTGCTCTTATCTTGTTTTATGTACTCCTACCATGACTCAGTTTTTACTGTTTATTCAACTTTTTAGTCTTGTTTCATTATATCTTATTATTATTATTATCATGTCTGGTCCTCTTTACTGCCCTTTTCTTTTATCATGCATTTATTTTCATTGGGAAGCACTCGGGTCTGCAACGCGTTGTATGAAAATGTGATATGTAATAAACTTATCGTTTTTTGCTTGAAAGAGGTGCTCTACCAAAGGTCCGACACCCCCACAGTGAACCTGCATTCGGCACATATGTCCAGGCCTTAAATCAGGCCTAACATTTCCCCTGGGCTATTCCTCGTCGCTTTGCAGATCCTGTGTTTCGGTTCTACATGAAACCAGACACACTTACCTTCCCCTTCCTATTGCTGATAGACATAGAGAACAACACGTCTCTCCTGGTCTCCCTTCTGAGAAAGCTATGGCACTCAGATGGATAAAATTCAAGAGGCCCCTCTAACCATTTACTGCTGTAGATAATTCAATATTTTTCACACCATTACTTTGTCATAGTAGCCAAAACCTTAAGCGTCTTTACATTTCTTTTGCATTTGCCACATGGCCTTGCCTAAACTGGTACAATAATATTATACGTTACATTTGAACACGTGTGCATCAATGTGATACAGATCATTAGACAAAACGTAAAATATAGCACATTAAAAATATAATATAATATCAGGGAAAAAATTTATATTTCTACTTAGTGCCAAATTAATGATTAGATCCAAAACAGAAAAAGCTAATTAAAGCTGTAACATCACGGTTTTTGTAAAAACACAGGGAAGTTGCATCATTCTTGCACTAACGAATTTAGCTTCAGTCACAGATATTACGTTTGTTTAACTTTGTAACATATTATTAAGGATTATATGCAGCTTGAATCAATTTATCACTTTGGAGTTTCAATAGTTTGCACGGCCAACTATATGTTGTATAGTAAGTGCTAACAGAGGTTGTTTACAAATAGTCAACAAATAAGGGTAAATGTAGACGGCAGACTGGCTGTATTAATGATGCATTTCCATCTCTTTGAGAGATAGAATGAGGTTAGTCAACTGTATTGTAGGTGGATAACTTGCTGTGTCATTGACACTAAAAGTTATAGTGCTAGGTTGACATGTTCAGTACACTTTAAGTGGGTTAATTCAGAGGAACTTCTCCTGACCAGACTCCTGCTAGACGCTTCCTGCCTTTATCAGATTGTGAACATGACACAATTCTGTTGTGTGAAAATGACCCGTGAGGAAGACATTTACTGGCAGTCAAAAATAATCTGACAAAGCACACATCTAAATATGCAAATATGTACAGTTGAAGTCGGAAGTTTACATACACTTAGGTTGAAGTCATTAAAGCTCATTTTTAACCACTCCACAGATTTCATGTTAGCAAACTATAGTGTTGGCAAGTCAGTTAGGACACTCTACTTTGTGCATGACACGATATCACAATTCCTGGGCGTCAGAAGTTTACATACACTAAGTTGACTGTGCCTTTAAATTTTTTATATTTGGTCGCATATCTTTTCCATGCCTTGACTTCCTGATGTCTGTGACCCAACAACATCAAAAAAACTCTTGATATCTTATTTTCTGGTACTCTTAAGCGATACTATAACGTCTCTGCATTTGAATGGATCTCTATGGGAATTAGGGGGTGGGACTAGATTTAGCAGTAAATTATTCTGGAACTGTATGGAATACATGATTGGTGAAATGGCTGTAAGTCATCAAGGGTCTGAGGTATCAAACAAGCCTCAAACCATCACTCTGCTGCCAGATATGCAGTAGATATGGATGGATCACTTTAAGGGTTGTTTCTCCTGACAAATTTTTCTATTGAACTCTATGGAAAAATAAGTCAGGAGAAGAAACCCTTCAAGTTATCCATCCATATCTACTGTATTTCTGGCAGCACAGTGATGATTTAAGACTTGTTTGATACGTCAGACCCTTGATGACATAGAGCCATTTAGCCAACCATGTGTTTCATACTGTTCAAGTGTAATTTACAGCTTAATCTAGTCTCACCCCCCAATTCCCACAGAGATCCAATAAAATGCAGAGATGTTATAGTATCGCTTGTAAGAGTACCAGAAAATAAGATATCAAGAGTCTTTTGGTGTTGTTGGGTCACAGACATCAGGAAGTCATGGCGTGCAAAAGATATGTGAGTCTGCGACCAAATATAAAACATTTAAAGGGACAGTCAAGTTAGTCTATGTAAACCTCTGACCCACTAGAATTGTGATATAGTGAATTAAAAGTGAAATAATCTGTCTGTGAACAATTGTTGGAAAAATTACTTGTGTCATGCACAAATTAGATAACTGATACAGATAACTGACTTGCCAACACTATAGTTTGCTAACATGAAATCTGTGGAGTGGTTAAAAATGAGTTTTAATGACTTGAACCTAAGTGTATGTAGACTACCGACTTCAACTGTATATGTGGATCAACTATGTATTCACCCACTTAATATACTTTTTTGCTTTGTGAAGAAATCAAGCTAAAAATGTCAAATGAATGGAAATGAATGGCAAAGACATTATTAATGTGCATCATGAAGGAACCACAAACCTTGTTCTAAATTCTCCCCTTGTCCTACTGTTCACATTCAATGACTTCATAATGATGACATAACACTTAATATATCATATGCATTGTAAAGCATAGTCGGATTGTAGAAAAAGGTTTGATAAGATGATACTGTTGGTGGTGTTAACTCTTTTGAAGTACCCCATGGCTACTAAAGCTATGTATTGCAGGGGTTATTCTATCAACACAGTACAGAGACTACTGGATAAAGCTCTACACACAAAGGCTCGCAGCACAACATGCTGTAAAGAAAAGTGTATTCTTAAATCAAAGGACGGGTCATGATTCATAAAAGGGACTTTCCTCAACACATCTTCCTTCACATGTTCCCTCATTTATAAGTTTGTGAGGTTGACATTGTCTAAAGAACCATAACAGCATGGAAGCCGCTCTTTCGTTATTATTGAATCAGCTGTGGGGGGTTCAGCTTCTCTTCAGCTGTAGGTCGTTAGCTTGCTAGCATTAATTTCCCGAGTTCTTTGAACCCGTTGTTTATAGACCGCTATAATGTGTTGCTTTGCAATCTTGCTTTCTAACTAGTTAAGACCGTACGTTATGAGGTATGAGACGTCAGTCTCAAGCGTTTACTTGGCTAACCTGTGTCCCTAACTAACGTTATGGAAGCCGCTCTTTCGTTATTATTGAATCAGCTGTGGGTGGTTCAGCTTCTCTTTGGCACTCCTGCTGATTCAATCATTTGTTTAATCCTCCTCCAAATACGCCCTCTTGCTCAGATTTCTCAATTTTTAGTTGAAAAAAGTATGTTCCCATGCATGCACCAGCTAATCCTGGCATGCTCTATGTAACAAAGTGGGTTTTGAGGCCTTCGGTATTTCTTTCGGAAAAACCTAATTCCAGACACAGTCCAAGGGCCACCCAAACCTTCCATCACTTAAGCTGCAAACTGAATCATCAAAAAACCTTCGTAATGTTATAACACACTCTGCTATTCTCATTTTGATCAATGTGACAAGAAATACCTTAATTTGTTTTGATATGCTTTTTAAAAAATCTATCTGAATCCTGCTTTACCCGACTCTCTGGAGATGAAGCTGACCAAATTAACATGATACGTACTAAAGAAGAATCGCAACGGCCAACAACAGGAACAAGGAAAGCATGATTCTGACATGTCACACACACACACACACACACACACACACACACATAACAGTAAGACTACATAAAACCTACATGAAACATGTTATAACCTGCTTCTTAGCTCAGAGTTCAACTTTAGAGCATGTGTGCAAAACCTGGCTGTTTTAGTTACACCTGAGTTCTTCATTTTAATTCAGTGGTTTATGAGAATAATACATGACACAATTCAACATAAGACTTCAAACAGCTTTGAGAACAGTGGCACAATTACTGTACTATTATTATCATTATTGTGCTAGTGTATGTAATAACTATAATCACAATCACATTATTGCATACGGTTAAATACATTTTTCCATGAAGCCCACAGGGAGTCTAATATTGTTGCTATTGTGTACATGAATTAGGAATATTTGATGGAGTAAAAATTGAATGGAGGGTGTCTGTGTTATTTCTGCATACCAGCAGCCTCTAGAACTAGTCAACTCCACTCTTCCCTGCACAATACTGTAAAAGTACAGACGGCATTAAGAAGCACTTACCTCCTCTCTGACAGTGGCTTGACTGCAGTGCTGTAGGGCCTGAAGATATGGCACAAAGACTTATCCACTCTCGTTCCATTCTGTCGCAGTCAACCACCAACCCCCACCCTTTCAGAAGAACTAGCCTTACTCATTTCCCCTTTTGCTTCCTGCTTATTTTCATATTTCTTCACAAGCCTTAGCCTGAAGGCAAAGGGCAAGCATTTCAGCGTAAATCTATATTGCGTTTTCACCAAAGTTGAATTTGGTGCCAAACTAGAACAAAAATTGGAGTAAATAAATTCCTTGTTTCTAGTACACCTTCTTCTTTTTTTCAAAATCACGGAGAAAATAAAAACATGCTGACTGCAATATTAGCTTGATTACAACCCTCAAGGGCACACTCATTTTCAGAAATGAGAGGATAAGGAATTGATGAGCTCTAATTTTCAAGGACTGTCATTTTAAACACTGGCCTGTTGTCATCTTATATCCTCCTTACCACTTTATTTGTCCATATACATCCTCGCCACACGATGGCGACATTCTCAGAAGGCAATGAGGTTATACTACAGGTTATATGTATAAGTGCTTCCGGCAGTTAACTTCCTCTTCGCCTCTTCTTCGGGAGGGCAAACATGGTAAGAAGGGTTTGGGGAATAAAACGTTTTAAAATCTCTGTTAATCTTACCACTATATGATCATCTTTGGGCATTTCGATGTACAGTTGGTGGCATATAGCCTCTTGCCGACGTACATATATCGTTATTGTTATATATAAGTACTGCCTTATTACAGAATTTTGTTGTTAAAAAAGGTGTCAATAATTTCAATTCACTGCTGTGCGGGAAAACATGGCCGACTGCGTGATGGTTTTCAGAAGTCCATAGTCTGCTTAATGGCATTTCTTAATACTTTCACAGGTCTGTTATTCGTAGCTAGGGGGTGTTAATTAGAAGTTTTTTTCTGTTTGTGAAGTTAGACATAATGGAAGGATTTCAACATGGGTTCGTTTTGTAACTACGCTAACGTTAGCTTGCTAGCATTAATTTTCCGAGTTCTTTGACCCCATTGTTTATAGACCGCTATAATATTTGTTGCTTTGAAATCTTGCTTTCTAACTAGTTAAGATCGTACGTTATGCGGTAAATGAGACGTCAAGTCTCAAGCATTTACTTTGCTAACCTGTGTCCCGATCGTATATATTAACGGCTGTAAACGTGTGGCTAGGTACCGCGTTAGATAAATAATTTGGGTTAATGCAGATTTTGCGCTATTTCCCACATGTTAGTGTGATCTACGTGGTCTAACGTTGCTGCATTACTTTGTCGTAGGTGAACGTGCCGAAGACCCGCAGAACTTACTGCAAAAAGTGCAAGAGGCACCAGCCTCACAAAGTGACCCAGTACAAGAAGGGCAAAGACTCCCTGTATGCGCAGGGTGAGTGCAAGCCTCAGCCCTACATCCTCTGGCTGTCAAGTGAAATGCATTGTGTATCACAACGTTGTACAGAACAGCATTTAATTTCGTAAGCCAGCTTAGCTTGACCAAATAGTTGCTAGTCATCAGGTGCTTGAGGTTTTTTTTTCTTCTCCCTCAAAGTAATTGATTAAAAAGCCATGCATTAACCCTTGTTATATTTTACAGGTAAGAGGCGATATGACAGAAAGCAGAGTGGCTACGGTGGTCAGACGAAGCCTATTTTCCGAAAGAAGGTATTTACATATTGCTTTATTGCGCTTACTTTTATAATGGCAAAAGGCATGGGTATTTGAAACCTGGGCTGTGTCCGAATCAGAGCCCTATCTACTGCGCCCTGTCTCCTGCGTACAGTGGACTGGCAGAAGTGTGCCGTTTAATGTGCACTGTTTAGCAGTTTGCGAAAAATAACCGGCATACCATTTTTCAACCGTACTGTGGAAGTGCCGTAAGCAGGTCATAAGACGTCCCACCAGTGTTCGCATGTCTGCGGTTTTACAGCAAAATTTGGATACTTTCAAAGTGCAGTCATGGGTAAAAATGCAGTCGCAAAGCACACTTATTTTATAAAGTAAAAATATGATTTCTATTTAAAATACGTTGGTTTCTGTAAAAAAAATATATTTTGGGCTAGTTTTGTGTCGCCATCTTGCAAGATCTGGCAACCCTGCATCCACCCTTGCACTGCCATGTCACGTGTTTTTGTTGTATTTTAAGGAAAACGTCAGCGACGCTGCGCCTCATTTTTTTTTTAAAGAAGCTTCACGTCATATTTATGTGACCAAAAAGTTTGTGTACTTCTTGAAATGTGTGCTCCCGAATGTACTCGGTGAAACCCCGGAGGAATTAAGTGTGTCATCCGGGAGTTTCAAGTATACTCCAATTAGAAAGAATTTTCCATACTCAGCGACTTTCTCATCCTATACTCACCAAGGCTACTCAATGGTGTGGAAGAGTGCCGATTCGGACACGGCCCTGGATTGTGAGCAAAACACGCTGCTACATATTTTGAGCAAATTTGTCAACTCCTTGCACATGCATTATAGTTCTAGATAACAGCTAATATACCAAACTTGAGTCTGAAAATTGTGACAGTTTTAAAATGACATTGAATTGATAAGAAGTTAATTTCTATGTGGATCTGATCGTATAAGTTTATGGGACAATTACCAGCTGTTTCCTTATCATGCTTGCATAGGGTCTTTATTCCGTAATGCTTTCTCCACTATTCTGGTTGGACAGGAAACTCACATTGACATCTTAAATGATCAATTTCTTACATTACCTCATCACTCACCTCAATTATCTAAAAAAGTGAACACTGCTTGATTGGTTGATTTTGCCAAGCATAAGGCCGTGTTGTTTACTGTAGTTCAGAGGTCTTGGCGCTACATCGCACGCTCTACCGTGAAAAATGGTTGCAAACATGCAAGACTATTAAAGGTTGAAATGGGGCTAAAATGATAATGTGTGTACTAGGCATAACATTCTTTCCCATCATGAGAAAATCATGGCATGTCTAATGAGTAAGTTGTTGGCTGTAGTACAATTTATTTCTGGTTGTATGTTAAATGGTTGGATTTCTGTCGTAGGCTAAGACCACAAAAAAGATTGTGTTGAGGCTGGAATGTGTGGAGCCCAACTGCAGGTCCAAAAGAATGCTTGCCATCAAAAGATGCAAACACTTTGAGCTGGGAGGAGACAAGAAGAGAAAGGTAAGAAGGCCCCGTTGCAGAAATGGATTGAGTCCTGATAGCTTTTTCCATTGTATGAAATTCACCATCTTCACCGACTAATCCCATTTATTGGTAATTAGTTTAGGCTTATTTTTTTGGTAAATTAATAGTCATTTCTTAATTTGATCAGTTCTGGTTAGTTTCATATTAGTTGAAAAAGTGAAGTCGATAGTGCAAGCAACGTTTAATCCAGTGTAAATGCCACTATCTGCTCTCCCCTCCATATGCGTAAAATTTAGTCAGCCCTTGAAAATGAAACTAATAAAACTGGTACATGGAATTATGAAACCCTTTCATTGTATTTAAATCGAGTTCTGAACACCAGGGTGCGGTGAAATGTAGAGCTCTAAACTGAAGGATGGTGATGTTACAAATGTAGTTGTTACTTGAGTCATAGAGCAAACCCTTACCTGTAATCTAGATGACACCTGAGGTTCTACTGATGTTTTTAATTAAAAAGGGAGGGGAGGCGGGTGTTACAGTTGCGAAAAACATATAGATGTTTGTCATATTTGAGCACATAAAATATGGTTGTACATATTTTATCCTTACTACATTCTGAAATACTGTAAGTTCAAGAATTGCTGTTCATTTAGTTATTCCTTTTTAGGGAAGCACATTTTAAAATTATTAATGGAGATGTAATACTACTTAACCTTTTTATTTCTTTAACCATGATTGCACATTGGTATCTTGTCCCAAAATTAAATCAAATTGGTGATCATCCAGTTTGTATTGTCTGTTCTGTTTCAGTATGCATCATGTGACAAATTAAGTAAAATGCAGTAATTAATTTTAGGTCTTGTCTTTGGCCTCTTAGTAAAATATAAGTTGTCAACTCCAGGGTAGAAACAGTCTGGTTTGAGCAGGATTGCAGTTACTTGGGCTCCGTTCACCTTACAGCTAGATACGGCCATGTCTCCTCCCGTGCTTAATACCGTGAAGTTCACACAGTACGGTTATAAACAAGAGCGACAATTGGTAGTAATGAGTCCGGCCCGAAATGTGTAGCAACTACCGAAGTCGAGTCCTGTGCAAATGAGCTTGTGCCATTACGGACTGGAACAGGAGTTGACAACTGATTGCAGAGCGATTAACTGCACAACAGTTCCTCCCTTTCCTTTCACTCTGAAACCAGAACAGTACGTTCAACATGGGGCCTGCTTAGGGCGGGGTTGAATATTGTTAAAAGCTTTATTCTACATTGCTGCATTCACTGCCAGATGGGATGAGCAGAAATTGAATGGCCGCATCCATGATTGTTGACATTGGAGATCATGTTTACACCCGTGCAAAATGAGAGATTTGCATTCACGGCAAATATCGTGCTATTAGAAGCTTAATGACAGCGCTGTACTGGAGGCCTGTTACTCATTCATACATGTAGGCGTTCTCAGTCTTCTAAATATGCATGTGTGTACAGACACACAACTGCGACTGTTTACCTTCGGTTGTGGAGCCCAAAAATGCAAGTATGAGTGGGGCCTTACTATGGATAATTAAGTTTACATTTTCATCAGGCAGTTATTTAATATTATATTAAGACAGGTATTCTACTTCAGTAGAAAATGACATAGATCACTGCAGATACACTGAAAATGTGTTTACAGTTTTGCTCCTGAAAAATACCTTGATGGAGGACCAGGGTTAATTCAGTGTTTGCCCGTTTGAAAATTACGCAAATTTTCTGGAAAAAAAACAACCACTAAAAGTGTTTTTTTTGTTTTCTCTCTTCCAGGGCCAAGTCATCCAGTTCTAATCTGCATCTGGGACTTTCTGTGGAGTTTTCCATCATTGTCAATAAAAGCTCAAATGTACCAGAAGTTGTCTGTCATTCATGCACTACCACTGATCCTCCTAATGTGCAAAAAGCACATGGTGGTTTGATTTGGTAAACCTGTGGATACTTTAAATGCCTGGAAAAGCCCTTTCTCTCTGAAGGGAACATTTTCTTACTCGGATTTGAAGTCGAGCTTTATTAGCATGTGCACTTAAAACACGCTGCTTCCATTCAACTAATTAAAAACTTTAAACAAGGTTTTCATGAACTGACGTTCTAAATTATATTCAAAGAAACTAGGCAAAAAGACTAAGCATGTACAGCTGATGAGCAAGTAGAAACTCAAAATGAGAACTGAATTTACACTGGTTTAGTCTGCTTATAAAATGCATCTAGTGTCATTCTCTCTTTCTAAATGTGGAAAACCTGGTCAATTTGGCCTAAACTGAACACTGATTAAATCCAGTTTCTTTTAGTTTTACATCATCTATATATAGATGCTATTATCTGCTGGACAGGTTTTTACATTTAAAAAAATATATTTTCAGGTTCATGTAGGCTTACATTTCACCAGTATGATGCCTGTAAAGTTTTATTTAAATTAAAATAAATGTTCAGTCTGTCCCATTATTTAAAGGTCCCATATTCTTTTACTTTTGGGCGATTTTACATCATTTGTGTGAATCTATGGAACACAGCTG
Organism: Ilyophis sp. 1 JC-2022; assembly: GCA_022702515.1. Classification (NCBI taxonomy): domain Eukaryota; kingdom Metazoa; phylum Chordata; class Actinopteri; order Anguilliformes; family Synaphobranchidae; genus Ilyophis; species Ilyophis sp. 1 JC-2022. The sequence goes on from CM040401.1 coordinate 3,478,275, forward strand.
TAAGTTGTTTTTCAATAAAATTTATTGTGTATTTTTAATCAAGTACTGCAATGCATTGCATTCATTGATCATTGATATTCATAAGCCTTTGTCCTGATTGGCTATGCGGCCTGCTTCCTCTATGCCTTTTAAGAAGTAAATGAACTCCTTGCGAGATTGCTACCCATCTGTAAATGCAGCAATGCGTTGAGATGTTTAATAATTATTGTAAACAAAAAATCAAGGCCGCATATACACAAGGACATTGGTTACCAAGCTAACTACGCGGCTCAAAGAAATGAAAGGAACACTTAACACAGTATAACACCAAGTCAATTAAACTTCTGAGATATCGATCTGAAGCGTAAATGATTGTGAATCAATTTCACCTGCTTTGGTGCAAATGAAAAGTGACAACAGATGGACAGGAGAGGCAACAGCAAGACAACCCCCAAAAAGTAAATGGTTTTGCAGGTGGTGGCCACAGACCATTTCTCTCTCCTTATCCTTCCTGACTGATTTTTCTCTAGTTTTGCATTTTGCTAGTGCCCTTGTCACTACTGGTAGCATGAGGCGGTACCTGCAGCCCATTCAGGTTGCACAGGTAGTCCAGCTCCTCCAGGATGGCACATCCATACGTGCTGTCGCAAGAAGGTTTGCTGTGTCTCCCATCACAGTCTCAAGAGCGTGGAGGAGATACCAGGAGACGGGCCATTACACGAGGAGAGCTGGACAGGGCCGTAGAAGGGCAACAACCCAGCGGCAGGACCGGTATCTGCTCTTTTGTGCGAGGAGGAACAGGAGGAGCACTGCCAGAGCCCTACAAAATGACCTCCAGCGGGCTACTCTTGTGCATGTTTTCTGACCAAACTGTCAGAAATACTCCCATGAGGGTGGCATGAGGGCCCAACGTCCTGTAGTGGGACCTGTGCTTACAGCCCAGCACCGTGCAGCTTGATTGGCATTTGCCAGAGAACAGTGATTTACCTAGAAGCCGACCGTCTCCGCCTGCCCCAGCCTCCAGACGATTCCCCACACTGCAATTACGCACAATGCATTTTAATCTTATATTTAGACTTTAGAATCTCATTTCTGTTATCTTTTCGCTAAATAAAACAAACTATCTGCCAGTGGGGTGAGATAATTTCACCTGTCAAGCAAAAAGTAACTTAAAACTAGCTAATATTTTCCACTTTTGAGAGAAAAAAAGACTAAAACACTTGTTAATACAGACATTTTTTGCAGCGCAGTTCTGTTTCATCTAATCCCGAGTGCACAGAAATGAAAACATGCAGGGAAACAATATGGGACCTTTAAAAGTGGGACACACATCTATTGCAGTTTCCAGTGTCCAGCAGAGGGGGCTATTGTACCACTGTATAACAATTATCTGCACATTCTTTCAGTAGCATCACATTGGTCAGTAAGCAGTTATCTTTGCATTAAGTATATTTTAGGTGCATGCCTAAAGAGGACATTCATTCCAGATTTATTTTTGGTAGCCATATGAGACTGCTAAAGCTAGAACCAGGCTGACTTGGCTGGGCCAAGTTCTCGGTGAAATACGCAAATCTTAAAACAACAAAACAACTAGGCCTTGTTATTGTGACTACAAACAGTGTTTTTCTTTCCTGCCGGGGAGTTGAAGTTCCATGCTGGATGGCTTTCCTAATGCCATGCTATGTGATGTGCTACTGCTCGATCTCCTGGTCACGCAGTAGAAAAACATTTGTGCTGCAGAGTCTCTGGCAGATAACACAAACCCCCTGGGTCGATATGTATGGAAAAGGAGCTCTAAGTCGAACGCCTTTCTTAAGCGGCAGTTACCACGTGATGCCTAAACCCAAAACCGCAGGAGGTAAAGATGGTTGGGCCAACAGGTGCCCTCGACATCTGTGGGTGGAAGGGCTTGATACATAAATGATCCCCCTTTTTGGGCACCTTCCTCCTGGCCTGGTTGGTCATAATCTCTTGTTACCATGTGTGTTTGGAGGAAAATTGTGATATTCTCTTTATTGACATCAAGACCATTATAGCTCTACAGCAATTTAGAGAAAATGTTGTGTTGTGACTAGATGATAATCAATATAAGTCAATGAATTTTACAGGGGATAGAGGCTGATGGTATCTCGTCAGCTATTTTGTATGGGTGTGAGGCTTGGTTAAAAATGCCCTTAAAGTCTGTTGAATCACTCTACATAACTGGGGTGAAATCCCTACTTGGGGTGAGGTCTACTACACCTAACCTAACCTGCCTGTTGGAGGCAGGACTTCCTTCAGTGCAAGCCTTAGTGAGAGGTTAGCCAGGTTTTTGACCACGATGAAGCAGCGTCATGGCAGGCGTGCTTGAAATAACGAGAAAAGAGAACCAAGTCACAAACTCACATTTATCTGAGATAACGGAGAAACAAGATCATATTGAGAGCGACCGTAGAGAGATGATTGAGAAATTACGATCTAAAGAAGGTTCTATCTAAACAAGATACAAGACCTACTAAGCTATCAACCCAGATATATCCATCCATCCACTTTATACTAGCAATACACCATACATTGAAGACCGTTTGAGGATAACCTTTTACACGGTTCCGGCTGTTATCTCACAGGAAATGGGAAGGTGGAGCTGTTATCTCACAGGAAATGGGAAGGTGGAGCCGTACACCACCCGAACAGCGTGTGTGTTGCTGTAAGACTGGCATACAAAACACATACCTGTGTGCCCTCGCACACATGATATCCATGTGAAATATGGACATAACTCCTCTGAACTGAGTTCACTCTTCGTGGACACTGATAAAAGAATTGTAGTTATGTCACACGCTTGTCTTGCACTGTTGGAGCACCAGCAAGTTACTATAGTCTGACTTGATGGGATTTTGTGTTGTTAATTCTAATTGTAATACCTTGTAATATTTTTTACTAATGAGTTTATTGTATATAGGATTTTGTTTGTATGTTGTTTGGACCCAAATGTTTTATCTATTTGTGTCAATAAAATAACAAACTAACTAACTAACTATGTATGAACAGTATGTTATAGAGGGATGTATTTTAAAGAGGAACATCCCTTGCGGTGTAGAAAGGAACAAGTGTGGAAACAGCAGGGTGGTGAACGGAAACAGGCTGCCCACCTTCACTGCCAGCTGGCCAGCTCCTGACCCGTGCCTCGGCCCAGAGATCATCTCAATAAAATACTCCTGCAGGCATCTATGATAATGCAGTCTTATGTAGAAGTGGTGCTCCACACTACAGATGGCACACACTGAGCCTCATTCAAAAAAGAAGCTTGGAATAAACGGCTTTTTACGAGAGTCGGGGAGACCGGACTTTCCCTTGGTCATGTTCGTATCCGGGACTTTGACTGGCGAGGTTCCCTGGCAGGAATTAATGGTTTGTGCACACAGTCTTGCGTGGGACGCAAAAGGATTTTCAGCAATGGACAAACTGCATGTGAAATCATGCCTTCAGATTTGACGACACGCACAACTGAAATGAGTGAAAATAGACTGTAAAAAGCCCTGCTCTTCCTCTGTAAAAAGCCCTGCTCTTCCTCTGTAAAAGCCCTGCTCTTCCTCTGTAAAAAGCCCTGCTCTTCCTCTGTAAAAAGCCCCGCTCTTCCTCTGTAAAAAGCCCTGCTCTTCCTCTGTAAAAAGCCCCGCTCTTCCTCTGTAAAAAGCCCTGCTCTTCCTCTGTAAAAAGCCCCGCTCTTCCTCTGTAAAAAGCCCTGCGCTTCCTCTGTAAAAAGCCCCGCTCTTCCTCTGTAAAAGCCCTGCTCTTCCTCTGTAAAAAGCCCTGCTCTTCCTCTGTAAAAAGCCCTGCCCTTCCTCTGTAAAAAGCCCTGCTCTTCCTCTGTAAAAGCCCTGCTCTTCCTCTGTAAAAAGCCCCGCTCTTCCTCTGTAAAAAGCCCTGCGCTTCCTCTGTAAAAAGCCCCGCTCTTCCTCTGTAAAAGCCCTGCTCTTCCTCTGTAAAAAGCCCTGCTCTTCCTCTGTAAAAAGCCCTGCCCTTCCTCTGTAAAAAGCCCTGCTCTTCCTCTGTAAAAGCCCTGCTCTTCCTCTGTAAAAAGCCCTGCTCTTCCTCTTCCTCTGTAAAAATCCCTGCTCTTCCTCTGTAAAAGCCCTGCTCTTCCTCTGTAAAAAGCCCTGCTCTTCCTCTGTAAAAAGCCCTGCGCTTCCTCTGTAAAAAGCCCCGCTCTTCCTCTGTAAAAGCCCTGCTCTTCCTCTGTAAAAAGCCCTGCTCTTCCTCTGTAAAAAGCCCTGCCCTTCCTCTGTAAAAAGCCCTGCTCTTCCTCTGTAAAAGCCCTGCTCTTCCTCTGTAAAAAGCCCTGCTCTTCCTCTTCCTCTGTAAAAATCCCTGCTCTTCCTCTGTAAAAAGCCCTGCTCTTCCTCTGTAAAAAGCCCTGCTCTTCCTCTGTAAAAAGCCCTGCTCTTCCTCTGTAAAAAGCCCTGCTCTTCCTCTGTAAAAAGCCCTGCCCTTCCTCTGTAAAAAGCCCTGCTCTTCCTCTGTAAAAAGCCCCGCTCTTCCTCTGTAAAAAGCCCTGCTCTTCCTCTGTAAAAAGCCCTGCTCTTCCTCTGTAAAAAGCCCTGCTCTTCCTCTGTAAAAAGCCCTGCTCTTCCTCTGTAAAAAGCCCTGCTCTTCCTCTGTAAAAGCCCTGCTCTTCCTCTGTAAAAAGCCCTGCTCTTCCTCTGTAAAAAGCCCTGCCCTTCCTCTGTAAAAAGCCCTGCTCTTCCTCTGTAAAAGCCCTGCTCTTCCTCTGTAAAAAGCCCTGCTCTTCCTCTTCCTCTGTAAAAATCCCTGCTCTTCCTCTGTAAAAAGCCCTGCTCTTCCTCTGTAAAAAGCCCTGCTCTTCCTCTGTAAAAAGCCCTGCTCTTCCTCTGTAAAAAGCCCTGCTCTTCCTCTGTAAAAAGCCCTGCTCTTCCTCTGTAAAAAGCCCTGCTCTTCCTCTGTAAAAAGCCCTGCTCTTCCTCTGTAAAAAGCCCTGCTCTTCCTCTGTAAAAAGCCCTGCTCTTCCTCTGTAAAAGCCCTGCTCTTCCTCTGTAAAAAGCCCTGCTATTCCTCTGTGTGCACACAGTGTTTTGCATGCATGTACAAGTTGTATAAATAAGTTGATGACTGGAGTTATTATGGGGAAAAACCCTTTAAAAAGGGCTGTCAAATATACAGTACCCAAGTTGTATATTGAGTAAGTACATTGAGACATAGTCATAATACGGTGCTTGCACATTTATGGGACGTAAAATGAAAGGCATAAATATGAAGGGCCCTATTGAGTGCAGGGTTATGTCTCAGAGATAGAATGCAAGGTGTAAAAATGTGTGCCTGTGTTGTATTCCTGAAATGGTGGTATGTGTACGGTTGGAAGAATTTGAGATGCTTGCAATGCGCCTTTTAATAAATAGTTAATCTTTTCAGCAACAGTACTAAATGTTTTGTGTGCAACTATGGATTAAGCGTCTAGCATATTCACATTCACCTTAGAATAGAGCGCAGTGACAACATGGACGGAATGTAAGCCTGATGTCTGTTGTGTTTTCAGCAAATTAATTATCTGTCCTTCAGTGATCAATGAATCAATTATGGTCAGAATATTTAGGAAAGGTACATATCGCTGGTTCAATAGTGGCAGACACTGTCAATGTGTGCTACTGCTTTATCAATATGTTATCCAATGGACAGGATAAAATCCAATGGACAATATAAAAATAAGCAGGACATTTCTGGACAAATGCACCTAGCGTCCAAAATACCGCTCACGTGCAATTGTGTGCGCCGTCACTCAATAGTGGCATTTCTGCAAACTATAAGGTGGTCTGTTTATTTGTCAGGTGATTTGCAATATGGACCTGTATGTAACATGTTCAACAATTACTCAGAATCTACCCATGACTCCTTCATTCTAGCCAACTCTACTCTCTTCAGTCTTTCACAGTAACGACGACTATCTTGAACCACCAGCTGCAACCCAGAACTCCAACCCGGATCTTCAGAATGAATGTTTCCTGTGCTGAAAATACATGGCCAGTGTGCAGATAGAGTAGTTTAAAGTAATGTTGCCCTCAGTGACTCAGCCCATCCTCTGTAGCACGTTATTTATTGTGCGATATTGTCTTAAGAAGCGGGTGTCTCTTACAGATAACACATTAGATGACTTAAGGCAAAGTGAAGCAGCGCTGCATGTGTTGGTGGAGAAGACAACATAATGGCGGTGTAAGCATTCATTAAAAGTAATGTTGCACTGATAAGCGAATGCGCAGCATGGTTTTGCATTTCAGCTCATTACAGTTATTACAGTTATGACCAGCCATAATTGTCTGCATCATTAAAACAACTATTGATTCAGATATGCCTCTTGAGCAGCACCAGATTACTGCAGTATTAATTTTATAACTGCAGATTAAACAGGGCCCATTTTACCTGGACATCTTGTTTAAATGTATACGTAAACACGTTTTATTGTGTTTTGGGCTGGTCTACAGTGTTGAGATAAATACAAGCACGCGACATAGCACATGGACTGCCTGTGGCTTTTCAAAATAACTTACTCAAATAATAATTTAGCAGTAATCCTAAAAATGTTCTAATATTAATACCACTGAGCAATTGAAAGCATGTAGTGTGTTATCCCCCTTTTTGGGCACCTCCCTCCTGGCCTGGTTGGTCATAATATCTTGTTACCATGTGTGTTTGGAGAAAAATTGTGACATCAAGACCATTATAGCTCTACAGCAATTTAGAGAAAATGTTGTGTTGTGACTAGATGATAATCAATATAAGTCAATGAATTTTACAGGGGATAGAGGCTGATGGTTTCTCGTCAGCTATTTTGTATGGGTGTGAGGCTTGGTTAAAAATGCCCTTAAAGCCTGTTGAATCACTCTACATAACCGGGGTGAAATCTCTACTTGGGGTGAGCTCAGGCGGCAGTGTGTGGTATAATGGGTAAGGAACTGGGTTGGTAACCAAAAGGTTGCCGGTTCGATTCCCAGGTCGGACACTGCCGTTGTACCCTTGAGCAAGGTACTTCACCTGCATTGCTTCAGTATATATCCAGCTGTATCGATGGATACTATGTATAAATGCAAAATAAATGCTGTGTAAGTCGCTCTGGATAAGAGCGTCTGCTAAATGCCTATAATGTAATGTATAGCTCTACTACACCTAACCTAACCTGCCTGTTGGAGGCAGGACTTCCTTCAGTGCAAGCCTTAGTGAGAGGTTAGCCAGGTTTTTGACCAAGATGAAGCAGCGTCATGGCAGGCATGCTTGATGATCCCTTGTGGCATGTGCTTGAAATAACGAGAAAAGAGAACCAAGTCACAAACTCACATTTATCTGAGATAACGGAGAAACATGTAGTGTGTTAGGCTGAGTTCCAGTAATGACCATTGTACAAAGCAGGTAATAAAAATTATGATGCATGGATGATTACAAAATATTTCAGAGGTGATCAAGGACTGTAAATCGGCTGACCCATCATAGCTGATATACGCTGTAAGCACACAAAGTTGACCAGTTAACATGTTGCTAATCTATAGGTTTGTGATGGAGTACTTGCAAGTAAGCAACTTTAAATTTACTTTCCCATTTTGTCTATATAAAATTGTATTTATTTATATATTCAAGCAGGGGAGTCCCATTAAAGCCAAACTCTATTTTTCAGGGGGACCCTGCGTACATACACGATACACTGCCTGGCCAAAAGAAAAGTCGCCGTTGCACCCGTCATGCAGAGTGCCCACTGTACAAGCCTCTGGAGGCAGTGTTATTATCTGGGGTTGCTTCAGTTGGTCAGGTCTGGGCTCAGCAACGTTATGCAGCAATAAAAATCAGCTGAATGTACTGAATGACCAGGTTATCCCATCAATGGGCATATTCCAGGACGACAATGCCAAGATTCATCGGGCTTAAATTGTGAAAGAGTGGTTCAGGGAGCGTGAGGAATCATTTTCACACATGAATTGGCCACCAGAGTCCTGACCTTAACCCCATTGAAAGTCTTTGGGATGTGCTGGAGAAGACTTTAAGGAGTGGTTCGACTCTCCCGTCGTCAATACAAGATCTCGGCCAAAAATGAATGCAACTCTGGTTGGAAATAAATGTGACGTTGCATAAGGTTGTCGAAACAATGCCACGACGAATGCGCACCGTAATCAAAGCTTCTGAAACATTAAAGGCATTTTTACCCAATTCAGTCCTTAAAACGTGGTCTGTCTAATGAGACGCAACCCTGAGATCTAGTAGAATAATTTGAGGTTTTCATTGAAAGAAGCTTGGAGAGGGATTTTTGCCAGTAAAGTTTTATAAATAAATAAAATACCAAGCAGTTTCCTCTGTAGGTCTAGAGAGAACCAACCCAGTGAGCAGTAGGTAAGGGTCACAATGATGAGGTCTGAACCCGTCATCCGTGATAAACCATGATAGATGTCACCCAGAGATACAAACAGACATAGGGGCATGCACATATAGAATGTCACCATAATCTAACACTGATAATATTGTAGCCTGCAAAATCTTGTTCCTACTACCCATAGACAGGCAGGACCTATTCCTATAAAGGAAGCCAAGTTTAGGTTTAAGCTTTGGTATAAAATCTGAAAATCTAAGATCTGAAAAAAAGATCACAATCCAACCAAAAACCTAGATACTTCATATAAATCATATATTTTGTGGAAGACCACAAGCTTGCTCTCTCGTAGAAGCTGAGGAATAAAGTATTGTGTCATCAGCATAGAAATGAACATTGCAGTTCTCCAGTAAATCTTTACCTTTACAGGGTTTTTACTGAAGCAAGTGATGTTAAGTACCTTCCCCACATTATTCCTACCTATAACAGCAGTGTCCTGCTGTCCAATTAGAACCCGTGACCCTGATTTGGTTGCAAGCCCAGTTGCGCAATCTCTCCCCCCATACGTCTGCTCTGAGCCAATTATATCGGATAATCTCAATAGTTCCGTCCCCTCTGATAGGTCAGAAGTGCAGTCATGCATTAATGAAGGGAAGAGGGTTGCTCCTTCAAAACGATTGTAGGGCGCAGCCACCGAGGGTGTGACGACGTTGGTTCACCATGGATTGCTTTGCTTGACAGTTTAACCATTTTGCGCTCTTATCCAGAGGGAAGACTTACATTCTCTTTACGTTGAATCCATTCATACAGCAGGGTGTCTACTGAAGTAATTAAAGTTATGCAACTTGGTGAAAGGTACAACAACGGCGCCCTATCACACCCACAGCCTTGGTGTTGCAAGCCCAGTTCCCCTAACCATTATACTACACTGCTGCCTAATTATTTTACACTGCCTGCGTCTATCCCCTCTCTGGAGTCGACTGATTCTCATGGCAGCGCCGATGACAAACACTCCAACCTTGTTTCTGAGATTAAGCGATGAGTCATGCCTGCCCGGGCCGTAACGCTGGAGGATTGATGGGTGCGTTGCGCTGGTGCTGCGTAATGGAGCGACTGCCACAGCCGAACGTATGAAGAAGCCCTGTTAAGCGATAAAAGAGCAACAGATGAAAAACGTGACGTGGTTGGAACGCTCCTGTGCTTCCTTATTTGCGCCCTGAAATGCTCGCCGGCGCGTTTGACCAATCAGAGGCATCGGAGTTTAGAAGAGAGCAAATGGGAATGTCATTTTCAATAGCCTTGACACAAAAATACGCAATTTACCATCTGTACAACGAGGATCCAGTGGTGGCATTTATTATTATTTTTTAAATTATTATTAATGGTAAACTTGCAGAAACGGAGGCTATTCGTGTCACCTGACAGAGGTAGTAACAGATTGGGAAAAACCAAACTCAATATGCAACATTCGTTTCTCCAGCAGTCAGCTGGTGTGATCGATGTATCCCCCGTTTTCTAAGACATGTATTGACAGCTGCCTTTGTTTCAGATGCACACAGTGGCTGACCCATTTCGGCTGCTAGGTTGCTGGAGGGACGGCAATTAGTGTGGCTAATGATTGCAATCTTTGTTTATTTGTGAATTCATTAATGCACTTGCCTTTAGTTAAATGGTAATTGAATTATTAGTAATGCAGTATGTAAAACAGCAGTGCCCCTTGGTTATTCTCTTTAATATGTTCACAAATTAGGAACCCTCCATTTCCCCTGAACTTTAATTGTTGTTTTGCCTTGCGTATTTTGGGAAAAACTGACTGCTTGATACCCCCCCCCGTACCAGCTTCACTTCATCTAAATATGAACTATTTTTATTGGTGAAATACTGACTACTGAAATGAATTGAACACAAACATCAACAAACTCAGAATGTCCTAGGTTACCACAGGAGGGTGAAATAATCTGATAGTGTGGTTGATGCAGAGATGCTTAGTAAGATTTACTGTAAAATCAATTCAATGACTTTGCACAAAGCTACATTCTTGAAATATTCTCAGTTGTGTTTCTGCAAAATTGGCTGCATTAGTTAACGTGGTAAAATGACCTGAGACTCTGTACTGACTCTAATAATGTCTGTTCTTGTGTTATTAGACCTAGGTGCAGTATTTGATAAAACCATTTTGCATCCACTTGGAAATTTGACTGGTATTCATAGAAGGGGGCTAAATTGGTCTCAGACTTATCTGACAAGTTGTTGACTTAAGAGACTATGCCTCAGAAAAGTGATCATTGCATAAGGGGTTCCACAAGGCCCGATTCTGGTCCCATTGATCCTCTGTTTATACATGCTCCCCCCATCATGTAGTCATACAAAAGCAATGTATTTAGTTTCACAGCTATGCTGATGATACGCAATTCTCTATATCCTCTGAAGATGTAAGTTAATGCACTAGATGGATATGATACTGAAAGTCACCAAATTTTGTCCAACAAACCAAAATAAGAAATAAGGTACTCCAACTACTACTGCTACTACTACTACTACTAATAATAATAATAATAACAATAATAATAAACTATTTATACAGCAGTTTTCATACAGTAAAGTAGCGGAAAGTTTTTTACAGACGTAACAACTTTACAACTGCAATGAAACCCCATAAAACTTCTATAAGTACAAGCAAGTAAACAGTGAATTTGCCAGAAATGAACAAAATCAAAACTCAACAAAGCAGCTCTGTGAAATGCCTTCTTAATAAAGTATGTTTTGAGCTGTGACTTAAGAAATGGGACTAAGGTTGTATTTCTAATATACTGTGGGAGAATGTTCCAGAGTTTGGGGGCATAACAATAGAAAAGCGGCTTGTCCTCTGCTCTTAAAACAAGCCTTTGGGACACACAGCTATAGTACAGCTATAGTACAGCTATAGCTGATCTAAGTGTTCTTCCTGGTTTGTACGGTATAAATGTATTATGTATCCAGGTGCCATCCCATGTTTGCATTTAAAAACCAACAATACATTTTTTAATGTAGTCCAAAACGAAGTGGGAGCCAGTGCTGAGATTTAAATACTGGAGTAATGTGTTCCCACTTTTTCATCCTTGTCATCACTCTGACTACTGCATTCTGGGTAAGCTGTAATTTTCCGATGAGTTCATTTGGGAAGCCTGAGAACAAAGCATTGACATAATCCAGCCTATCATAGAACAGCATGGGTCATCTTCTCAGAATCAGGCATGGTTAAATATGACCTTACTTCTGCTTTATTTCTTATAAAATAAAAAGACACTTTGGTGTCAAATGTGATTAATATGGGATTTCAAATGGCCCCAAGTCTGATTACCCAAAGATGTCAAACCTTAGATTTCAAGTTTATCATTTACATTATGCCTCCTGGGACCAATTAATATAGCTTCTATTTCATCTTCATCTTCATATTTATTGATATCCAATTTCTTCCAATATCCCAGTGATCCTTCCTACTGCATATCTGGCAGAAGAGTGATGGTTTGAGGCTCGTTTGATACATTACATTACATTACAGTCATTTAGCAGACGCTTTTATCCAAAGCGACATACAGTAAGTGCATACAGGAACATCATCGAAGTAACTACAGAACAGATAAGAAAGAACATCCTTCCCATAATGTAGCAGCTATCCCTAGTAATGAACATTGAATGTAGTTCACAGTAAGCCGTGGGTAAATCAGCTATGCAACAATTCTATTCTAAATACCATTATAAACTTCAACAAACAGTTAACCAAGAAACAAGTACCATGAGAGGTTCTACATTAAAGTATATCAGTCCAGGTGGAGTCTGAAGAGGTGTGTCTTCAGGCCATGACGGAATGCATGCAGGGTTGGAGTAGAACCTAGGGGAATGGAGAGTTCGTTCCACGTCTGAGGAGCTAGGGTGGAAAAGCTCCGCAGTCGGGATGAGCGAGAGTTGTTGACATGGAGGGGGAGGAAGTGTGAGTCGCCCTGCTGTAGATGAGCGAAGTGGTCGAGCAGTAACATAGTTCTGGATTAAGTCCTGTAGGTAGGCGGGGCCTGTCAGAACTTCGAACCTGATCCTGACTGCAACTGGCAGCCAGTGGAGTGACCTCAGCAAGGGGGTGACATGCAAAAATTTTATGAGGTTGAACACAAGCCGGGCAGCAGCGTTCTGGATCAGTTTAAGAGGCAGAATGGCACAGGTTGGTTGGCTTGCGAGCAGGGAGTTGCAGTAGTCCAGGCATGAGGTGACCATGGTCTGGACAAGAAGCTGGGTGGAGTAGGTGGTCAGGTACGGTCAAATCCTTCTGATGTTGTACAGGAGGAACCTGGAGGACCATGCCGACGCCTTGGTGTGCTTTTTGAAGTCCAGCTGGTCGTCCAGGACCACCCCCAGGTTCCTTGCAGAGTGGGAGGCAGCCACTATGGTCCCATCAATGGTGATGGCGAGGTCATGTAGTGGGGAGGTTTTGTATGGCATGAAGAGGAGCTCTGTCTTGTCGAGGTTGAGCTTCAGGTGATGGGTAGCCATCCACTCAGAGATGTCAGCCAGACAAGCAGATATCCTCTCCTTAACCTGTGGGGTAGAGGGAGGGAAAGAGAGGAAGAGTTGAGTATCATCAGCATAACTATGGTATGAGAAGCCATGTGAATGAATTACTGAACCAAAAGACTTAGTATAAATGGAGAACAGCAGGGGACCCAGTACAGAACCCTGCGGGACTCCTGTAGACAGGGGATGAGGTGCAGAGAGGGAACCATTCCAAGAGACTTGGTAGAATATATCAGTGAGATACGATACAAACCAAGAGAGGGCAGTCCCAGAAACGCCCATCTCAGCGAGTGTGGCTGTGTTTTGGTTGTGCTGCTCTGGTTTGCTTCACTGTTGCTTGTTCTAAAGAATTTGCTGCTCACCCTCTACCACCTGTTGTTTGGTTCTGCTTCTATGTACCGGGTTTTGGTATATCTCCTGTTTAGTAGGGGAGATGTGTCATTCTCCCTGTTTGATAGGTAGTGCATGCTGGTGCATGCACTAGAAGTACATAGAGCAGATCCATTCAGCACCAAACCAAAATGATTATATATTCATTCATATATTCAGTATGTGCGTTGTCCTGACAGAACTGTATTTATGTACCTGCCAAGACTGGATACATTTACCCATGTGGATTTGAAACCACGTTTTTATAAATTCAATATGTGAGTTGTCCTGAAAGAAATAAAGTTGATTAATATTATTATTCCTGGTCATCATTTCTTTGGAATTATTGTCACGATAATTATAATGCAGACAGGTTGAGTAAATGCCAAGCAACCAGCAACAGGAATTATGCTTTAATTATCATTTAATGTCTGAACTGAACTGATTATGTTCAATTCATGTTCATGACTCCACATACATATTATTGACAAGCATTGTAAAGTGACCACTCCAACAGAGAGCTACAAGATCTCAGTGATTATCCTCTACTGTATTTTGTGGGAAATCAATATTAATATATGATCAATATAGTAGTCTGATTTTAGTCCCTTTAAAAAGGCACATAATTGAAAAACAAGCTTTGGTCTACCAGTGTGTGTTAGTGCTTTATTTCTTCTGTATGTTGAAAAGTCCTAAGCAATGTTGGTCTTGTTTAATGTGGATATGAAAATAGACAAGTAACAGTAGTACTTTACTACAGTTATTGCACCACAAAATGACGTCAATCACCATGACGTGGCGCTGTAATGGCGACATGTAATCCAGCTGTCTCTCGTGTACGTGTTTGTTAATTTGAATGTGTTTTGTTGTGTTGGGCTTTTGTCTTTTGTTTTTTTTCAAGCGCTATGTGTCTGTTGTGGTACGGGGAAGCGGATGGAGTTTTTTCGGGGCACTCCTGCTGCTCGTTTTTGTAATATTGACAAATTGTCAAGCCGGGATGATTTTGTCTGTGGTCGTCACCATGGAAAACTCTGTCTGTGGTCGACGTGTTCGCATTATGCTTGGGAATGTCCGTTAGATCTGCAGCCACGGAGTTTACCATCGCTCTTCACCGGAGTTGAAGGTGTCGGGGCTGATCCGGGACTGCAGGAAATCTTCAGAATGTCACCAGGGAAGGAGAAGATAATGCAGAGGAGTGAGGCGGCGCGACTGGGAAGGCTGAGCTCCGTTTCGACAGTGGAGAGACCGCAGCACTGCGTGTATGGAGGAAAGTCGTGGAGGCGGAGTTTGAGTGTTGTGACACTGGACATCTCAGGACAGCGGGGGCTATTTCTAATCATGGCTATTCCACTTTAATTCACTTGATTAATGCAATGATTCTATTGAATGTCTTTATTTGATATGTTTGTTTATGTGTTGTGGGTCTGCCCCACTGTCTATGTCTTTTTTGTTGTTGCTGGGGCTACAACTGAAGTTCCCTAACGGGAAAATAAAAGTTATTCTATTCTAAATAGTTTTCCATGTAGGTGGATGTTTGTGAGTTTGGGACATGGCGTTCAAATTGGAGATGCCACTACAGCTTCATTATGTGCAAAATTAGTGCTCTGGTACTTGGACTACACTTATGAATGAACCGTTTGGTCATTGAGCATACTTCTGGTCTTTGTCACTGTTCAGTCCTTCCAGTGCCTGTCCTTGGCAGTATTTGCATGGCTAGAAGAGATGCTGGGAATAAAAGTAATTTCCTACCTCCAAGAAATTGTGTTACTAACCAAAGCAGACAAACACAATTTTCACAAGACAACGGAATCAGTGGGTGTTAGTGGGTGCTTAGAGGCAATTTTGTTAATGTTGGACAGAACAATGATACAAAGTACATATAATCTGAAAGAACACATTAAAGCTCTGATTCAGCAGTTTTCCAGCATTGCTAAAGTAAAGTTTTAAAGAAACACCATCAAGGGACATATTGTAATTATTATTTCAATGCTGACAGCTTAAAATGGCCTTCTTTCATGTTGGGGAAAATGTCTGTCATCACAATTCATAGTATAAACAAGGTACGCAATCAGCATTTCTCCTGAAAGTAGTTAGACTTGTGGCTTCTTCATCACAAAGAGTTTGCTGTTTGCCAAGTGGTTTAGAGAAAAAGTAAGATTTAAACAGCAACCTGCTCAATAGAGATATCAGTTAAATGCCATAAAGTGCATTAACAGCAGAGGTGGAAATCCAGGGGACATAAAGTAAAAGTCCTACCGGGTGTTTCTTCCACCCATAGACTCAGCCAGCTGATTTAACTAATTAGTTCTACTTCCTCACTGAAGAATTATGTTAAGTAGGAAATCCAGGTGATTGGAGCAAAATACTGGAGAGGACTTTTACTTTATGTCCACTGGATTTCCACCTCTGATTTACAGAGAAACATTATTCATGAAAACATAGGAACCAAACAGCTGAAATACATTTCCCTGCTGCACTAAATCAAACGTAATGATGAAACTGTGAAAACGGTGTGAACATGATTATTTAAGAGCTCCTTTGTATGTTCTTTTATCAGGCAGAATGATTGCATGAGATTACCTTCCAGTACCAAACATCCCCTACTCTCTGAACACTGACTGGGCAATTGCCTGTCTGGTGATCTCCTGCAGTTTCCAGCTGATTTGACACATGTAGGAGTCTTGATATTGGAGGGGAAAAAACTGCTTTAAATGGCCCAGTGTTGTTCACAGATGACGGTCTCTTTGTAATTTTATTATCAGTCTCGAGTCATTCCTTTCACCAGACCACACGTGAAATGGTTTCATCTTTTTCAGAATTGATATCATCACTTGATGATATACAAATATCATCTCACAACAACAGAGCATGCCAATTTAGCATATATGCATATTAAAGTTGGCTTGATTGATACTTATGGTGACTGTGTGCAAATGACACCCACATCAAAAGGTAAGAGGCCAGGCCAAGCGGTAACGGAGGGACACTTTTGCTGTATTTTGCCCTAGTACTCCTGTTCTATCCAAGGCTGAGTGAAATAACAACTGGTATTATATAAAGGCTACCTTAGACTACAAACTGAGGGAAAAAAGTTTGGGGGCAAACAACTTATTGGGGGTAAAATTTATTTAAAAAAACAGAGCGGTAACGGAGGGATGCAAAATTAACATGTTTTTATACTTTTTTCAGACATGCATATCATACGGTTCCTTAGGTGAAAAGGATTATCTTTCTTTTTCATATTGTACTATTACCACTTAAATATGAACATGCTAAATGGTAAGCCTCTTGAGCTGCTCAATTTCTATGGGGCGAGGTTTAAAGTCAGATGGTCATGGTAACGGAGGGACATTGACAAATGGTAACGGAGGGACACATTTTCACCCCCCTCAAAATCATCATTCTGCCAACTGTTTGTCAAAACTGGCTATACTACATCAAGACACATCCCAATAAGCTTTATTCTGGAATGTTTCCCATCTCTAAGTAGAAAATTCATATTAAAGAAATTGAAAAAACAATGTTTTTTTGGTAACGGAGGGACAGGCCGAAATGAGAATCGAGAATTGTTTTAATACCTTTTCAAAAAAAATGTTTAAAAAATTCTAAAAATGAAAAAAAAAAAACATTTTATCCTAAACCATTCACTCTACTGGGATGCCTATTCATAGCATCATTAGAAAAATGCTATTTATTCATACTTTATTAAAAAGAGTTAAAGGATAGAATCAGGGGGAAAGTGCATCTGTTCAAGTTCATCAACCCCAATGGATTCAAAAGCCCATAACTTTTTTTCTAGTAAAGATAATTCAATATTATAAGTTTTTTTCTGTACACCTTGGAATGTTGGCTTCAAGAGCAGGCAGATAGGAAGTCATAATGTTCATAATGTTCAAGTCATAATGTTCATAATGTTCATAATGTTCATAATGTTCAAGTCATAATGTTCATAATGTTCAATTCATAATGTTTCAAATCTTGCCTCCCCTTGGCCTGGCCCATATGTATAATAATGTCTAGTATACACCTGTGGTTATTTAGGAGAAAGAAATTTGATATGTTTTATGATAAGTATCTGGAACTGTAGCCCATATGAGAAAACAATTCACTGTACTGAACTGTACTAAAAACAAAGCAAAGTTAAAATCCTCGACTATATACTCTATTATAGTATTATTTTTAGTTTAAATGTTAATAAACAAGCATGGATTTGCAGATAGTATTTTAAGAATATGTACCAATAATTTATTAAAAATATTCTTACAGGTGGGTTGCATTTCATTGTGGTGTCACTCCCTGATAATGTCCAATAATCTTGCTGTAGAAATGATGTGGTGGTAAAAACAGATGAATGTTATTGCATTGATTAGCAGGTTGTAGTTTTAGCTTTCCTGTGTATTTCTAGAGGACTGGGCACGTATTATTTGATGGGCAGGGGAGTTAAGTTAAATGGATCAGTATACGCTGTCTGTGTTGGATGTGGGGAGCTCTTGGCAAGCCTTTGAATGGGCCTGGGTGACTCTTATGCAGACACAGAGAAACTGAATGCTAAATTTTTTATCTCTGGAAAGAAACAATAGATTTTTGTGTTCCGTGAACTCCATTGTAAATCAATCCAACAGCAGTACGTGCGCAGGGGCATTTTATTAAACTGGCGGGAAAAGTTCTGTTTCGAAAGATCCCTTCTGATTGGGTAATGAAAAGCATTAGGGACAGTCCATGTGAATTTGGGGTGAGGGGTTCACAAGAGGAAAAGACAGGGGGTGCGTCCAAATATTCTTCCCTCCCCACCTCCACTCCCTCACTACCACTCCTCTCTTACCCGGAAGTATGCAAAACTGTGAACGTTTCGAGGACAAGTATTTGCATGTACAGTATACAATGTACCTGATATTGCGGTTTGTGTCGAGACATTAATTAATATGTAACCATTAATACGTAATTAAGATGTAATCAGCGACATTAGATTAAAACACAAAGATCCGTTTCCGGGGCACAGAGTAGAGGAGGTGGTAGTGGAGGAGGAAAGGTTGCATTTTTCGACTATTTGGCACCCAGAGCCTTCTAACCATAGTGTAATTTCCTTAACAGCGAAACACACACATCACTGTTCAGAACACACACTATTGTTTATATTTTAATAATTACCCATTAGCTGCTGTATTTTTGTCCTGATATTTACCTTTTGGAAAGGAGATGGTCAATTCAGAATTTCACAACCATATTGATTGTTTAATGTTTTTGCTATGTGTCATGTATGATTAAAATATTTGAACTGTTAAATATATTTCAATTCTGTCGGGATTAGGAACAAGTCTAGTTCTATGTGCAATGTTTGTCAGTAAATACTCTTTAAATGCAGTGCCACCTTCTCACTTGTTTCTGTTCACTCAACATTTGGACTACTTCCTCTGTAAAGAGCACTCTTTATCTGCCATTGGTCCATAAAGGACATTAAAGGACAGTTGTTTCTGTGTTCTGCAGCTCTCTCCATTTGACCTGAAATAGCCTCAAAGCAGAGGTAGATTCAGTCAGTTTATTTAACGGAAGCCCGATGAAGTCATCCCATGAACTATTGTACAGTTTCTTTCTTTTATAATAAGATTACTTATGAGCTGCAAAAATCTTATCATAGTAACAGAAGATCAACTTATTGTGATCTGAAATATTCAGACACATTCAACAGATGATCTTGAAGAGGAGGGTTGAGATATAGAGTGTATTAAGTGTGTTCTTGGATATTTTTTCAGGGATTGCAGAGGATTTAATCAAATCGCGGATTTCTGTCTTTTAAAAAAACACTTAAAAGGCATTTTAAAGGCATTTAAAAAACACTACTTTAGATGGGATGCCTGCTGCTTATTTTGTAAAAGGAAGAAGCAACTGACCAAAGGAACTGAAACTGTGACTACTGGCCTTCTCATGAGTACCCTCCCCACCACCACCAAATATGTTTCAGAAGCATACTAGCCATACAGAAAATGAACATGTAGACTGAATTCTAAGTGCTTTGCGTTCGCTCTGCGTTTAACTGTTGACACAGTGGCACCCAGGACAAATTCAAGTACAGACTCAGTACCGCCCAGCAGTTAAAATGACACATTGCTGTGAGTCTGTTGAGGGCTATGAGCATGAGAAGGAAACAATGCAGCAGAAAGTGATAGTAAACAGCCAGTACCCCATAGCACTTCCCTCTCTATTTACTCCACCACTTGGGTTGAGCTGCTAGTTGGCTTGACAACCCCCTTGTCCACCCAGAAGCTCAATTCAGAGAATAGAGAAGCTGGCTCCGTGTCTGCTTTGATAGTATAAGCAGTGTGATATGCAGTGCATTTCCTGACCGGAGCAGTTAATAAGAGTGAGTCCGTCAGGGTATTGGAGAGAACCAGCACAGAACGCCAGTGTGCAACGCTAAAACACAGCCTTCACATCCTCCCCCCAACTGTATTACCTCTCTTTTCCTCCGCAGGGACTGGTTTCCAAGGTAACAGAGGCTGCAGTGTAACCCTGATCTTTGAGTGGACATAATTGATTCCTTTTTTAAAATTGTATTTCCTTATGAACTACAAGAAAAAATGCTATGCAATCCTGGTGCATATTTTCAAACATGATGAGCATGTTAAAGAACAATGATTCAGTTAGCATGTTAAAGAACAATGATTCAGTTACAAGCTGAAGTTCAGTCAACAAAGCAGTGGTGTTTACAGTTTTTCTCAATTGCTTAAACACAATTCCTGAAACACAAAACACATTCTCAAAATGTTTAACTCATGTTTCAAACAATTTTGTCAATGAGTACAACAATTACACCGAATTAAAATATATTTTTATCAGTGCATAAACAAAGGCACACAATATACAATATAAGTATCTGGGTCAAAATGACACAGTCAACCCTGAATGCATGTTCCTTTACCTTCACTAGGTAAATAGTGTTGCAGTCAAAAGAGTATGCCACACAAAAGAATTCTCAACAAAAATATGTGTTCACAAGTTTGACAAAATATCTTTACTGTAGTAAAACGAGAACAAACGCAAGCGTTTACAGTAAAGCAAAACAATGATACAGCACGGTAAATTTGAGGCGGTCAAGCTATAATGTGTAAAAAAACAACAAAAAAACAAACAAGACATTTCCTCTAGCTTTGCACTGCCCATCCACTCGCTCCTCTCTGTTGGGCTACAACTGTTCATCAACATCGCACCTGATATTTCCCCTTGTCATGCAACGTTGGAAATATCTCCTTGTATGCCACTGCCATCCCCTGCAAGCTTCTGGTGTGATGTCCTCACACCCAGCATCCATGGCTTCTAGCAAGGACATCTGGGTATGAGGCTGGCGGTCATACGATTTCCATCTCCATGCTGAAAATAATTCCTCAATTTAATTGAGGAACGGTGAATAGGGTGGGAGGAACATCATTGCCATCCTTGGATGGGCATCAAACCACTCCCTGATGAGAGTAGATCGGTGAAAGCTGATATTGTCCCAAATTACTACGTACACTGGCCCTAATTCAGCCCTCACCAACCCCCTCTCATCCTCAGGAATGAGATTGCCATAAAGGACCTCCAAGAAAGCCAGGAGACGCTGGGTGTTGTAGGGCCCAATGACGGGGATGTGGGCAGTGACACCATTTTCTGATATGCCAGCACACATCGTTACGTTGCCCCTGCGTTGACCTGGCACATCAATTGTGGCCCGGTGACCTATAAGATTTCTGCCACATCGTTGAACCTTTGTTAAATTGAAGCCTGCATCGTCAACATATACAAATATGTGTGGCGTTTCGTTCGCCTCCAACGACATTACTCTCTGCAAAAGATACAAAAACATATAGTTTAGAAACCCATGCTACTAGAGTACAGTAAAGTACATGCACGCCTACAGTACATCCAAAATGTTGATTATATATTCTAAAAAGAAGGTATCTATGTAACGTTACTATGCAATGGTAAGACATTACTGTAGTGTACATTAATGAGGTCTTACCTGTACATACTGTTGCCTGAGCTCCTTCACCCAGTCACTATTCCTTTCAAAAAGAACAGTATACTGTTGTTTGAGTGATAATTGGTTTCTCCTCAACACCCGGTCTATTGTGGAAAGGCTCACTGTGTTGATGTTTCCAAATATGCCATTATCTTTTATCACAGCGCTCTGAATATCTCAGAGTCTAATGGCATTATCTTCTATCACAGCGCTCTGAATGTCATAATGAATGTATTAGTTGCTTTGAGCTGTGAGAAAATTAACTCATTTGTGGATACAAGATTTGCCTGCATTTTGGATAAATTGCAGACATTAATATTTTTATAAGGGAGCCATACTTGTAGTCCTATGTTCATAAAGAGATCCTGAGTGCCAGTGTATTGGTTTTTGTTTGTACTATTTTGCATGTAATGATTTGCACAGTGAACATATGTATAAATAGATGTGGGAGTGATGGTATTCAAATGAGAAATGGTATAATCCATTTTGATTAGGGTGACTTAATCAATTGATTTTTGTGTCAATTACTGACATTTGTGTTTACTAGTTCGCAGAACTGTGCTTTACAGCATTTTGTGTTAAAGAAATCAAATATGATATAGTGTTATGAACAAATGAGTTAATGTTGTGGGGTTTGTGCTTACAGTTTTGAGAATGTGTTTCAGGAATTGTGTTTAAGCAATTGAGAAAATCTGTAATGTATCAGTGACTTCTGCTCAATTACAAAACCAAACTCCAGTGGTTCCCATAGCTGAGGAACTTTGAATTCCGGAGCAGGTGAATGTTGCTGAAAGTTGTGCTTGAAAGATAGGACAAGGCTTAGTTAAATTCATTCTGAGCCTTAAGTTTCATTTGGGGGTTCATCTGGGGTCGAAGTGAGGCTTCGGAGTGATTCCCATATAATTGGAACACACCCTCCGGTCCCCTTTTTAAAAAAATGGGAACCACTTACCTGTTACTGTTACTTACTTCCTGAAGTCTGTGACCAATCAACATCAAAAGACTCTCGATATCTTATTTTCAGGTACTGTTACAAGCGATACTATAACCTCTCTGCATTTGAACTGATCTCTATGAGAATTGGGGGGTAAGACTAGATTCAGCTGTAAATTACGCTGGTACAGTATGGAACACATGACTGGCAAAATGGCTGGACGTCATCAAGGGTCTCAGGTATCAAACGAGCCCCAAACCATCACTCTGCGGCCAGATATGGAGTAGATGTGGATGGATCCCTTTAAGGGTTGTTTCTCCTGACTTTTTTCCCCATAGAGTTCTATAGGAAAATGAGTCAGGAGAAATAACCCTTGCAGTGATCCATCCACATCTACTCCATATCTGGCAACAGAGTGATGGTTTGGGGCTCGTTCGATAGCTCAGACCCTTGAATAAAGGCTTGAAATATTTCACTCTATGTGTAATGAATCTATATAATATATGAGTTTCACTTTCTGAAATGAGTGACAAAAAATATTGAACTTTTTCACGATAATTCCAATTTTTTGAGCTGCACCTGTACAAAGTCAATCATCGACCTTTAGCCCAAGGTGGTCCGGTTCCATGTACAACTTATGAACCTACTTGTGTTCAAACATGTTGTTTGTTAAGGACAAACCGTAACTAGCACAGAGTTCCAATAACGTATAAAAATTGTTGTAGTTTCTCTATGGTGACAACAAAATGTGTAAAAATACCCTTTAATAAAAGCTCAGAATCTGTACTTCAGCCACAATTGTTTGATAACGGCCACAAGTGCTGAATACAATATTTTTGACAATACAGTAATGAATTACAATGTGTCAGTGTTTTGTTGCTTGATTAAGTGTACATTACACAGTAGCGCTCTGTGTATGTTTGCGTTGGTCAGCTCTTCAATGTAAAGCGATTTTTGAACCTCGATATCGCTGCCGTTTCAAAACCAATCTCAATGCCACCTAATTTTCACAGGTGGAATACAATCGCCATGGGTGCCAAATACAGATTTTGGCATAGCCACATTACGCCATTACTATGTCGTGGACACCCTCTAAAAATTTGCATAAACATTTAGACTTTTTGGCGTGACCATAGCTCAATTTAAATCAATGGATCCCGACACAAGACCCCCTCATTCTGTCAGTCATTTTGAGACATGCATGCTTTTTATACTTGTATGGCTGTAGACTTAATTTGAATGAAATAAATAAAAATGTTGATGATGAATTGTCCATAGACCTAACATGGGGGAAACAAAATGCTAACTTATAAATCAAGCTAGCTTTTCAACATATGAACGAACACGAGAACAATGGGAGACCGCTATATCCCGGCACACACAGGCAGTAGATAGGCAGCCACACTAATATGGAGGACCATAAATGCCAACATTGATAAATAGATATTGTAATAAATACATAAATGGATAAAAGTACGAGAAAATAAATTTAAAAAATAAGTAAATGGACACAGAATATAAGAAACAAAGAGATAAAATAAGAATGTATTAATTTATTGATTCCTTCAGTTATTAATTAACTGAAATAATAATTTTGCTAGCAGCAAGCTAACACTGCGCATGTTCGTCACAGCTTCCGGTTGTATGTCACTAGCATAATATATACATCAGAGACATCCTGCTTTTCCAAATCTATCTGGAGCGGTAATGTCCAGGCTCTTCACAGACACTTCCCGTACAGGAGACCCGTGTGTGAATGGGGAACACCGCTACCGAACCCGGATAATTGAACCCGGGACTCATGTGTTCCATGTGTGAAGGGGGCTAATGTTACTAGCTATCTGACAGCTGACATGGTGTGTCATCATTACTGATAATATTGTGGACACTTTAGTAGCTAACATAAATTTGTTTTAATCTCGCTAGTGAAGTTAGATAGTAGCTGTATTCTTGCTAGCTTTGTCATTAGTTAATGTTAGTGAAGTTTATGTTAGCAGTTGGTGCTGTTCGGGCAGAGTTGTGTGGAGCTGCTGATCATTGATATGGCAAAATATCTTTTAAGCAAAATATCCACCTTGCTCTCTCGAGTTGATTTGCCCACTTCTTGTGATACAGAAAAATGTACCGTAAAATTCAAAATTTGCTTAGGACTTATAGGTTAAAAATAGGTAGTTTTCTGTGCTGTAGCAGTTTAAGGAGAGTGTCAGAGAGAATAAAATTAGATGGAACTCTGCACAAGACTGTTCTTCAACGGTAGTTTGAATGTTCAATTAGCATTTTGTAGCTACCATTTTTATGCCCACATGTTGAATCAAAGGTCAATTAATTTATGGCATCGTAGAATTATAAAGCTTTATTTAAAAATTGTAGCATAAACAGAAATATATTTAGTCCATTTCATATCCAACATATTGCTTTGTCTACTTTAGCGATTAGAGTTGTAGAATTTGAGCAAGGTTGTTGGGAAAAAAAGTCTTAATCTTAATAAAGAATGTTGTACTTCACTATATGAAAACAGTTGAAAAACGAATTTTTCCCATATTTGCTTTATGGCAAGATATTGCTAAGATGAGTTGATCTGCTTTTCGTAATTGGTGCTGAAATGGCAGACATATTGACGGCCGAAATTTGGGTTTCAACGTGTAAGTTCCAACCAAAACTTAGGGGGGCGATACCGCCCCGTAATATATGAAATTAAATATTCTATTCTGTTCGCCTTCTTTCCCTCTTTCACGTAACACACGTTTTCATATGCAAATTAATTTGTGATGAAATATGTGAATTCACGTATTACATCATCTAGCAACATTAGCAACTTCTAGAACATGTGTTAGCTACTTTCTGTAGGAAAAAAGACAAGATAATATGGTCTCAGAAGACCTCTAGAAAACAAAACTGAGCACATTATTGTCAATATATGTGCAATTTATAGCTTTCAGAGGAAGCTCATAATGACTGCTTGGGTGCTTGTGTGTGTGTATGCACAAGCACCCACATTAATGTTACTCTAGCACAGGAAAATTCACTAGCACAGGAACCAGTTAATTAGTCCAATTTTCTGGTGTAAACATACCCACTTGAGAGGGATCACATGGGCGGCTGTGGCTCAGGAGGTAGAGCGGGTCGTCCGCTGATCGCAGGGTTGGCGGTTCGATTCCCGTCTCCTCCTGTCCACATGTCGAAGTGTCCTTGGGCAAGACACTGAACCCCAAATTGCTCCCAATGAGCAGGCTAGCACCTTGCATGGCAGCTGCTGCCATTGGTGTGTGAATGGGTGAGTGAGAGGCCATTGTAACGCGCTTTGGATAAAGGTGCTATATAAGTGCAGTTCTTTTACCATTTACCATCACATCAAAAAAACATAGAAAGGAGCAGGCATTAAATTACTGAAGATCATGGAGAAGCTTCTCTTGGCGGGGAAATCTCAAACTGACAAAAGTGATGTTATATGACCCTCAAATGAACCCAGGAGCAGGAGCCTCAGGGAAATGGTTTTGTGTTATTTCATCTTCAAGAACAAAGTGAGGGATGTTTGGCTTCATTGGCAGTAGCAGCAGCACTGAACATCAAGGAGTTATTCGCCCTTGAACAGACATTGCAAGCAGTCATTATCATGCTCAGTGTGGCCTACTGAGAATCCCTCTGTGATATTCAGCAAAGGGCCTTTTCTAGATTTTTCTGGTAAATTAAGTCCCAGTTCTGACCAGACTGACTGTGGCGCACAAGTATTACCACTGTAGGGGATTCGTGGACAATGTGTTGGCTCGAGGCTGCATGAACATCAAAGCATCTTTTTGTCAGAATGATGTGGCAGCCAGAAGATCAGGAATTCCTTGGCCTCCCTGGTGCTCTCAGAACATCCCATGGTTGATTAAAGAGAATTTCAGAGATTACACAGAGAGCTGTCTGAAAATGGGCACGGGAGACCTGTGGTATAAAGTGAGGATTTGAGATACTGTACCCTGCGTAAACGATGCCATGATACAAACAGAATAAAAATGACGGATTCATTCCATCTTTCCATCGTCAGGTACAGCATGGTCCTATAGAAAATATATATGGAGCCAAGACCATAAACATATGCAGGGAAAGCAAGCCTATAAACACACACACATACAAATGCAGGCATATATTGGATGATCAGTATGATTTAAAAATACGAAAAATTTAACTTTTGGAGATTTTCAATATTCAATTTAGGGGCGTGGCCCATCTCTAATTTTGGTTCAGCCTTCCTGTATCTTGTATTTGCATCTCAGAAACAAGATTACAATTGTATGCAAAAATGTGAAAGCATAGCAATGTAAATATTCAATGACAGTAAGCGATTCCCTTAAATAAAGTTACCATCTCAATAAAAAGCCTGTCCCAGTTATTTTAGTCCCATTCTCTTTCGATGCCAACATGACTATGAGATGTCATTCCAATGAGATATTCTGTAGAAGAAACTCTGCGCCAGTGTCAAAAAGGTTACCACAGGTGCGTAGCTTCAAAAAACATGTATAAATCTTCAAATATGGGGTACTTACTCCAAGAAGAATTTCTTAGGCTGAGATGCAAAAAGTTGGCTTTTTATTTCATCATAAATGCAAAATGATGTATAGTGCAAAAGGTGCAAGATCATAGCAAACGTTTCAGTCAAAGACTTTCATCAATGAAGCCTGGGGTCCTATATCGAACTGCATTGCTGTTTCATCCAAGAAAATAAATGTTTTTATTATTTTGTTATGCTCTCCCTCATAGCTGACATTAACAAGCATGTCTGCAAAGTACTGGGTGTCTTTCTGAGTGGTGTCACACCAAGAAGCTGGTTCGCCAAAAAAATTATTATCAAGTCTTCCAGCACTAATCTGAGAGTCACAACCACCTTTATCACTTACTGTCAGGGAGCCTGCATTTCTTTAGTCTTGGCCTAGAGTACATTTCTTGGACACCCGTAAGTGTTTTGAGGGCAATGAGAGAGTCCGCACAGATAAGCCTTCTCTTCTGGTTCTTGGCTGGCTTTTTTGTTTTCTCAGTTCATTAATATTTTTCAGCCTGGGGAACATTCAGAAAATGTTCTTTCCATCCCGGGACCCTTTTTCTGTTGATGCCATTTTGCCTTGTGGCCTCATGTCAGTGTAAATGCATCTGTCTTAAACTGTAATATACTGTCCTGACCAGTTATGACAGGTTTTATGCCATGTTCATGACGGTGTAAAGTCGGTTTATGGAATACAACGCAAGCAGTGCCTTTACCCAATCAAAATGTGAATTCACAATATCTTAGTAAGATACACTGAAACAATTTTACAATGCTATTATTGGAGACCTTTTTTTGTTCATATGTTTGCATAATTGTCAAGAGAGAGGAAGACAGGCGTACTGTACTGCCTGACAGAGGTATTGCAGTATTTCTACAAAAATAAATGGATTGTCTCAGAGCCAGCTCCTTGTCAAGGCTGTATATCAAAAAAATATTGTATTTATTGATTTTTTTATACTGTGTTTCATTCCACCTTCCTATGACATGAAAGGATTTATTCGTCTTTGACCGACATTGTTGACATAGAGGTGGTGTCCTGTACTTCTGGAGACTTAGTGACACCAGGATGCAACCAACTTCTGCAATTCTCTTACTGTGATCCTTGGAGAAATGTTTGCCTCTCTAACAATCCTCCTCACTGTGCGTGGGGGGAAACTACACTAGCGTCCTCTTCCAGGCAGCTTCATTACAGATCCAATTGCTTTAAGCTTCTTAAGTATTGCCCTAATGGTGGAAATAGGTTTCAGACTTGAATCTATTGTTGTACAGCCATTGTCTGATTTATGAAGGTTAACAACCTTTTGTCTCATTTCATTTCTGTCTTTTCTGATCTTCCCCATGTTGATGGGTGACAAAGGGATTTTAGCCTGTGTGTCATTTTATATGTGTGCTTAAAAATAGTAAAATATGAATGGGAATATACTTCATTTAGGTTTTGTTTGTAGCTATTCCTAGTATTGCCAATAATTGTGGCACGTTTTTTGAGAACATACATTTTTTATGATTTTTTTTTCTTTTACCTAAATTAAAGTTTAGTTGTATGTTAGTCCAGTGTCAGTCATGCATGCCTAAGCCATATACTCGTCTCATCTGTCCAATAGACTTTGTTCAGAGACTCTACGGTGTTTTTAACCCTCCTATTATGTTCGGGGTCAGTTTGACCCCATTCAGTGTTTGACGTCTTTTAGAAATCAGTTAACCTTATTTTTTCCATTTTGTATGACTTTGGTGGGATTTGATGGGATTCAATAATAAACATGCAATAAACAAAAATGTTTTCAAAAGTCCTGTACCAACTTTGTATACACAGGTGTTGTGTGGGGTAATTTCAGACTGATGCAACTTTTTATTTTTTTGCAGGTGATTCTGGGTACTTTCCCATGCAGGTTTTAGACTTCACAATCATTCACTTACCTCAAGCAGATTTTTAACATTTAGGGATAAATGGCTAGTCAATTGAGAGACATTACGAAGGCGACACACAAAGTGTCAAAAATACTACGATCATTTTGTGTTTGATTAAACTGTTGGGGTCAAATTGACCCCAATCATAAAATTTGTCATAAAATGTCAACACAATACGAGGATTAAATACTATTAAAACAATAATAATTAATTTCTTGCTGAAGCATCTGCTTTATTTAACAAAACTAGCTTTTTGTAATGGGAGTCCTGTGTGAATGTTAGAATAGCAAAAAAGTGCCGTCTCGTGTCCATGACATTTCTCCCGAGTTACATAAAATTGAACTCGCTGTCATTAAACTGCCACAGCACAGAAACTGGCCGTAATATCTACTTTTGTCCCCCACCACAACGAAGCACCCCGTACGTGCGTCTGTCTGTCTGTGTGTCACACATGTATGTACCAGAGCCCACCACCAGAGGGGCACTATTACAATTAATTTTCCCATAGCCAAGTACATTTTGCTTTGTACATAAAAAACTATAGTCTCTGGCATTTCTATTCAGCAGACCGTCGACTTTCTAAATCCACAGAGTTCAGAGCTTAAGGTGTTTAGTAGCACTTTGTGGAAAATGTAGAATCTACATGCGTTTTCCCATTAAGCCTTTGGTAGTGGATTTGTTTTGTGCGCCACTAGATGGAGACATTGTACAGGTGAGCACTTAGTCACAGGCTGAGATGTATAGAGTTTGGCTAGTTAGTTATAGTCATTATATTTCACAGCATAGATCAGATAAGGAAGTGTTGCAGTGTGTGAGTTGTGCCCAGCTGCGCCTGAGATGTACCATGTAATCCAATCAGCTAGTCTAATATTTCATAGGCTATTAGGCTACCTGCGACAGCAGACCACAATCAACACAGTGAAAACACTAGCCTACTGAATTTTGAATTGAGTTTAACTTCCACCAATACTCAGTGCTTGATTTAGGATGAAAGAGGAACAGGTGCTGTCTTTTTCCAAGTGGGCCCATTATGTTCACCGAAATTCACAAATGACATAGCATCTGGATAATTTTTCAATGAAGTGTTGCAGTGTGTGAGTTGTGCCCAGCTGCGCCCGAGATGGACCATGTAATCCAATAAGCCTGTTTTGTTAGCTACTAATGTTACTCCTTGTCAGACACTTCCACAATATTATCAGTAATGAAGCTACAAGCACCACACTGTGTCAGGTATGAGCTAGCTAGTAACACGAGCGCCGCACTGTGTCAGGTATCAGCTAGCTAGTATGACAAGCGCCACACGGTGTCAGGTATCAGCTAGCTAGTATCACAAGGGCCACACTGTGTCAGGTATCAGCTAGCTAGTATCACAAGGGCCACACTGTGTCAGGTATAAGCTAGCTAGTATCACAAGGGCCACACTGTGTCAGGTATCAGCTAGCTAGTATCACAAGAGCCACACTGTGTCAGGTATCAGCTAGCTAGTATCACAAGGGCCACACTGTGTCAGGTATCTGCTAGCTAGTATCACAAGGGCCACACTGTGTCAGGTATCAGCTAGCTATACAAGGGCCACACTGTGTCAGGTATCAGCTAGCTAGTATCACAAGGGCCACACTGTGTCAGGTATCTGCTAGCTAGTATCACAAGGGCCACACTGTGTCAGGTATCAGCTAGCTAGTATCACAAGGGCCACACTGTGTCAGGTATCAGCTAGCCATACGGCCTATGGAAGAAATTAATGGGTTTTTTCTAATTCCTTCAAAATAATGTACGACATTTGGAAGTTTGTTTGTACATGAAAAAAGATTTGTATTATATTGTATTATAAAAGGTTTGTATTATATTGCATTTGTTGCCTAACGGTAGTTGTATCCTCCCCCCAAAAGTCAGTTTTAGAGTGATTACACCTGTGTACGTGTGGAGCACAAGTCTGGGTGGTGGATGAGTGAGAGACGGTGTCGTAAAAGTGTGGAAAAAAGGAAGAACTGCCGAGTAAGGTAGGCTGTTTCACATCCTAGACCAGTTAGAACAGTCTTGTTTGGTAACGAGGACTCCAGTATTCACAGGGGGGTAGCCCTGCATTAGCATGTCCTGTTTGATGGAGTACGGGGCACTGGTAGTCTCGCACAGTCACCAAGGCAGTAATTACTCTCCACCTTTGACCTTCGCTCCCCTCCCCAATTTCCCACCTCGCTCGATTTGTGTCCATTTCTGGTCTCTGCTCCAGTCACACCTGGTGTACTGAATCACACAGCTGAGAGGGGTGACATAGCTTCTTCATTTATACAAAGGCCTCAGACAGAGCAGAGGATCTGGGAATTTCTGTGTGGAATATAGAGGGGTGAAAGAGAGGTGAGAGAGGCTCGGAGTCGGGGGGTGTATCTCTGACCTTCCCTGCTGTCAGGAGGGCCTGGGGTCCTGCCCCCCACAAGGTGTTTTAAGCATGCAAATGAACAAATCAAAGCTCAGACAGAGGAAATGGAGGAGGGTGCGGGTGTGGGTGACAACGGTGACCCACGCTTCAAAGACTTAAAGCTTAAAGTGGGACCACTAGGTTCTGCAGTTTTTTTTTAAAGAGATATTTTCACCCATGTTTAATATTGTAGTGCCTCATTATACTCCATGCTCTGCCAGTTACACAGACTAATAAAATGTGTAGAAGAGGGGAATCTGAATTTAATTGCGTTGGGGTTGAGATACAGAAATCAAAGTCCTAATATATGCTCTGTGCCAGTAACATAACTATTTATTGATGCAGTATCAGTCATACAGATATACAGAGGTTGGCGTTGCTGCGTATTAATTGTCTTTTTATTATATTATTTATATTGTTATTATTATTATTAATTATTATTATTCTATATAGTGCAGCATAATTTAGAACTACAAGGGGCGGCTTGGATAGGTGTTGTGTGTGTTGAATTGTGTTTTGTGTGTTGCTGATTAATATTATTTTTTTTTTATTATTATTATATATTATATATATTATTATTTATTTATTATTATATATATATAGTGTGCAGCATAATTACTACAAGGAGGGAAAGCTTGGGCTACAGAACCCCCCCATAGAAACTATAAAAAAGACCAACTGCAGCAAAAACTTTTACCCCCTTTCCCCCCACGATACATTGAACCTTTTAAAATTAGATGGCCGTAGGATAAACCCAGTTACAGTTCATCTTCAACTGGGGAATTATAAATATGATGAGATCCATCCACTAATTTTAATTAAATTTTTTTTTTTTTTGGAGGGTCTCTTTGGACATAGCACATTTTTTTTGATAGTTAGTATCTGGCTTGTGGGGGGGGACATTGGGGGGGCAGTCAGGCGTTCAGTGCGTTGCAGCGTAGGGGTGGGGTGGTGGTGTCGTCGGTGTTTTTGTTTTTTTTTTTTAGGGTCAGTCAGGTCTACAGCGGGGTCATTCGTCATCGTCCTGGTGCGGCTGCGGCGCTGGTGTCACACCACCACATTTTTTTATCCAGAAGATTCTGGTGGCCTAGCATGAAGAAAGATGTGTGTGAGTTTGTCGCTCCACGCGTATTCATGCGTATTCATCCAACGTTCCATGTTTCACGGTTGAAGCTGCTGCTTATCAGTCCATTGCCTCCTGCTGAGAAACCCCCTTCTCCTCCTCCTCGGTTCGTGGATGGAGGTCCTGTGTATACCGTCCACCGTATTGTGGCAGAGAGACGGGTGGGCAGGGGGTGGCAGTTTTTAGTGGACTGGGAGGGGTATGGTCCCGAGGAGCGGTGTCGGGTTCCGGCCAGAGATCTTTTAGATCCTGATTTAATTAGAGATTTCCGCAGTAGTCTGCCTGAGGGATCGTGGGGGGTCGTCCCTTAGAGGGGGGGTCGTCCCTTAGAGGGGGGGGTCGTCCCTTAGAGGGGGGGTCATCCCTTAGAGGGGGGGGGGGTCCCTTAGAGGGGGGGTCCTGTAGTGGTTTCTGGGTGTTTGTTGTTGGCAGCTCAGGTTGTTTGTTATTGCTGAGCTCACCAGTGCTTCCTAACAATGCTAAATCAAACAGTTGATTTTGACACACCCAGTGTAATGTCACTGATGGATTTTTTTCAGATGGTTCAGCCGTGATTGGCCTGCTTCTCTGGCATCGGCACTTATTTCGGTCCTCATGTTGAGAGCCGACAGCCGCAGACTCCAAATGCTAATTCCGCACCAACAATTAACTTCAGACCTTTTGTTAGCTTTGGTGTGCATGAACTATTGAGGCAAAGACACACAGTTGGCGAAGAAACAGCCGAGCAGCCAATTGTCCCATTAAATTAGCTCCTCTGCATTTCCTACATGGATCAATCGATATGAATCAAATACCCTCAAATTATTCATATACATGTATATTCATTGTTTTATTTTAAATCCAATGTGCTGGAATACAGAACCAAAAAAAAAATTAAATTGTGTCACTGTCCCAATACTGCCCCCTTTTGCACTTAACTTGTATGTGTACGTGTACATGACACATGATTCCGTTTTAATTATTTTTGAACATGTCAAATGATGGCTTTGCCAGTACATTGTCTGGTGAAGAACAAAACCCTTTGTTCTCTTCATGTCTTCAAATCCCACAGGACACTGGAAGCTAAACCATTCGTTTGACCGATTGCCCAGTTGCCATTTTCCTTCGATGAACAGCATTGATTAGTCCCAGAGGAGTATATAATGACTGTCAGCAGGTCTTATGGACAGCACTGCAAGCTTTATCGCTTAAGCCCTTCACGCAGACCGCTAGTGGCCATGCCACCGGCGCTGTGAGATTGCTCAACATTGCTCCTGCAACCAAATTATGAATGGGAAAAAAACCTCTGTGTTCTAGCTCTATTAGTATACGATTTGTGACAACTACAGATAAATGTCATCCCAGGGCATGCAGAAAAATAGTACATACTGTAGAGTACAGAAAGAAGTGATGTTTAAGATATCAAGAGTCTTTTGATGTTTTTGGGTCACAGACATCAGGAAGTCATGGCATGCAAAATATATGCGACGAAATATTAAAGATTATTACTTTATTCTACATTATGTTGAGTGCAATTAAAGCTGTTTTTGAGTCCCGAACATGGGGGGACGAGGGACTGTATATTATTTTTATATTTGTAACACTTTTTAGGATTGTTACTGAAAACACATGTGTTACTAGCTACATTGTGAATTGAACAAATGATGCATCTATCAGGTTTAGAGATAATTAGCTGCTAAATGTTTATTAGGCTATGTAATGTGAGACAATGTACAAATGGTTCTATAATTTCTAAATAGTTCATCCGATATGGATGAAAATGCCCTCAAATTAAAGCTGACAGTCTGCACTTCAACCTCATTGTCATTGTATCATTTCAAACTCAAAGTGCTAGAGTACAGAACCAAAATAACAAAAAATGTGTCACTGTCCAATGAACCATGGTGCTCACTCTAAGTCACTGAGACCAAGTCACAAACAGTCTTGTTATCCACCTCGGTATCGAGTCAATGTTTTAGCAACATTAAATAACATCAAGCTTTTCAAAAGGCATCAGTCGCATCAATTAGCTACTCGGCCACAGGTAAAATGCAGCGCAGACGAATTGGACATATCTCAATCATCTGTCATTAGAATATTACACCAAACAATAAATTCCCTCTGCAGATCCCACATCATCCGACAATCTATACAGTATCCTGTCGATGTTCACCAACTAGACAAAAAAAACATCAGCCTCATTCTAGCCTAAATAATTAAGTCTGTTTAAATGCATATCCGTAAATTATTTTACAAGCTGCCAGACATGTTAGAGGCTGACAATTAGCCGAATATACAGTGCCCTCCTCTATTGTTGGCACCCCTGGTAAAGATGAGTAAAAAGGGTTATTAAAAAATTAACCGTTAGGTGAATTAGCTTAATGTCACAGTGAAAAAATGAAGTAAATCCAACCTTTAATTGAAGTCAATTTATTATGAGAAAAAAAATCCCTCAAGAAATAATTATTTTTAACAAAACCACGTGTGCCACAATTATTGCCACCCCTGTATTTATATATAGAATAAAGTAATCTTTTTTTATATTTGGTCACATATCCTTTGCATGCCATGACTTCATGATGTCTGTGACCCAACAACAT
This sequence comes from Ilyophis sp. 1 JC-2022, assembly GCA_022702515.1. NCBI lineage: Eukaryota > Metazoa > Chordata > Actinopteri > Anguilliformes > Synaphobranchidae > Ilyophis > Ilyophis sp. 1 JC-2022. The sequence goes on from CM040401.1 coordinate 3,512,984, forward strand.
CAAAAAACTCTCTATATCTTATTTTCTGGTACTCTTACAAGCGATACTATAACATCTTTGCATTTGAATGGATCTCTATGGGAATTGAGGGGTGGGACTAAATTTATGTGCGCTAAATTTATGTGCATAAATAAATGTGCATTTAGGCTATAGGTCTAAATTTTGTGATAACCAATCAGCACTCTCATCATGTTTACCAATGAATTAGATCCTGAATATTTGTTGCAACTGTGGGGCGTGGTTTGCACTCAAGTAGTTTGGAAATGAAGCGGATGGGGTGGGTCCTTTGATAGAGGGAGAGCCTTTTATAGGCTGTGGGAAAAACTCTATATATTATAAAGCCAACCAACTGTCCAAAAATGCATTCTGGGATGAACTTTGAGAGTGATGAGTTTTGATGGGTACTGCCAGGAGCAGAAGGTAGTAGGTCTCGCCCAGGAGGCTGTCTGACTCTGACGACGGCACTTGAAGTATAGTCGTTCTTGAACTTCTGTCCCCGACAGACTTTGTGCCCATCTTTCCTAGCAGGTGCACCATAAATAAAACACTAAATCGAAGCTACAGAAATGAGTCTAAATGAAGTTGAGATGACTGAAGGGACCCGAGTTTCTGGCCTTAGTCATGATTTTTCAACCGGAGCCTCCTGCAGAACGTTTTCTTCTGAAGCAGTGCGATTTCCTCATTTCTACAGAAGAAAGCATACATGCAGACACACTCACAGACAGGCGTTTACTTAGCCCAGTACTGAACCCCCAGCCTGTTAACACTGATTTTTTCAGCCGTGCCAAACACAGTCACCTCCCGTCACATGATCAGCCTGCCAATCTTCAAGCCCTTCACTGGGGACACCTCAACCTCAACCTCAACCTCAGCTCAAGGAGCGTACACTGAGACGGGTGATCTTAATACATTGTCAGTAACACGGAATGCATGCAGAGTCCTTTCCAAACCCATTAGTTGATAAAACGCTTTCTGATTTCCCATTAACACACCTATTGTTCTGCCATGATTGGTGATACCCTCTAATTCTCTTTGTGTCTCTACAACCTCTCCCTGACCCTGGGGACAGGAAAATGTATTACGTCCTTAATAAATGAATGCAAAAGGCGTCACTAAAGAACGCAGACAGGGGGCACAGGCCTCCATGAATGACAATGAGAACTTCAGAAGGGCAAATGTAAATCCAAGAAAATCGCATATTTTCCCGATGCATTTGATCAAGAGAAATCCGGGTAGTGGTATTACTTATTGAAAGGAGGAAATGAAGGGGCACAAAATGTGAATGTTGTATGTATGCATTTACAGCCATGGGAAAAATTATCACCACATTAAATTTCAGTTTTACAGTATGGATATGTGTCTATCTTTTGATATTTTTTCATGAACTATTGACCTCATTTGATTTTAATTCCAACAAAACAAAAATATTGTCCTTCAGAAAATGTATTTGCAGAAAATGACAAAGAACATTATACAAAAAACATATTGTTGTTATACATTGAATAATGCAATCTAAACAGGTTCATACCCAAAAATAAAAAATGTTAATAACTAGAATGGCAAACGGAGAGATGTCGACACCCGCGTGAGTGGGCAAAGCCACAAGTTGTAGCAAACAATATGCCGTCCAGTGCACTGCACCTCTCAATTTCACCTTAGGCCAGGGGGCCTCAATCTTATGTAGAAAGGGCCGGTGTGGGTGCAGACTTTGTTTTCCAACCAAGCAGTAACACACCTGATTCTACTAATCAAGGTCCTTAGCAAAGAGCGGTTGATTAGTATAATCAGGTGTGTAACTGCTTCCGGCCCTTTCTGGATAAGATTGAGGACCCCTGCCTTATGCTTTGATGGAAAAATTGCTGCATTTTTCGACCAAACTAAGGGTTTTCTAAGTGTGATTTTACCTGACACGATTTTATAAGGAAGTCGTGTTGTTTTAATCATCGGAGAGTCAACACTAGACTAGGTTGGTCATATTGAATTTGTGATGACTAACTGCCTACTCAATGTTTTTTTTTGCCTGAAGCCGCTGAAATAAAGTTTATAGATTAGTTTTCTTGCGCACGCAAGATCACCAGAGGCAAAAAGATCACCAGCGACTGTTTTAACACACGCACTCAAATGCACGCAAATGTCTTAAAAAACAAAAACTGAAATCTCTAATTTACATAAGTATTCATACCCTTTGCTTGTAATGTATTTTTAAAGTATTATATTTCAGATTTGGTCGCATATCCTTTGCATGCTGTTACTTCCTGAAGTCTGAGACCCATCAACATCAAAAGACTCTTGATATCTTATTTTCTGGTACTCTTACAAGCGATACTATAGCCTCTCTGCATTTCAATTGATCTCTATGGGAATTGGGGGGTGAGACTAGATTCAGCTGTAAATTACACTGGTACAGTATGGAACATGTGACTGGCTAAATCTCCTGCTCATTCAAACATTCAAGCATTTTATTTGTCACATTTTCCCCCAGCGGGGGTGATGTTGTTGTGTTGTTGCTAGTGATAGGCTATAGAGGCCCAGTCCCACACTCTCACCCCCTATCATGACAACCCTCCTCTACCCCTGACTATAGCCTATGAATATATATTTAAAACTTTGACAGACTCCAATTCCAAAAAAGCTGGGACAGTATGTAAAATGCACATAAAAGCAGAAAGCAGTGATTTGTAAATTCTCTTTTACATATAATGAATTGAAAACAGTACAAAGAAAAAATAGTTTTACCTTATCAACTTCATTGATATTTGTAAATCTACGCTAATTCCGAATTTGATGCCTGCAACACATTCCAAAAAAGTTGGGACAGGAGGCAAAAAAAGTGGAAAGTTAAAAAAACACCTGTTTGGAACATTCCACAGGTAAACAGGTGATGCTAATATAACTGGGTATAAAAGGATATAAAAAAACTCTTGATATCTTATGATCAGGTACGTACTCTTATACCTAGGACGCATTCGCATTATGCTCGGGAATGTCCATTGGATCTGCAGCCACGGAGTTTACCATCTTCATCGGAGTTGAAGATGTCGGGACTGATCCGGGACTGCGGGCAATCTTCAGAAGGCCACCAGGGAAGGAGAAGATAATGTGGGGGAGGAGTGAGGCGGCGACTGGGAAGGCTGAGCTCAGTTTCGACAGTGGACAGAGACCACAACACTGCGTGTATGGAGGAAAGTCGTGGAGGCGGAGTTTGTGTGTTGAACTGGTTGAAGACATTGGACATCGGGGGCTATTTTAATCATGACGTTTGGCTGTATTATTTTATATGTTTGTTTGTGTGTTGTGGGTCTGCCCCACTTTCTATGTCTTTTTAGTTGTTGCTGGTGGCTACAACTGAAGTTCCCTATCGAGAAAATAAAAGTTATTCTATTCTATTCTTACAAGCAATACTATAACCCCTGCATTGGAATGGATTTTTATGGGAATTGGGGGGTGGGACTAGATTGAGATGTAAATTACACCCATGGTTGGCGAAATGGCTGTAAGTCATCATGGGTCTGCGGTTTAGGCTATAGGTCTGCTACACTCTGCTGCTAGATATTCAGTAGATATGGATGGATCACTTTAAGGGTTGTTTCTCCTGACTCATTTTCCTATTGTACTCTATAGACAAATAAGTCAGGAGAAACAACCCTTCAAGTGATCAATCCATATCTACTGCATATCTGGCAGCAGAGTGATGGTTTGAGGCTCGTTTGATACCCCAGACCCTTAATGTTTTACAGCCATTTCGCCGACTATGGGTTTCATACGAATCCTATGTAATTTACAGATTAATCTAGTCCCACCCCCCAATTCCCATAGAGATCCATTCAAATGCAGAGAGAAATTTATTTATAGGAATTTATTCGAGAAAACTGTGATGCTTATGTAAACATTGGCATTGCATTGTGGGGCATGAATACTACCTTCTGAAAAGGATAGGCCAGAGCATCCTTGGTGAAAGGACGGATAAAAGATATCTTGAAGCTCCTTTCCTTCTCAATATAAGAAATTCGAATGGTCCTTAGCATGGCTGCCTGGGAAATATTTCCTGCGTCATGCGATCTAAAGGATCCTTCCTTGCACTGAATTTGAATATTGGAATGCAGACTCAGATGCAAATAGGTTTGGGGCAGACAAAAAAGACAGCAGGCAGCCATTTTTCTCCAAGCATTCATATGCAAGGTATTGTGGGATAGCTACACGGCAAGAAGTAAGTACCTGTTGATGAGGGCTATCAAAATGTATGGGAACTCCTTTACGTATTACTATTATATTTCAATAGGGAAAGCAGTTATCAATGTTTTGAAGTTGCAGCCAAAATATTTAGGGAAGCGCAATAATGGAAAATGAGAGTTTAAAGAAAAATCTGAGGTAAAACCTGATATGTATGTATTTCTCTGAATTTATGGTTTAAACACTATACACAACATCATATAATCAAACATAATCAAAATCATAGCAAGCACTGGGTTAGGGACGACACAAATATAACTATTTCAAACAATAGTTCCTGGTTTTAGTAGCTAGATTATGATGAATGGGAAGAATCTACAACAAAATCTTTAAATCCAGTTTTCTCCAAACTGTTTTGCAAAAACACAATATTCAAACAGTCATATCTCCAGAGATATTTATTCAATCTCATCAAGCGATAACTCATTTTGTAGCTTGATGAAAAAAATGAAAACATCAAATTTTGAAACATATATCCGAAGGATGGATCTGGTCACATATTTGGTGGAGTAAAACTGATATTTCTTCTAAAACAGTGGTCTCAATTTCCATTTGCTGTATGTATCTGGTATGTAGTCAGGTATTTACCACAGGAAAGCAATTGCAGAGGAAACTAAAACATGATGTATTGCCATAGGGAGTATGCTTGGTCATTTTTAAATCATTGAAATTGCAACATAAATAAAAATAAATAAATGCAGTTTTTTTCAGACTCATCAGCTTCATCTGGAAATCCCTGATGCTCATCTTCTTTATAAACAAGCATTGTTGCATTGGTACACAATTGCTTTGTCTAAAATATTTAAATAACCAAAGTATAAAACATCAGTGATTATTAAGACCCATGCTTTGAAAGAAAGAAAGAGTTCTGTTGTCCCTATTGGCTGAATCCGCTCTAATTTTGGATACTTTGAGAAGATATATAAGTGTAATGATTTTCCGCACCTCCCTTATCTCCATATCATCCTTTTATCATTTGTATCTTTCATAAGAATGACTCAAGTGAATGCTTGACTATTTGCACAGACACTCACATACACACATACAGTCAAGCCGGAAAGTCTGCCCACCCCTTTCACCTTCTCCACATTTTATTACATTACAGACATATTCTACAATAGATTGAGTTCATTTTTTGTCTCAAGATTCTACACAAAATATCCCATAATGACAAAGTGAAAACATGTTTTTAGACATTTTTGCAAATGTATTAAAAATCGAAAACTGAAATCTCTCATTTGCATAAGTATTCATACCCTTTGCTTTAACTATATTTTTAAAGTATCATATTTAATATTTGGGTGCATATCCTTTGCATGCTGTTACTTCCTGAAGTCTGTGACCCATACACATCAAAAAACTGCATTTTAATGGATCTCTATGGGAATTGGGGGGTGAGACTAGATTCAGCTGTAAATTACACTGGTACAGTATGGAACACATGGCTGGCTAAATGGCTGTAAGTCATCAATGGTCTGAGCTATCGAACGAGTCCCAAACCATCACTCTGTTCCCAGATATGGAGTAGATGTAAATGAGAGATTTCAGTTTTCAATTTGCAAAAATTTCTAAAAACATGTTTTCACTTTGTCATTATAGGCTATTTTGTGTAGAATTTTGAGAATCAATCTATTGTAGAATATGTCTGTAATGTAATAAAACGTGGAGAAGGTGAAAGGGGCATTCAGACTTTCCGGCTCGACTGTATGATTAATTAACATGATACATTGCAAGCCATTTTTGCTATTTTGCCATTTCTGCCATTTTTAGATGTGTACAATATATACGTATTTAATGTGTTTTTATGTCATTCCAAAAAACAAAAAAAAACAAAGGAACAAATGCAAGATTCAAGAAGTAGCCTAGAGAGCAAGAACACGTAAGAAGGAAGCGACAAAAAAAAAAGTTATGTCTTGGTGGAATTCCCAATTTATTCAAATTAGAAAGAAAATATTTGTGCTAATCTGCAAGGAAGGAATGGTTCTGTTTATCTACAGTTTGGACAAGTCATTGTATCAACACCTTATGGATATTTAGCCATGTTTATCCCCATGGTGGTCCCATGACGATCCCATTTCTATTCTGAACAGCTCTTTGCATTCAGCTGTCCAAATGTGGAAAAATATTCTCTAAAAACATTCAGTATGAGAGTGTATTGTAGAAGTCAGTATTTTCCATCCAGATAGACTGACTTAGGCTAACCCTTACTGTTTTACAATCTTCACAACAGGCTTGCCTTTTTAAGCACTGAAGAGCAAGTAGAAGAACATAATCTTAACTATTTTTGTAAACCAATCGAAAGAGGAGTACAAATTATTAGAAGATGAAATCCAACATAGTCGCCTCAATCTGACTGGGAACTCTTACCTTGGGAGCCTGAAATCTCCCAAGAGCCTGTTGTTCTTCCGCACACTTGATCTTATTCTTATTTATCCATTGTAGTATAGATTTTCTAAGATATGTCGTCTGAATTTCTCATTGACTGTTTCACTGCTTTCATTTTAGGAAGAAGCTCATTGAGCAGGGAATAATCTGGTTACAAGGTAGCATGAATATCTTCGTGGCGTAAAACTTTATAAGTGATCCAGTAGAAGATGTTGAAAATGAGGAAGCTCAAAGGGAAGAAGGCCCTGGATATGGTGTCAATCCGCTTGGCCCGGTCCACAAAGCGCTTGCGGAGGCTGTCGCTGTCGAAGTAGGCTATGGAGGCCGGGGCAGCAAACACAGCGGTGCCCTCCGCGGCCGACCCGTCTTTCCCCTGCAGGCAGTGACCCAGCCCATACCCGCGGAAGTAAAATCCACGGCTGTCCCGTACCAGCTCCTCCTCCTGTGGAGGACGAAAATACGACAGAGGAAATTAAAAATGGTCTTTGTTTCTCCCGAATAGGCTTTGTCCCAAAATTATTTTGAATGTGTCCTTTTTTCATCCCCGTGTTTTTCAGTGCTTAGAGAATCGTGGTCTGTTGCAATTATGTTGTCACAAAGTGCAAGTGCAATGCACAAATTAATAAGCAGGAGAATGCAAACACAAAAAAAGGTGCTCAATTCAAATCTGTGATGTCACACATCCAAAGCATGACTTCTGAGTCTGACATCAAGAGGCTGTGATTTGTCTCTGCTTGCATGCGAGAGTAGCTGCAGTGTATGTTCAATAACTTTAATTAGAATGGAGTGTACTTAAGTTAGCATGTAACTACTGACGGGTATAAAATGACCCTTTCCTTCTCTTTGTTAACCAAGGACATGTGTGCTTGTTCCTTTAGAACTAATGGACCTCTCAATATGCCAGCATATCAAATCAACCTGAGCAGAAAGCCACAGTGATCGTTGCCTGTGTGATGGATGGCATGGGCCCTTCCTCCCTTGGACAGATAACCCCATTCACACTTCATGCAGCATATTAATAGGCACAGGCGTAAGCTCTGACTTCCTCAGACACCTTGAGTGGTGCAGTTCGACAGGTCTGTGTGAACAGAACCCAGGCACTGAACAGAACCCAGAGAATATCCTCTGTGTGAACAGAACCCCAGGCACTGAACACAACCCAGAGAATACCCTCTATGTGAACACAACCCCAGGCACTGAACAGAACCCAGAGAATACCCTCTGTGTGAACACAACCCCAGGCACTGAACACAACCCAGAGAATACCCTCTATGTGAACAGAACCCCAGGCACTGAACAGAACCCAGAGAATACCCTCTGTGTGAACAGAACCCCCGGCACTGAACACAACCCAGAGAATACCCTCTGTGTGAACAGAACCCCAGGCACTGAACACAACCCAGAGAATACCCTCTGTGTGAACAGAACCCAGGCACTGAACAGAACCCAGAGAATACCCTCTGTGTGAACACAACCCCAGGCACTGAACAGAACCCAGAGAATACCCTCTGTGTGAACAGAACCCCAGGCACTGAACAGAACCCAGAGAATACCCTCTGTGTGAACACAACCCCAGGCACTGAACAGAACCCAGAGAATACCCTCTGTGTGAACACAACCCCAGGCACTGAACACAACCCAGAGAATACCCTCTGTGTGAACAGAACCCCAGGCACTGAACAGAACCCAGAGAATACCCTCTGTGTGAACACAACCCCAGGCACTGAACAGAACCCAGAGAATACCCTCTGTGTGAACACAACCCCAGGCACTGAACACAACCCAGAGAATACCCTCTGTGTGAACACAACCCCAGGCTCTGAACACAACCCAGAGAATACCCTCTGTGTGAACACAACCCCAGGCACTGAACACAACCCAGAGAATACCCTCTGTGTGAACACAACCCAGGCACTGAACACAACCCAGAGAATACCCTCTGTGTGAACAGAACCCCAGGCACTGAACAGAACCCAGAGAATACCCTCTGTGTGAACAGAACCCCAGGCACTGAACACAACCCAGAGAATACCCTCTGTGTGAACAGAACCCAGGCACTGAACACAACCCAGAGAATACCCTCTGTGTGAACACAACCCAGGCACTGAACACAACCCAGAGAATACCCTCTGTGTGAACACAACCCAGGCACTGAACACAACCCAGAGAATACCCTCTGTGTGAACAGAACCCCAGGCACTGAACAGAACCCAGAGAATACCCTCTATGTGAACACAACCCCAGGCACTGAACACAACCCAGAGAATACCCTCTGTGTGAACACAACCCCAGGCACTGAACACAACCCAGAGAATACCCTCTGTGTGAACAGAACCCCAGGCACTGAACACAACCCAGAGAATACCCTCTGTGTGAACAGAACCCCAGGCACTGAACACAACCCAGAGAATACCCTCTGTGTGAACACAACCCCAGGCACTGAACAGAACCCAGAGAATACCCTCTATGTGAACACAACCCCAGGCACTGAACACAACCCAGAGAATACCCTCTGTGTGAACACAACCCCAGGCACTGAACAGAACCCAGAGAATACCCTCTATGTGAACAGAACCCCAGGCACTGAACAGAACCCAGAGAATACCCTCTGTGTGAACACAACCCCAGGCACTGAACAGAACCCAGAGAATACCCTCTGTGTGAACACAACCCCAGGCACTGAACACAACCCAGAGAATACCCTCTGTGTGAACACAACCCCAGGCACTGAACACAACCCAGAGAATACCCTCTGTGTGAACACAACCCCAGGCACTGAACACAACCCAGAGAATACCCTCTGTGTGAACAGAACCCAGGCACTGAACACAACCCAGAGAATACCCTCTGTGTGAACACAACCCCAGGCACTGAACACAACCCAGAGAATACCCTCTGTGTGAACAGAACCCCAGGCACTGAACACAACCCAGAGAATACCCTCTGTGTGAACACAACCCCAGGCACTGAACACAACCCAGAGAATACCCTCTGTGTGAACAGAACCCAGGCACTGAACACAACCCAGAGAATACCCTCTGTGTGAACACAACCCCAGGCACTGAACACAACCCAGAGAATACCCTCTGTGTGAACACAACCCCAGGCTCTGAACACAACCCAGAGAATACCCTCTGTGTGAACAGAACCCCAGGCACTGAACACAACCCAGAGAATACCCTCTGTGTGAACACAACCCCAGGCACTGAACACAACCCAGAGAATACCCTCTGTGTGAACAGAACCCCAGGCACTGAACACAACCCAGAGAATACCCTCTGTGTGAACACAACCCCAGGCACTGAACACAACCCAGAGAATACCCTCTGTGTGAACAGAACCCAGGCACTGAACACAACCCAGAGAATACCCTCTGTGTGAACACAACCCCAGGCACTGAACACAACCCAGAGAATACCCTCTGTGTGAACAGAACCCCAGGCACTGAACACAACCCAGAGAATACCCTCTGTGTGAACACAACCCCAGGCACTGAACACAACCCAGAGAATACCCTCTGTGTGAACAGAACCCAGGCACTGAACACAACCCAGAGAATACCCTCTGTGTGAACACAACCCCAGGCACTGAACACAACCCAGAGAATACCCTCTGTGTGAACACAACCCCAGGCACTGAACACAACCCAGAGAATACCCTCTGTGTGAACAGAACCCAGGCACTGAACACAACCCAGAGAATACCCTCTGTGTGAACACAACCCCAGGCACTGAACACAACCCAGAGAATACTCTCTGTGTGAACAGAACCCAGGCACTGAACAGAACCCAGAGAATACCCTCTGTGTGAACACAACCCCAGGCACTGAACAGAACCCAGAGAATACCCTCTATGTGAACACAACCCCAGGCACTGAACACAACCCAGAGAATACCCTCTGTGTGAACACAACCCCAGGCACTGAACAGAACCCAGAGAATACCCTCTGTGTGAACACAACCCCAGGCACTGAACAGAACCCAGAGAATACCCTCTGTGTGAACACAACCCCAGGCACTGAACACAACCCAGAGAATACCCTCTGTGTGAACACAACCCCAGGCACTGAACACAACCCAGAGAATACCCTCTGTGTGAACAGAACCCAGGCACTGAACACAACCCAGAGAATACCATCTGTGTGAACACAACCCCAGGCACTGAACACAACCCAGAGAATACCCTCTGTGTGAACACAACCCCAGGCACTGAACACAACCCAGAGAATACCATCTGTGTGAACACAACCCCAGGCACTGAACACAACCCAGAGAATACCCTCTGTGTGAACAGAACCCAGGCACTGAACACAACCCAGAGAATACCCTCTGTGTGAACACAACCCCAGGCACTGAACACAACCCAGAGAATACCCTCTGTGTGAACACAACCCCAGGCACTGAACACAACCCAGAGAATACCCTCTGTGTGAACAGAACCCAGGCACTGAACAGAACCCAGAGAATACCCTCTGTGTGAACACAACCCCAGGCACTGAACACAACCCAGAGAATACCCTCTGTGTGAACACAACCCCAGGCACTGAACACAACCCAGAGAATACCCTCTGTGTGAACAGAACCCCAGGCACTGAACAGAACCCAGAGAATACCCTCTGTGTGAACACAACCCCAGGCACTGAACACAACCCAGAGAATACCCTCTGTGTGAACACAACCCCAGGCACTGAACACAACCCAGAGAATCCCCTCTGTGTGAACAGAACCCAGGCACTGAACACAACCCAGAGAATCCCCTCTGTGTGAACATAACCCCAGGCACTGAACAGAACCCAGAGAATACCCTCTGTGTGAACAGAACCCCAGGCACTGAACACAACCCAGAGAATACCCTCTGTGTGAACACAACCCCAGGCACTGAACACAACCCAGAGAATACCCTCTGTGTGAACACAACCCCAGGCACTGAACACAACCCAGAGAATACCCTCTGTGTGAACAGAACCCCAGGCACTGAACACATCCCAGAGAATACCCTCTGTGTGAACAGAACCCCAGGCACTGAACACAACCCAGAGAATACCCTCTGTGTGAACACAACCCCAGGCACTGAACACAACCCAGAGAATACCCTCTGTGTGAACACAACCCCAGGCACTGAACACAACCCAGAGAATACCCTCTGTGTGAACACAACCCCAGGCACTGAACAGAACCCAGAGAATACCCTCTGTGTGAACAGAACCCCAGGCACTGAACACAACCCAGAGAATACCCTCTGTGTGAACACAACCCCAGGCACTGAACACAACCCAGAGAGTACCCTGAACATTGCATACTTGTGCCATAGGGCCTGAGTTTGTAACACCTCCCTTACAAAAATATTGGCCTTCAAGCTAATTTGCAGCAAACCTTTGGCATTGTTGCCACATGTTTGCAGCAAGCTCATATTTTCTCATGCACATTAGCTTTGTGGGAACTGCCATTCACTTCTGGCAAAGTTTTTAGTTCGCCGCTACTGGCAAACACTGACAAACCTCTGGCAACATTTTGTGGTAAACAATTTAGCTTGCGGAAAATGCTCTGCATATTAGCTGCAAGTTTGCAGCAAACTATCCAGTTTTGTAAGGGATCTGTGAATATCATCCATGATCCTCCACTGCCTTTCAGGTCCGCTGAGTTGGTCAAAAGCTTGTGTAATTCAGGTTTTCTCCCAGGTCTCTGTTGTGTGAAGTCAGTAGCCACCTTCTTTATTTTTGTAAAATTAGAAATTACACCTTGCAGGCGGGGAATAGGTATCAAAACGCCTGAAGTTGAGTGCTTAATTACACCCTTGAATTCCACCTAAATGATCCAGTATCTCACATGCTGAACTCTAATGATACATTTCCGTAAAGATAATAGGCGCTCATCCTTTCTGGGAAGTACACGTGGTTGCTTCATTTCACTGCCTTTCGCACTTCTGTTTGATTTTCTGGGCGTTGTCCTTACCCATTTACTTCTAGCTTTCTAGTATTTTCTCACAATAACCAACATACCTTTAGAGAATGTTGCAGATTATACTGATTGTACTATAAATATAAAATCTTAAAGCATATTGTTGGTATCTATATTTAACATTGACATATTAGTTGACAGCATCTGATAGGGAATACATACGTATGAAATTGCTTACAGTATTTCTGTTTTTCCGTTTTTGGGAAAATCAATAATGTTCCATTCAGAAGTTACTGAATCAGTTATAACTACAGCTTTTATGTTCGATTCCTTTTTGATCACAAAGCCTAAAAACATCGAAGGGAGTTTTAATTTATTTTCCCTTTTATAATGAGAATGGAATATGTTCTATTTCCACTTTGATAGAACAGCAATGCTGACAGTAAATTGTATAACTGAACTGATAAAAACAATCCTGTTGTTAATAAGGATTTTAATTTCCTGGTTGATGGCTCAAATTTACTGTGGATAAAATAAATCCAGGAAGTCTCTGCCAACAGTAGGTGGTTCCATTCATAATTAAATATCCGTTTTCTGAAACCACAATATCCACATCAAGTAAAAAAGCAAGGGAGACAAACCTTTTAATACAAAACCAGCATTTAGCACAAATTCATATCCAGACACATGCACACTGTTCTGCCACTGTGTTTGGAGTTGCAGACTGTTTCAAGCAAGTTATGAATTTATTTGGCTCATTTAGAATGGGCTCCACATAATATGGAAGTTTGGCAATCTGGGGAGTCCGGACAGTTGGAGAGACCAACAGAAATGTACACATTCAAAGTTAACCGAGTTTCCATATGTGGCCACATCTTGACACAGTTCAGGGGATAAAGATAGGGGGGTGAGGAAGGACAAAGTGCTTGGAGAGGTGGAAATGGCAGTGATGCAGGGTTGGGGAGATCTTGGTGAAGGGCAGAGGGGTTGGGGCTACATCTAGGGACTGAGCGGTAAGTTTACCCGGGCACAGGTGCTGCAGTGCTGGTTTAGGGTCCCGCAGGTAGAGCCGTTGCCCGGCAGGTCATTCACTTTCCGTAGCGATTCAACGCTTCCTGGTTGGCTAGCCAGAATCTCCATGGGGATCCATGCAGATAGACAGATTGGAATAATGTCATTTAAACAACACTTGATCCCGCTTTTGAAGGGACTTCAAGTGCATCCAATGCTAAATGGTGATCTCATGGTGATGTCAGATTTATGCTAGGGAACAGCAACACAGCCAGGAGTAGGGTGCACAGGAGGAGGAGCATCTGAAGGACTACATTCCCCACAAAAAAACATTTTCCCTGTGTAACTGACACCGAATAATCTAATGTCCAAGGAAAATATGTTGATGTGAATACAGTCAAGCCGGAAAGTCTGAATGCCCCTTTCACCTTCTCCACGTTTTATTACATTACAGACATATTCTACAATAGATTGAGTTCATTTTGTTGTCTCAAAATTCTACACAAAATAGCCCATAATGACAAAGTGAAAACATGTTTTTAGAAATTTTGGCAAATGTATTAAAAATCGAACACTGAAATTTTCATTTACATAACTCAATCTATTGTAGAATATGTCTGTAATGTAATAAAACGTGGAGAAGGTGAAAGGGGTGTTCAGACTTTCCGGCTTGACTGTATATATTATTGTCATGGTTATTTGCAGCCTCTGTTCATCTACGTTTTGGTTTCCTTTTTGGCATCGTCAGGACGCTCTATCTGATTTTTTCCCGCCTCCGTTCCGGCGTTTGTATCTGACCCGACAATTATTCCCTACACCTGCTTTGCGTTTCCTGCCGTCTGTAAATACCGCAGGACTTCCGCATTTCCTCACCTCGAGGTTGTCGTGGGTTATTTTGACAAACGAATTCGGTCACTGCATTTCTGGTTTGTATAAATAAGAAACGCAGCAAGTCCGGTTATTATTTAGGATTAGATGGGTTTTATTTTCCTTCAAGTCTTTTGTTTTATCCTAATATCTCTCAACCTGTTACCTTTTGGTGTTCAGCTCTTTTGTTACGAGAGCTTATGTAACAGGTTTGATTTTCTTTAATCTTTCTTTCACCCGTTTTCTTGGGTTTTTCTTTTGTTTTTCTCTACCTCTTGTTACGCCTAATTATTTAGTGCGTGAGGTTCTTCTGTTATTTATTCTCGCCGTTTATCGAGATACGCCTCCTTTTCTGAGGTCGTTTTGATTTGCCTTGTGCTAGGGAAGTTTTGCTCCCGTTCTTTTGTTTAACCTCTTCCTGTGCGGGTTCTGCCGCTTTTGTGGCGTATCTTTCGAGATACGCTTTTAGAATCCTTATCAGGCGCGCTTGGTTCTCCGAACCTTACACTAACGCTCACAATAATGCCTCATTTCCAGTCATGTAACAAGCAAAAATGCGGAAAAACAGGAAATCGTTTTAGTGCGAGTACCATTGGCTATGAAAGAAAGGATGTACGCAATTTGATGATGGGATCGTTATCCAGCGCATTTGGTTCTGTCCGCTAGTCCACTCCCACTTGTTTTTTTGGGTTTAGCGTGTCGAAGGAACGTGACAAGATAAGACAGAAGGTCGGCTGTGTTCTGGGGTGAGAGTATGGGCCAGATTGCTTTCTAGTGTTCTTCAAGGCAGAGCCTGAATAAATGAGGAGTTGGAGGTATTGATTCATCCTGGTCAGTGGCTGGTGTGCTCCATCAGTGAAACAATATCTCTCTCAGCCACAGGGCAAGCATCAATACGTACAGTATTGATCATCCAGTTCTCCCCATTGCTTGCTGGTGAGTAACTGTGGCACGAATCCATGGGGGTGGAGTGGAAAAACCCTTTGTTACAGCACGGAGTGAATTTTTAAATCTGATTCACCCCTAGTTCCCTGCATCTCAGAGGGATTGGCTTGTACAACAAAGCTTTACTCCAAATGTGGGAAACTAGCCTAAGAAACTGTTTAAGTTACTGAATGGTTCATTTTCTGTTTTTGAGAGAGAACTCTCAAATCCAGTGTCGTGTTATCAATTCATGCCAAATAATCCTCTTGTATTTGTCGTACAACTGCTAGCATATTTCCCACATCCCATATTTTCTGCGTTTCCAAAGCAAAGAGAAGTAGAAAAACTTTGTTTGCTGTGTAAGCACATGGATCATATTATAGGTCCTATTGTGAGAAGAGAGCAATAGCTCTTGACCTCAAATAATACATTTTGGAGAGCAATGGCAAGGGAAAAAACTGAATTTTGTGCTAGTCAGTGCTCAGTGGAAACCAAATGATCTGATTGGTTCTAGGCATGAGCTTCACCTAGCCCCCCTTTATGGCTCCAGTCCAGAAAAGATTAAATCTGATAATACGTTGTTGGCATTGATGCCCATAGCGCCGTCAATATTAGAGCTACACACGGATCATACATATAGGCTACTATAAAACTGGAGACACCCCAGTGATCAAAAGCCGGAATCTAGACGAGGCGTTTTGAAATAACGTCTCAGATTGAGAGGCATTTTCACACGTTTTGAAATAAAAATCTTCAAAATCGGTTAAAAATCTTTCACCTTTCAACCAAGTTTAGCCGGTTTTTCACCTAGACGAGAGACAGCGTTTCACCGTCTTTTCAACACAAAAATGTTAGCTGGGACAAGCCAAATGAGCGTCGCGAACGATTAGTGCACAAAGCCGACATGGTCGGCTAGCAACCACGCGTCCCATACTCCACCAATCACATATACACACCTCTAATGGATCGCTCTTTTTAAGACAATCAATTCTCTCTGTACTGCTTGAATGCTGATGCGCTGCTCTTTGTTTGCTTATGGCTTGTGTTAAAATACGTTTTCTGTCACCCTCCACCACCCCAGCTTCCACCTGTTGTTTGGATCTGCTAGGGGGTTTCTGGCCATCTCCTGTTTAGCGGGAGGAGATACCCGTGTTCCGGAGCAGTACTAAAGCAGATCCATTCAACGCCAAACCAAAATAATTATGCACCACATTCCATCATTAAACATGTCATTTAATACACGAGTTGTCCTGACAGAACTGTTACGTCACGTGGCGCTGTAATGGCGACATGTTCATTTGAATGTATTTTGTTGTGTCTGGCTTTTGTTTTTTGTTTTTTCATGCGCCGTGTGTCTGTGGTGGGACGGGGAAGCGGGCTGGACATTTTTCAGGGCACTCCTGCTGCTCGGTTTGATAATATTGGCGGATTGTCTCATCGATATCGTTTTGTTTGTGGTCATCACCATGGAGACACATTCGCAACAGATGCTCGGGAATGTCCGTTGGATCTGCAGCAACACCGTTTACCATCGCTCTTCACCGGAGTTGAAGATGTCGGGACTGATCGAGGACTGCAGGCAATCTTCAAAGGCCACCACGGAAGAGAAGAAGAGGATAATGCCGGGGAGGAGTGAGGCGGCGACTAGGAAGGCTGACGCAGTTCGGTGCTCAGTTTCGACGGTGTACAGAGATGCGTGTATGGAGGAGAGTCGTGGAGGCGGAGTTTGTGTGTTGGACTGCTTAATGCCACTGGACATCTCGGGACAGCGGGGGCTATTTTTAATCATGGCTGTATTACTTTAATTTACTTGAATTAACTTAATTAGTTTGATCTATGCAATGATTCTATTGAATGTCTTTGATAAGTTTGTTTGTGTGTTGTGGGTTTGCCCCACTGTCTATGTCTTTTTTGTTGTTGCTGGGGCTACAACTGAAGTTCCTTAACGGAAAAAGTTTGTGTGATAAACACAGCCAAAGACAGAAAGAAAAACCTGGTTTTTCTTGCTCATGAGAAGGCCATGATATGAATGAATTTGTATGTGTTTTTTGCAGAAAGAACAAGAAGACTAATGTGATCTCATGTAGCATACAGGAATGGGTATAATATTAACAGATTGTGAGTCACAGAACTCAAAAAGAAAAGAAAGTGTTGTAAAAAGGTAGTGTTGTATTATTGGGAGGTGGGTTTAAAATGTAATAAAATTATCTTATGCACTAATTTACTGATTAGCCCACCATGACTTTAACTTTATATAAAAGCATCTCAAATCTCGCCTTGGGCTTTGAAAAAAAAACCTCCAAAATGTTCATAAATAAAACATTTATTTTATAAAATGCCCTGTGTGCCGTTGTGCAGAAAATTCGTTTTAAAAGGCTCTTATTTTTCTAGGGGAGGACCACCCCCAAACCCCCCGCTATTTAATTCCACTTGTCCCCCACCACCATCTCTTGATGCCCCCCCCCAATCAAAGCAGTCTAGAAACTGCCCTAATCTACACCCTCCTTTCTAACATGCTGTGATAAAGTAGGACGATGTGACTGGCGGGTTCACACTCACTATTCTCTGTCTGCGATGCTTCTTCCGGAGACGGATGAACTCTTTGTGTTGCCGTGAGACGAAGTTGACGGCGGCGTATTCCAGCAGAGCGGCGAACACGAACAGCAGGCACACCGCCATCCAGATGTCAATCGCCTTCACGTAGGACACCTGCGATGCAGGCCAAGAGAACAACTAGAGTCAAGAACTGGCTCCACTGGCCGTCACTCACGTATAGCTCCAATAGCGTCTTTCAAATGAGTACTCTTGACTATTACATGTGGAGTGGAGTTTCACTTATTCATTCCTGAGGGTGCATATTATTTGCATTGGCTTTTTCATATTTTGTAGACCTGGGGCGTGTTTCACAAAGCAGGATAACTGAGTTAGCTGGATAGTTGAGTAAAACCCGGAAACAGCTCTTTTACTTCCGTGTTCCAGATTTGGCAAGCTAGACCCACCAGCAAAGGAAAGCAAAAAGCCTGGCCAAAAGCCAGAACTTTTTCCTCGAACATCAAGAAGCCACGGACCGGCCTGCGTACTCCAGCACAGTAATACTGACACGACCATTCAGGCAATTAGTTTAGAAAAACTTTTGTTTAATGTTTATTGCTAATGTAATTACATGTTTGATTGTATTCATTGTGTATATTTAGTATAACTTAACACATCGCTTGCAGGCTATCGACAGCCAAGTAGCCTCGCATAGCTAAAGTTACAGGCTCTAACAGAACTAACACTAATTTACAACCCGCATCCCTTTGAAATAGAGATCTGTGCTTGCGATCGTCCTTATACTAATACCTAATCCAGATCCCGTGCCTGTAAATGGACAGGGGCCTGGAATTTACCTAGACATAGCTAATTTGCGTAGCCTCAATACATAGGGCTCTATCTTCACAATCTTAGCGCTTGGTCTAAACGCATGGCGCAAAGTGCATTTAGGGCGTGTCCAAGTCAACTTTTGCTAGTTAGACGGTGTGCTTTTTTGAGCATTAAGCATGGCACAATGTGCAAATGGTCTGAACCTAGTCTCTTCATTAATTATAGGTGTGTCTTGGGCGTAACATGCAATAAAACAATCAAAATGTCATATCCCATTCCCTTTAAAAGCCTGCTTTTCCACCTTGGCGGACTGCTTATATGATGGCGAAACAGACAGTTCTCATAGAGTTCTCGAAGTTCAAGCTTCATCTGAAGTTCATTACCTGCATTCTAATATTGATTAATAACATAAATACTGTTATTTTGCCTTAATGATGACACTAAATACACTAAAGCTGTCAGGTTGGGTACCCATAGGTTCACACAGAATAAGGTTAAAATTCAGTTGACATGGTGAAATTTTAATGAATCTCCATTTTTTAACCGTAGGCTATTGAAAAAACCTTATGCACAGCGAATCCCGGGGACTGTAGCCTAGGCCAGTGATTCTCAAGCTTGGTCCTGGAGTACCCCTGTTTATGCTGGTTTTCGTTCCAACCACAATTGCAATACCAGAATTTTAACAAGCTGTTAATATTTCTTAATTAGGTGTTTTTTAATGTTTAGATGGATTATTTACCCTCTTAAGCCACATTATGTTAGCAAAAGCTATGCATACCATTAAGCCCAATATTCACATTGTGCTGTATTGCAAACAACTAAAAATATATAGGTAAAAAATATATAGGTCAAAATTAAAGACTGAGGTGAATGAATAGGCTCCTAATTGGTGAAATTGTGGACACATGGCCACTAAAACGAACTGTTTGGTAAATAATGAAGAATTCAAAGACAAAGCAAATTATAACGAGCCGAACCTGCATTGTGTTAAATTTAAGAAAAAAATGATGAAGGAACACTTGTTCAATTACCTAATTAAGAGCCTATTCACCTCAGTCTTTACCTCTTTTTTGTAATTGTTTGTAATATAACACAATAAGCATAATGTGAACATGAAAAATGGCATGTATAGCCATGTCTTTCATAATGTCTTGAGAGGGTAAATAATTCCTCTAAACATAATAAATTAGCTTGTTAAAATATTGTGACTGCAATTTTAGGAGCTATTTTATCTGCTTTAAATTGCATGTTTCACGGTCTTCCCAGGAAAGTGGACTTGGTTTTAAAGCATTATCTGCTAGTAAAACGCATTGGTTACATTTCCATTTATTGTTTTATAATAAGGACATTATAAAACAAGAAAAAATATGCGTGGACCTCTGGGTTGCCAACCTGACAGCTTTAGTGTATTTAGTGTCATCATGAAGGCAACATAAAGATATTTGTGTTATTAATCAATATTAGAATGCAAGTAATGAACGGATGAAGCTTGAACTTCGAGAACTCTATGAGAACAGCCTCATGGAATTGATGGTTGACAATGCTTCATTGCATAATCAAACGGAATTTGTTAAACAATCAGGCTAATTTGGCGTTTTCTAAGGTGAGACGGAAGCCATTGGTAGCTTATTCTCAGCTGTTGCAGGTGCTTTTAACGAAATTTAACCGCATATATTTTGTAAAATAACAGCACTTTCGGGAATTACCGGGAACTCATAATGGTTAGTCAGAATAATATTGATCATAGTATTGATCTATATAGCCTATTCCTTGATCGCACTAAACACACGAGCATGTCTGTTTTTATCGAACACCGAGAGTGCCACAATAATAAATAAATAAATGTGGAAATAAATAAAATAAATAAATAAATGTGGAAATATAAAAATGAATAAATAAAATTATTTGGAAATAAATCTGGGAATGAATATAGAAATGTAAATGTATGTGCAATTAATTTAAGTTTCTAATATTTTTTCAAATATATTCATTTATTTATTTCCATATATATTTCCCAATTTACTTATTTATTTACCGATTGTCATTGTCATTTCCCAACGAGCACAATCTGTCAGTTAAATTACTTTGCTCCACCCACTAAGTTCGCCTCGTTCACACCCTTCCAACTGTATGTGTTCAGTGTCTTTTTTAAAGCAGATTTCCAGCGTTCCTTTATGCATCCTTTTACTCAGAGTTTTATACATGTGGCCCCTGGAGTTAGAAAACCCTTAAAGCCCCCTAAATAGGTGAGAATTGACCAAAATGGTTATGGGTTGTTGTCGGATTGTACATTTAAGGAATGCAGTCTGGATTAAGGTTTGAAGGGGCAGGTGATTTCTCTTACCTTAGGCAGGGAAGCCCGTGAGCCTGAGCTCTGGGTTGTCATGGTGAGAACTGTGGTGATGCCCAGGCCTACACGAGCGGGTGCTGCATCCATATTGATCCAGAATGACACCCACGACAGGATGACAATGAGCAGGCTGGGGATGTACATCTGAATTAGGTAGTAACCCATCTGCCTCTCCAGGTGGAACTTCACCTCAATACAGGTGAATTTACCTGCAGCAAGAAGGAAGCAAGGGTCAAGAGCTGGGCCAAATGCAATTATATTTTCAAAGCTTTGACTGTAGATTTATGGTTGACCTCTAAGCAAAGCTAATGGACATATTTATGCTTCGGAGGGGCTAGCAGTCCCACCTGTGTTGTAGTTCTTGGTGCAATAGCCAAGGTCCTTCTCCTCTTTCAGCACAAACTGTGGAAGCATCAGATCATCGGCCACCTGCACTGGGCTCACGTCCAGCCACTCGAAAATCAAGTCGTTCATGGTATAGCCAACTGCAGAGAGAGAAAGAGATCCAGAGAAAAGTGCATCTAATCTGTTGCTCCACTGATCTCATTGTAATTAATGCAGAGTTGCTCCTTAGTGCTTATAGTTCTCCTCCTGAAAGACTTTGCACCTGACTAAGGTCCACTTGTCCCCTTAGAGGGAAGGGTCACTGCAAATCAATACAAAGTTATTCTGAGTGATCACCTTTATTCTATGATGAAATGTTTCTATCCTGATGGGAGTGGTCTCTTCCAAGATGACAATGCCCCCATCCACAGGGCACAAGGGGTCGCTGAATGGTTTGATGAGTATGAAAATGATGTGAATCATATGCTATGGCCTTCGCAGTCACCAGATCGCAACCCAATTGTACACCTATGGGAGATTTTGGACCGACATGTTAAGACAGCGCTTTCCACCACAGTCATCAAAACACCAAATGAGGGAATATCTTTTGGAAGAATGGTGGTCCATCCACTAGAGTTCCAGAAAGTAGATTATATGCTAAACTAGAAGTAGAATCTATACCAATGCGCATTGAAGCTGTTCTGGCGGCTCGTGGTGGCCCAGATTTAAAAAGAATTTTTATCCTGGCTTGGCGCCCCCTCGCGTGATGGTGCCCTAGGCAGCCGCCTAAACTGCCAATGCTTAGGACCGGCCCTGCCAGTGTCACCTAGAGAGGGAGGGATTCAGTCAGCAAGGATAGCCGTATCGCATCATTCACCAGTGACCCACACCAACAACTTCGCAAGCGTATTTTTGAATGCTGTTTAAATTCCGTTTTTTTATTATTATTTGCCGTCCAATTGCAGCCACATTCCATGCACAAACCACCCTGCCGATTCAAGAGAGCTGGGGCATCCTTGGTTCAAGAGAGCTGGGGCATCCGTGGTTCAAGAGAGCTGGGGCATCCTTGGTTCAAGAGAGTTGGGGCATCCTCGGTTCAAGAGAGCTGGGGCATCCTTGGTTCAAGAGAGCTGGGGCATCCTCGGTTCAAGAGAGCTGGGGCATCCTTAGTTCAAGAGAGCTGGGGCATCCTTAGTTCAAGAGAGCTGGGGC
This sequence comes from Ilyophis sp. 1 JC-2022, assembly GCA_022702515.1. Lineage (NCBI taxonomy): Eukaryota > Metazoa > Chordata > Actinopteri > Anguilliformes > Synaphobranchidae > Ilyophis > Ilyophis sp. 1 JC-2022. Next base: position 3,535,547 of record CM040401.1, read on the forward strand.
ATCCTTGGTTAAAGAGAGCTGGGGCATCCTTGGTTAAAGAGAGCTGGGGCATCCTTGGTTCAAGAGAGCTGGGGCATCCTTGGTTCAAGAGAGCTGGGGCATCCTCGGTTCAAGAGAGCTGGGGCATCCTTGGTTCAAGAGAGCTGGGGCATCCTTGGTTCAAGAGAGCTGGGGCATCCTTGGTTCAAGAGAGCTGGGGCATCCTTAGTTCAAGAGAGCTGGGGCATCCTCGGTTCAAGAGAGCTGGGGCATCCTTGGTTCAAGAGAGTTGGGGCATCCTCGGTTCAAGAGAGCTGGGGCGTCCTTGGTTCGAAACACGTGGTGTCCAACGGCTGCTTCTTTTTGTGTCGCGGGCTGCAGGTAAATTCACACAGAGCAGCGTCGGAGGAAGACCTTTCATATGCGGCTTTGACATGCAGTCTTAGGCGCGCCCTTATCGGCTAGCGGGGGTCAGCAAAGAGCGATCAAATACAGATCCCTGTCCAACTGTACCCTCCCATACCCTGGGTGACACATGCAGGTGCCAATTGCACATCGCCCTGTGGTGCTACCGGCCACAATCGGCATTGGCATGGTTCGGATTCAATCCGATGCAACGAGGCTAATCCAAGCCCCTGCTGTGTGAATTCTAATGATATGACCCTAACTTACTTGGGTAAATGTATCCCCCCCCTCCATAATCTTATAGGCATATTGCATAATGTGATCGGAAAATCATGACAAGACTATTGTTATTACTGAACCTTTTAGTGATTCAGGTATGTTGCTCGCAGTGATTTTGCATGAATTCTGACCGTGAGCCAGAATGGAATAATCTGATTTATTTCCGAAGCTTATTAAAGCATGTAATATTGGGCCTGTGAAATCCCATTTAAGGCATCTCTGGCTATTAGTTGATGCAATGTTGATTGAACGTGCAATTATAAACCTGCTGTGGCCCCACAGGACAACATGAAAAGTGTCCTTTAATCAGGAATTATTATACAGCCGATGTAATAGGCCTGTCAGTTAATAGACCTGCTTTGTCTCTGCCGTTTGCCAGGATTGCTCTTCAGTTCTAGGGATGTATAATAGCGGCTGGAGAGTGATGTACTCTTTGGAAAGGATTATGGACATGATGAGAATACTGCTGGTTCAATATCTATATGTATTTGAACAAATATACAGTACATATTACATTATGCTCAGCTTGTTGGTACACAGTGGTACACTGAAATCTGCAGTCATGCTGCAAGTAATGCCTCCACATGAGTGAATGCTCCTTAATTGAAATACAAAAAGAAAATTGCTTTAGGGATTAGCACAGAAATAGATCTTGTGTTATTAACCTGTTTACATTCATTTCTATTTCCAGGACGGGTCTGATGGCCTTCACGGCTTTTTAGATAAAATAAATGTTTGCACTTGAGTCGTTGTTTTTTTTAAGGACGTGCGAAACAGAAGTACAAACACTGTTTGCAGATTTATGTCTGGTGATTGATGAATTTCCTAACTCAATTTGTGCTGGTTGTGATTCACTGCTAACAGTGTCGCCTAAACGATTAGGATCACTTGCTAATGTTGCAACTGTGCATTTCTTATCATTTCTTTTTACTCTTAAGCCGAGCTCGATCTATATTTATTTCATCAACATTAAATGGCTTACATGGTTGTCACGACAAATGAATGCTTTTGGACCCTGGGACCTCGTATTTCGAGAATAATAAAAGATAGAGGGGAAAAACCAATGAAGGACTTACAGCTTTCAAGCTGCATCGTGCAGGTCTGAATGTCCATAGGGAAATTCTTCAGATCCATTGGGCAGGAGAGGATTAGTGTCAGCCTTAGGAAGATAGACAGCGAGGAAGCAACAGAAAAGAGATCCAACAGGTAAGTGGAAGGGAGGCAGAGAGGAGGATTACACTATACTGAGAAAAACAGAAGCAGAGATGCCAGAAAGACAGATGCAGAAAATTACAAAAAGAATTTCACATTCATTTCATCCAACACTAATTTTAACCCCTTTGCACAGATGTCAAATGTGATCAATTCTCACCTACAGTGAGCACCATAATTCATTGGACAGTGACGCATTTTTGGTTATTTTGGTTCTGTACTCCAGCACTTTGAGTTTGAAAGGATACAATGACAATGAGGTTGAAGTGCAGACTGTCAGCTCTAATTTGAAGGTATTTTCATCCATATCGGATGAACCGTTTAGAAATTAGATTTTGTACCTAGTCTCTCCAAATTTCAGGCATCAAAAAATATTGTACAGTCTAACATAATGTAGAATAAAGTAATAATTTTTAATATTTGGTCGCATATCCTTTGCATGCCATGACTTCCTGATGTCTGTGACCCAACAATATATAAAGATTCTTGATATCTTATTTTCTGGTACTCCTACCAGCGATACTATAACTTCTCTGCATTTGAATGGATCTCTATGGGAATTGGGGGGTGGAACTAGATTTAGCTGTAGATTATGCTGGAACAGTATGGAATACATGGTTGGTAAAATGGCTGTAAGTCATCAAGGGTCTGGGGTATCAAACGAGCCTCAAACCATCGGGGTGTTCAATTTAAGGCTTTATAACTCCAGGTGTAGGTATCACAGACACTTGGAAAATGGCTTAAATGATGCAAGATAGTACCGTTTACAATACTAACTTAGAGTAGTATTAGTATTAGTATTAGTATAGTAGATACTAACATAATTTAGGTTAAAATAAAGTGCCAAAAAGTTAAAGAAATCTTGGCAAAAATGCAAAACAGTTCTTTAGTTTACAATAAAATACAGAGAGCTACAAATGTGAAACAAGTACAACTATGGATGAAAGACTCGTTGTGTGACAAATCTGTGGGTGATATGCAATACTACTAAAGATCTATGATGTAGAATGTAAGCAGTGTACCCTGTTGTCCCTTAGTGTCTATATATCCTAAATGTATCCAAATAAATTGTGCACTGCTGTAAATCATAAAATAATATATGTAACTACAACCGCTTAGACTCATGAAACTCACTTTTGCAACATTTTCAAGTGGGAATTACTATCTTATCATCAGTATAGGGGGATAGATATCTGTGGGTCCAAAAACCTATCCAAAACCTGTCATAGAATGAATAAAATACTTTTTCTCCGCTATAAAGCATGTAAATTTGCCCCTTATGATGGTTAAAGATGAAAACATTGATATCACACTGGTACACACAACTAAATATATAGCATAATTATTCACTCTTGTACTTCAAGAAAACATCACTTTGTAAACACTCCAAGGAAAACTTTACATTCATCAAGCTCATATCAGCGCACAGTAAATAGGAATGAGCATTTTCCATGTATAGCCCAGGGAGATACGAATATGGCATAGTCTACATTATGTAAGGTAAGATTACTATAAAATAATATTCCACCATCAGGAAAATGCTGGCAATGTTCTAGCTTCACGGCACATCGATGCATCAAATATAAAACATGACTGAGCCACCTATGAACACTTACACTACAGTATGTGAAATGCACTCATTAGAAAAGGCCGCTCAATTTCATATCAAACATATGGCACAAGCCAGTGGTGGGTGGAAAAGCTAACGTACATGATTGAAATATTACACGCAGTAATACTTACATATTGAGAAGGAAATTGCCATGTTTGTAGGCCTATTCTCCAATCGAAACAACACTATTCATTGTGTAAACCTATAGTGAGACAACTAAAGGTTATATTAGACTTGTTCATATTTTATTGTTTTAAGTGTCAAATGAGACATGTAAAACACCGTTAGGAAGCTTATAATGTTCGGATAAAAAAAGTTGTCAATAAAACCAGAACGAAGTAGAATGCGTATCACAGACTTGATCAGCTGGCGGGGTTTTATGTGCAGATGTTTCAGATACTGTAATAGCGTTATAAAGGGGTGTATATTTCTTAAATGGATTGTCCAAGTCAATAAATGACCACTGAATCTGGAAAGGGACATATCTTTGTGTACAACCAATGGTAAGATTCTATAATTATTTAATATTTAGTAGTAGCTATTGATCGTAGAATGACGTGGTATAATTACACATATTTCACACATTGAGTAGGCAGCATTTTTCACTGCTGTATTTGCAAACGCTCGGCTATTGTCGGCTTTATCTTGTTGCTATGATGGAATACGGTTTTTTGGTGGTGATAGAATATTTTTATGAACTCCCAGATAAATGCTATTGTCCACTGTGTCACGCTTGGGCCAATATAGTTGCAGGGGTGGGGTGCTTGTAAAATTTGACATCATTACCTCAACCAGATTTGTAAACTTAGCTTTCAATATTTCGGTTCACAGTTTGTTTTGGCCAGCGACAAAGAGAGACTTAAATCAGTTGCGACTTGATCTGTTAAGTCAGTGATTTTCAACCACTGTGCCGCGGCACACTAGTGTGCCGTGAGAGATCGTCAGGTGTGCCGTGGGAAATTATCTTATCCTATTAACTTCACTTAATTAGTAACACTTTTGGTTGGTGGTGTGATTTTTTTAATGTAAAAAATGTGCCTTGGCTCAAAAAAGGTTGAAAAACACTTTGTTAAGTAACCTTACTGTTGTTTTTGGTGGAATTCCCCTTTAATGTTAGCCAACTAATTTCAACTTACTTAATATAAGGAAAATAAATAACATTAAATGATAAGCAAATAACTGCTTCATTAGGCTGTCCAATGCCTGTCTTAATCATGTCTGAGTCAGCTTGTTTGTTCAGACAAATTAATAAGACCTAGGTTTACAGTAAAATAGCAAATGTAACAACTGTGAAGTTGTAATTACCCATTACAACAGGGATATTATTTTGTATTGTATATTTTTTCACATTTCCGAATACGCTTAACATGTGAAAGCTAAATGTATCCCCAAGCTTATACATTTGATCCATGATTGAAACGCTTCCAATCAACGTGACAACATTAGGCTACTTTACAAAATAATCAGAGCAAACCAAGGAACAATTACAGTGAGACAAAAATATTAAATATTAAAACACATATTAAATGTATACTTTCAAATTAAATGCCCAGACAAAGAGTGGCACATGTTGGGGAATGATATCCAGCAGCACATGACACATGTAGATAGGGCACCTTAATGTTATTTTAAGTATAGCCTAATTAAAATAGGAAAACTACAACCATTTGCGTGATGTTCTTGCACTGTTGAGGATTGCATACACGCCATTGGATCAGATGCAGCTCTTTTATCATAGCCCCTCCTACTAAACTCATCTTTGTCAATCAAAAGGACTACTGCCCGTGGCGTGCATGCAGCACGGCTGCTGTGTGCAGTCACAATCTTTCCCTTTTATGTGAATCAATGCGTTTCGTTTTACAGAATTCCCTATGTTAACAAGGGGGGGGGGGCGCTTTTCCAATTTCGATAAACAAGGGAGAAAGCGCTCCACCACGTTCAACGATAATTTGTACATACCTAATACTATACAAAACATTTCCATTCTGGAAGATGCGCAGTAGTTTGTTGTCTGTGGTGACCTCGTGAAAGTTGGCGCCCTTCTCGTTTGCGAAGAACAGGTCCGGCTTCCAAATGGAGTCCAACATGGACGGGTCTAGGTCCAGGGAGTTGTCGGGGTACTCCTTGTAGGCCAGCCGTGGATCGTTCCACTGCTGCCGCAGGAACACATTCAGACGGTAGTCCTACGATGCAGGAGAAGGCCAGCATTCAGTGTGCTATTAGCTACTTCAAGTGTCTCGTTCACATTTTATCGCTGTGCTTAAGGGCAGGAACATAGATGAGCAGTAATGGAGGTGATGTCTTGGCAGATGTTGGCTACATTGTGCCATTCAGCCCACACTCAACACATTGAGTGAAATGCTTTTCAATTTGGCCTGGATGGTGTTGTAGCCTGAGGGGAAGATAAGCAGTTAAACTATAACAATTTAGTATTTTGCCAAAAGCATTAGATTGTTTGGAAAGCTGCCAAAAAGCAGACCAGATTGCAACCGTGTCGTGGCTAAGGCAAAATCTTTCATACTGCTCTCATCCCAAGATTAATAGTAATAATTATTCAAATGCATGGTAAGCAGATTATCACTTCCCAAGAAACATGTCTGCCCAGTAAAACAGGAAGGGTGTCAAGTATTTTTTATGGAATGTTGTCAATTGACAGAGGAATATTGTTTGCACTGATGAAGGCAGTTATCAGAAATTTGTTTGGCTGCAATAAGACTTCAACTGGGTTGAATGGTTGTTCTCCAGTGGGCTTGAAAACCCGGGAAGGCATTGAGAATGGACGCACTGAGAACACATTGATCACAGTGAATTTGCTTTGGTGTTGTCACACAGAGACAGTATTAGTGTCCTTCTCATAAACAGGGCTGTCCCTGAGATAATTCCTCTTGACCTTTGTCTCCAGCAGGTCTCTGCCACATTCTGCTGACCAGGTCATTGCTGCTCATATTTTCTCTCAAGATCTTTCATTAAAATTGCAGGAAGGACAGACAGGCCATTATCAGCAGGCTAACAGAACCTGGTATTTTTCGTTGGTATGAGATAGTGGCATTGAAATGATGGCGACTGAACTTAACAGCATCACTATTAATAATATGAATAATGATGACATTGATTATAATAACGATGCATTATTTTATTATGTTTTGGCATTTGTCCTTATGTTTGCTGAATTAGTTATTTTTTTTATTTCGGCATATCAATCTTTTTCTGCCTGTAATGTGTAAATGTTCAGGTCCATTTCATAGCTGTATTTGTAATCCAAATATCTGTAAATAAAAACTTGATATAAATACGATAATTCACACAAAGTCATTTTGATCCGCAAAATGTACTCTTACCATGGTTGTTTCTGTGATGGACCCAAAGCTGTTTATAAAGATGTTGCAAGTGACATTAACAGGTGGACCTGGCAAAAAAGCAAACAAACAATATATGATGTATCTGATGTATGACGTATCTGTGTTATATTTTCACTGGCTGCATGAAAATCACAACATTTTATGCATTTATCTACGCATTTTACTTTTGTTTCCATGGCGATGTTTTTTTTTAGACAGATAGTATCCTTTGACGTTCTGTACTGGTCATTGTTTTTTCTAGTTTAATTTTTCTGCTTGGGGTACAGTTATAATAGGACAATAAAAAAACAATAACACGCAAGGCTATACATAATACATACAGTATATAATACATAATACATATATATATTATATACAGATATAATAACACATGGAAAACAATGCTTATGCCCATATATTCATGAAAAAAAGCACCCATGTCCGTACATAGTGAGTTCACACTATGCAAAAAAGCAGCTGGCTAATACATGACATGCTTTACTTATCACGCATGTACAGATGGTGTTGTCTTTTTCAATTAGACCCCATTAGTTTAATGAATATTTGAACTGCAGTCACTTTAAATATTTCATAATTTAATTTCCAAGGTGTGCATGATTTATGCATTTTTTTTTTGCAACATCATATTTATAGATGATCAGCAGGGATTTATCATGCACAAGCTAGTACATTTAAGCAAGTATGAAATATATATGAAATATATATGAGGCCACAGATGGGCCCCTGAGAAATGAAAAATAAGTATTTCTGAGAGAATGTGCTGATTCTGGCAGAAAGAGCGATGCGCACTCGCGGCGTGTGAGTTACTGTGCAAACCAAATGCCACCTTCATCAGGTAATTGAATGTGGAAACAACATGGCTTGGTTGCTTGGTTGTTAATACTCAGTGACGTATCTATCTTTTTTGGGACACATCCCTGTCCCCTTTCTGTTGTAACCTGAAGTGCAACTCCAAGTGGGGTTTGGTTAGCTGCCCACCGTTGTACCTTTGAAGTTGGGCCTGATGCGGGCGTCGTACCCTGAGGTCCTTCCCATGAGCTTGTCCAGGAAGTCAGATGGTGACATGGGCTTTGTGGCCCTGCTGGGTGACTTGATCTCTTCCTTACAGGAACCAGGCCTGCATAGCAGAGGGGAGAAAATACACAGAGATGGGAGGGTTAGAAGGGAAGAGCTGTCCACCATGAGTTATAAACACCACTAGAATTGCCAAAATCAAGGCTGCTGTGTGGCTCATACTCATAAACCACTGGTCTTGTGCATGGATAGACTCCATGGTGTGGTATTGAATCCAGACCGGGCTAGAGCTGACTGTGGTAGTCTTGTGCATGGATAGACTCCATGGTGTGGTATTGAATCCAGACCGGGCCAGAGCTGACTGTGGTAGTCTTGTGCATGGATAGACTCCATGGTGTGGTATTGAATCCAGACCGGGTCAGAGCTGACTGTGGTAGTCTTGTGCATGGATAGACTCCATGGTGTGGTATTGAATCCAGACCGGGCCAGAGCTGACTGTGGTGGTCTTGTGCATGGATAGACTCCATGGTGTGGTATTGAATCCAGACCGGGCCAGAGCTGACTGTGGCCAGCAGCACTGCAGGGCAGCGTACACCTGGCTCAAATGTCACCCAGGGATGAGAGTGCTTCAGTCAGCCAGGATGGCAGAATCTCACCGTGCACCAGCTACCACCGCTGTTTGATTGTCTTTTCAGCTGCACAAGAAGCATCTTCTGACCTCTGACTCATATCTATACGAGCCTGAATTGTAAACTGAGGTGTGGAGGAGTGGCAGCTGACATCACCTGCTTTGGAGGAGAGCATATGGTTCTCTGTGCCTGAATTGACAACAGAAATTGCAATGAAAAAATAATGAACAGAGGAAGGACGGACGGCACGGTATTTACTCGACAAAATCGATTATTTATTGATCATGTCAGCCGACAGACGAAAACGTTTTCGGCCTACGACTTTCATCAGACAGACGCTGAAATTATCTGTTGAGTGCGATTCATCTTTCCTATGTTACTTTAACCCCTTCACGCAGATGCCCTAGTGGTCATGCCACCGGTGCCTTGATATTGCTCAACTGAGACATTCATTGCTTCTGCAACCAAACTATGAGCGGAAACAACAAACTCCATGTTCTGGCTTTATTAGTACACGATTTGTACCAAAAATACCAAATACGGTTTCTAAGTATCACTATTGTCGCATAGCTAGTTATTATAACAAGCAACCCACCACCCAGTCTCAACTGCAACTATATCAACCCCATGCATGACACAGTGGACAACAGCATCTATCTATTCATAAGAATAGCTTTGTTACATCCATCGTTTCCCTCCAGTCCATCTTCCTATCGTTCTCCCTGTTTTTCCCCATTCCTCTTGTTTCATGTCATGTTTTTCTTTTGACCTTGTCTGTCCTTCTGTGTTGTGCAGGCTGGGCATGGTTTCCCCGCTCGTTTCCTCATTCTCTCCCTAGTTGTCCCCACTCGCCTTCCCCGCTCGCATTCCGCACTCACATTCATTACCTCATTCACATTCCTCACGCCCGGTTCATTACTGATCTCCCATTCACCTGTTTCACCCCTTATTTATTTTGCTTTCTTTGTTTGTTTGTTCTGACAGTTCGTTCCATCCCTTTGAGTGTTTGACATGTTACTCGACCTCTGTTTGTTTGTGCTAACTTGCCAGTCTGTTTCCAGTTCGCCCGTCCAGCCTGCTTCCCCGTATCTGTACTCCTGTGTTCGCCAGCCCTGCATCCAGCCTGTCACCTAGCCCATCTGTCTGCTGCCCTGTTCCTGTTTGTTCCTGCCCAGACCTTAGTCTTGCCAACCCCACATCCTGACCCTCACCTAGCACCCCTGTTTCCTGTTTCGCTTGCTTCAATAAATGATTTGCTCCAGTTCGGAGTTTGCTATTGAGTCTGCTTCTGGGTCTTGCTTTTGGGTCCAGTCAGTCTGAGGATCGTAACAATCTTTTCACCATCCAAAATTAGTATTCTGTCATAGCAACAAGATGTGTAATTATACCACGTCATTCTACTATCAATATTTGCTACTAAATATTAAATAATTATAGAATCCTACCATTGCTTTTATGCATAGTGATGTCCCTTTCCAGATTTAGTGGTAATTTATTGGTCTTGGACAATCCATTTGAGAAATACACACCTGATCTATCTGATAACCCCACATGTAAGACCCCACCAGCTGTCCGTCCAGCAGTCATGCATTCCAGTAAAACTTTCTCGTTTATCCGATAGATGACATAATATGTTTCACAACGGTGTTTGCAATGTTTTATTGGATGCTTTGAATGACAAATAACAGCTGGGAGTAACAGCATTTTTAGTTTAATTAGTTTAGTTTTACGCCAACAACAACAGAAATCGCAAGAATATACATTCTCTCGCCAAGTTATAATTGTTGTTTTCCTGCTATTTTCGCAAAATTGTACTAATTTGGCCAACTTGTCATTATGGCTAGAGAAAGTCCTTGCCTTGCTTACATGGATTTTGGCAGTGGGTCAAAACAAGATGCCATAATGTTGATTATATCTGAGAATATGCCTATGAATATGACAGAGATTTTCCTCTTCAATATGTAAGTATTACTGCTTGTAATATTTCAAATATGTAAGTCAGTTATTCCACTCCACCACTGTCTTGTGGCATATGTTTGATATTTTTATTTGAAGCATTTTGAGTGCATTTGACATACTGTAGTATAAGCATGCATAGGTGGCTCAGTCATGTTTTAGGTTTGATTTGCCATGAAGCTAGAACATTTGGCAGCATTTTTCCTGATGGTGGAATATTATTTTATTGTAGTCTTATACTGATGAAAAGATTCCCACTTGGAAATTATGTTTCATGAGTAAAAAAAAGGTTGATATTTTATGATTTACAGCAGTGCAAGGTAACCCACTAATTTAGCCATTTTAGATAGAGTTGGATACACTAAGGGACAACAGGGTACACTGCTTACATTTTGCATCACAGATATTTAATAGTTTTGCATATCACCCTCAGGTTTTGCACACTTGTGGAGTGTATGATCCAGGAAATGTATAGTTTTACCTGTTTTACATTTACAGCTCTCAGCATTTCATTGCAACTAAATAATTGTTTTGCATTTTTGCCAAGATTTCTTTGCATTTGTGGCACTCTAGTTTGACATGAATTATGAAAATAAACTAATCTAAGTTAGTACTGTAAATGGTACAGCTGCCTTGTTTCATTTAAGCCATTTTCCAAGTTTCTGTGATGCTCACACCTGGGGCCACATGTATAAACAGTGCTGAGCAAAACAATGCCCTCAGAAAGATGTGTAAGAGAGTTTCCACGCAGAAATTCAGATGTATAAAATAATACGTGCTGTGAGAATCCGCTTACCTCTGCACACGCTGGACAACACGCGTACACAATTATTAGTCAGTGTGATATGGCGACACCGTGATAGAAAGTGAGGGAAAAAAGGCATAACTTTGCAGATTTCAGATTTCACCCTGAGCATTTTTATACATGTGGCCCCTGGAGTTATAAAGCCTGAAACAGAGCACCCTGTGGTGACCTAAATCAGTATAATGAGAGACATTCACCTAAGAGGACGGTGTACCTTTAAGAGAAGAGGCGAGGGGTCAGATAAAGGACTTCCGCTTCCGGTTCAGTAGATTGGTTTGTTGTTGTCGAATGTTTGACATGCAAGGTTGGAGCTAGTAAACTACCTCGACTACGTATACTCTCACGTCTCCTGTCTCGTTGTTTTCTAACTCCACATTGGTGACCTCGACGTGATGAACTACTAACACGAGTATGTCTGACAACGAAGACGCCGGGAATAATGTTGCCGCGGTACCCGCTCCCGACGCTGGTGCTAACATGGCTATCGCTAACGCTAGCATTTACGCCGTTACTGTGAAGCTACCCGACTTTTGGCAGCATAATCCACGGCCGTGGTTTCAACATGTGGAAGCCCAGTTCCAGCTGAGGGGGATAACGCAGGATGCAACAAAGTACTTCCACGTAGTAGCGGCGTTAGACGCATCGACGACGGCGCGAGCGATGACACTGTTAGAGGCTCCGCCGGCTGCTGGCAAGTACGACGCTATAAAGGCTTTCCTCCTGAAATTATTTGAACTGTCGGAACTGGAGAAAGCGGACCGTTTACTGTCCCTGAATGGCCTCGGCGACGGGAAACCGTCTGAACTAATGGATAAAATGCTGTCTGTGCTGGGATCAGCTGATCCGGCGTTTCTTTTTACACACATTTTCCTGAGGCAGCTCCCCGCACCGGTGCGCACAGCGCTAGCCAGTTTTCCTCTCGCCGCCTCCAAGGACTACCGTGCGCTGGCTGCTGAAGCAGACAGGGTTTTCCTGGCCAACCGGCAACAGTTTGTGCATGCCCTGCTACCCCACCAGACCGCCCCACCACCACCTATGGACGACTATATGGACACCGCGGCTGCGGTGACGGCTCGCCGCCAACTTGACGACGGGCTCTGTTATTACCATGCCAGGTTTGGGGCCAAGGCAAAACAGTGTCGCAAACCCTGCAGTTACAATGTTCAGGGAAACGCCAAGGCCGGCGCTCGTTAGCGGCTATGGGCGCCGGCCGTGACTGCAAGCTGTTGTTCATCAGGGACTCATTGTCGGGCCGGCGGCTGCTGGTCGACTCTGGCGCTCAACGCAGCATACTACCAGCACAGGCTGTGGACACGATGACCGACAGTCACGGCCCCCAGATGGACGCCGCCAACGGCACGTCCATTCGGACGTACGGTGTCAGGCGTGTGGATGTGTGTTTTGGCGGCCGACGTTTCGGCTGGGATTTTGTGATGGCTGCGGTATCCACCCCGCTCCTAGGTGCGGATTTCCTTTGTGCGTCCAACCTGCTGGTGGATATTAAAAACTGTCGCTTGATTGACGCCGTCTCTTTTGCGTCATACCCCTGCACGCTTGGGGGGGCTGGAGCGTTGTGCCTCGCTAACACACTCTCCACTGGGGATCCATACCAACGCCTGCTCGCCAGTTTCCCTGAGCTCACCACGCCCACCTTCTCCTCGGCAGTGGCCAAGCACGGCGTGGAACATCATATCGCCACTGTGGGCCCCCCGGTTTACGCCCGGGCCCGACGCCTTGACTCGGCCAAGCTCGCAATAGCCAGGGAGGAGTTTTCGACGATGGAGCGCCTCGGCATTGTCCGCCGTTCAGACAGCCCGTGGGCTTCCCCTCTACACATGGTTACTAAGGCCGACGGGGGTTGGCGCCCATGCGGAGACTTCCGTCGCCTAAACAACGCCACGACCCCCGACCGGTACCCCATACCGCACATTCAAGATTTCTCTTCCCACCTGGCGGGCGCTGCCATTTATTCCAAAATTGATTTAGTGCGAGGGTATCACCAGGTGCCGGTCCACTCGCAGGATGTCCCAAAAACGGCTGTCATCACACCCTTTGGGCTCTTTGAGTTCTTACGTATGCCTTTCGGCCTTAAAGGGGCGGCGCAGACGTTTCAGCGTCTTATGGACTCTGTGCTCCGCGACATGCCATTTTTGTTTGTGTACTTAGATGACATCCTCGTGGCCAGCGCATCGGTGGAGGAACACATGACGCACCTCAGACAGCTGTTCGAGAGGCTCAGCGAGCACGGCCTCATCATCAACCCAGCCAAGTGTCAGTTCGGGGAGTCGTCCATCACCTTCCTTGGGCACCAAATCACTCCACAGGGGGCCGTTCCCCTCCCCGCCAAGGTGGAGGCTGTCACCACGTTCCCCCGCCCCCGCACTGTACAGTCGCTGCAGGAGTTTCTGGGCATGGTGAATTTTATAACCGTTTCCTGCCCCGTGCCGCCCACATCATGCGTCCCCTTTATGAGGCCCTGCGGGGTAAGAAGGCTAAGGACGAGTTGGACTGGTCCTCAGGGATGGATGAGGCTTTTGTGGCCGCCAAGACCGCGCTGGCCAACGCTGCGCTGCTAGCTCACCCGTCGCCTGCCGCCCCCATAGCCCTTACGACGGATGCCTCTGACTACGCCGTGGGGGCCGTATGTGAGCAGTGGGTGGGGGGAGGCTGGCAGCCGTTGACGTTCTTCAGTAAACAACTCCGTGAGAACGAGCGCAAATACAGCACTTTTGATAGGGAGCTACTGGGTCTCTTCCTCGCAACCAGACACTTTAGGTTCCTATTGGAGGGTCGACAGTTCACCGCTTTTGTGGACCACAAACCGCTGACGTTCTGCATGGCCAAAACCTCAGAGCCGTGGTCTGGGCGTCAGCAGCGCCATCTCGCGGCGGTCTCCGAGTTCACTACGGACATACAACATGTGTCTGGCAAAGATAACTTTGTCGCCGACTGCCTTTCACGGGCGGTTGTTAACTCCGTTCACTTGGGACTCGACTACGCCACTATGGCAGCGGACCAAGCCAAGGACGCGACCGTTCAGGACTACCGGTCGACCCCTACGGCGCTACGGCTGGAGGACGTGACGTTCGACGCGGCCAACACCACCCTCCTCTGTGACATCTCCACCGGTCAACCGCGCCCCCTGGTGCCTATTTCCTGGCGGCGCCGAGTTTTCGACACCATCCACGGCCTTTCCCACCCTGGGGTGAAGGCCTCGACCAAGCTGGTGAGCGTCAAGTTCGTTTGGCCTGGGCTCCGCAAGGATGTTAGAGCCCGGGCCAGCTCGTGTGTGGCGTGCCAACGCGCCAAGGTGCACCGCCATACCAAGGCCCCTTTGGCGCCGTTTGTGGTTCCAGAGAGGCGGTTTGACCACCTGAATGTTGACCTGGTGGGCCCTCTGCCCCCTCCCGTGGTTATACCTTCCTCCTCACTATTGTGGACAGGGCCACCAGGTGGCCGGAGGCTATTCCCTTGTCCTCAACGACGGCCGCGGAGGTAGCACGGGCGTTCATCGGCTGCTGGGTGGCCCGTTTCGGCACGCCTGGTGACATCACGAGCGACCGGGGCTCCCAGTTCACCTCGGAGCTCTGGACGGCGGTCGCTGAGCACCTGGGGGTTAAGATCCACCGCACTACGGCGTACAACCCGCAGAGCAACGGACTGTGCGAGCGGTTCCATCGGGACATGAAAGCAGCTCTGCGGGCCAGCCTCACTGACTGCGACTGGGTGGACCGGCTCCCGTGGGTCATGCTCGGCCTGCGTTCGGCCCCAAAGGAAGACCTCCAGGCCTCTGCCGCTGAGCTGGTGTATGGCCAGCCTCTGCGGGTTCCGGGGGAGTTTCTTCTGGATGCTACGGCTCCCTGGTCGGCTGCCTCTCACCTCAGTGCATCCCAGAGCGCTGCCGGTGCCTTCGTTCCCGTTCCGATGTCTCGACACTGCCTCCCCCAGTCCTACGTCCCCAAGGATCTGCCATCGGCGAGGTACGTCTTCATAAGACACGACAGCCATCGGTCCCCGCTGCAGCCCCCATACGACGGGCCCTTCTGCGTCCTGGAGGCGGGAGATAAGAACTTTGTGGTGGACATGGGGGGCAGGCCGGAGCGGGTTGCTATAGACCGTCTCAAGCCCGCTCACTTGGACATTGGGCAGCCGGTGCAATTGGCCCTACCCCCGCGGCGGGGGCGCCCTCCTCGATCGGCCCCGGCACCTACCTCTCTTCCTGACCCGGGTTTCGGGCCCATCTGTTTCCCCTCCTGTTAGGCGCAGCCGTTACGGATGCAGGATCCGCCCCCCGGCTCGTCACCTGTTTTCCCATTGACTTTGCACTGTGTTAGTTACTGTTCTATGGCTGCAGGGTCTAATTTTTCTGTTGATGACTTGCACTTTTGCTGTTTTGCATTGTTTTGTCTAGGTGAATTCTGGGGGGGCCTGTGTGGTGACCTAAATCAGTATAATGAGAGACATTCACCTAAGAGGACGGTGTACCTTTAAGAGAAGAGGCGAGGGGTCAGATAAAGGACTTCCGCTTCCGGTTCAGTAGATTGGTTTGTTGTTGTCGAATGTTTGACATGCAAGGTTGGAGCTAGTAAACTACCTCGACTACGTATACTCTCACGTCTCCTGTCTCGTTGTTTTCTAACTCCACAACCCCCTAAATATGTGAGAATTGACCAATTTTTGCATCTGCGCGAAGGGGTTAAAAGTATTGGTTAATGCACTAACTAAGTCAGAGAGTGCTGTGGAAATCTCTATTTGAACAATGAAAAAAGAATAACCAGACTCAGTTTATCTGTGGGGAGGGGATGGGGTGGGGAGAGATTTAAAAAAAAAAAAAAATATATATATTCTTGGTTTCAGAAAAATGCATTGTGACGACAAGGTCTTTTCAAGACAGCCTGCTGCACAGCACATGACAACATGAACCACAAAAAAAAATATGGCATCCTGCCTTTTCTCTACCGCCACCCCAGAAAGGTCTGACAGGTTGACAGCTCAGTGGAAACACTGCAGGTGTTGCATTTGAGCAGTAATGTCACGCGTGTCCCGAGCCGTGGTTCTATCACTGGTACGGCTCGGCCTCTGTCAGCCGTTACAATGCCAAGGAGCTCCCTTTGCGATGGACTGCCATCTCACCGTACCCAAGCATCACTGCGCATCTGCCGTGTCAGTTTGATGCCATTGTTAAGGGATCGGTGAAGACCACCGACTGTCTGAGAGATTGATGCTTGCTCCTTGATGGGTTTTCTGTATGGCGTGTCTGTGCTGATGCAGTTCCGCGCTGTCTGATCGTAGGTTCTCTGTGCCGCTCCCTTTCCTCGCCTCTCAGTCCTCTGGGCTGCGAGTTTACGAGTAAATAGGTTTTCAGAGAATTGCAGTCACTGTACCTTCACATGGTGGCCAGTGAAGTGGTTTATGTGTTTTATTTGATCAGGCTTCCCGCCTCACTTGCTCCCGTAATCACAGATTGGTTCGAGAGACCATGAACTGTGGACAGTGGAACCCCTGTTTTCCTGGGGGCACCATGCAATTTCTTTCCCCCTCCCCCCCCCACCTGTTTCGCGTCATTTTCAACATCTGGAACACAATCAAAGCTCATCGATTTTAATCTTTTCTTTTTTTCAGCCACACACATGGGCAGCCTTAGACTTGAACTAGTCTAACATGGTCAACAACCTGGAAAGATAATGGTGTGCCAAACATTCCGTGAGGAACCGAACTCTTTAACAGTGTGGAACCGGACTCTTTAACAGTGTGGAACCGGACTCTTTGACAGTGTGGAACCGGACTCTTTGGTAAACCAAAAAGGTTTGTATGAGTGAACCGTGTAATTCTTGCAGTGCTCAAAAAATTTTAATGTTCAGTTTAACCCCAGTACTTGACATGTCTGAGTTTATCAGAGCTTAACTATTCTAATAAAATCCAGCACCTGAATATGGTCGTATTTACACATTAGTTGTCAGTATGAGGAGGAACCACAAACTGAAGAAGCAATACATTTGTTTGTGTACTTTGTGTACTTTGTGTACTCTCCTTGCTCTATGTTCTGTGCCTCTGTATCAGCCCTGAACGCTCACGCTAACTCCAGGAATTGTCAAGGTAACAACTGTGTAGTATACCCAAAATCCATCAGTGCGCTACCCTTTATAGGCCACAGTGAGTGTGAAAATGTCCACCCATGGGTTGCCTGAGTTTTGTTTTGTGTTCATCTCCACCACCTCTTTCAGAGCACAAAGTGAGAAACAGTTACTGTAGTTTAGGGGGTTAGGATCTGGCAGGATCACTGCGATGTTATTGGACAAAAGAAATGCTGCCCCCCCCCCCTGCCTCTGCTTCTCTTGAGAAGCTTCAAGCAGAACCTTAACCTTCCGTCTCAACTGCCCTTGCGTGACTCTGAGTCCGATTGTGGCGAGGCTAACTCAGACAAAGCCTCTAACAGTCTTACTCTCACCTTTCCCCTCCCTCACCCAGCACCCTCACATCATCTCAAATCGCTTAGTACGTCTAACAGGCCTCATCATCCTTAGTGCCTTTCCAGCAGGGCAGTTTCCCTCTCTGACTGCAGTCCACAGGGTGAAGAACTTGAGAGGATTGACGCTCTTTCAATGCGGTTTCCTTGTCTGCTCTTGATACCTAGCTGCCACTGCTGCCCATAGTGAGACTACGTAGCTACAACCCTTTACTTTGTATAATGAGCACGATCAGCTCAATTATATAATCCTTCTCTAACAGATTTCTGTGAACCTTAAAACCTACTAACCAACCAGTGCCATACTTTTAGTTTCACTTCTACATAACTGTTACGGTCACTTATTGTTAAGTTGTCACCCCTGTTTTCTTTTACATTATATTGTTTTCTCCTTTCCCTTTTTAGGTCCGCCTCCTGGGGCTTAATTGGCTCCCACGGCAATCACCGGTTTAGTTTAAAAGGAGGTTGAGACCGGATAACAGGGTTGCTTCACTGGCATCTCTTTTTCATGGTGTTGTCCCAACTCTTATATCCTCGTTACACGCATCCATACATCTACCATACACATCTCATGCAGGCACGCATCCATTCCTACGCAAGGTTTTTTTGTTATTTATTTAATAAATATTTATTTATGCAACCAAATTTTGTGTCTGTCCATTTATGTTGCGGTTGGGTCAGGGCCCTGATCGTAACAGTAACAGAAAATCTGAAGCCCTTAATCAAGATACAGTTTGCTTAGATCACACGGATATCCAGTTGGCTTTAATTTGTTAGTCAGCATTTTTGTATTTTGTCTCTAAATGCTATTTTTGATCAGCATCTTTAGGCCCACGTTTACCGCAGTAATGAGAAGCACTTGTCCAGGCCACACTTTAAGATGAAAGCTGCATTAAAACTGTCATTCGCTGCACTCCTATCTATTCCATTCACTGGCTGTATACCAATGCAGAGGATACAAGGTGTTCCCAACATTATAGCAGATATTCATAAACCTGTTTGTAAACCTTTTTCTGAAGGAAATGTCGGCGCTTCTTACAGAGAAGTGAATTGCCATCGAGGCATTGCCTTCATCACACTAAATTGGAAAAGTGGGGGAAAGCAAGATAAAGACAATGAAAGAAAAGGCTGTTTTGTCAATCCAATTTTTACCACTTTAGAAAACCGATTCTCTCAGGCAGTTTTTCGACTCATTTGAAGACAAGCATTCACAAACAAATGACTGTGACAGTTATCTCGTTGGTGTCTTTGAAATATTGACACGAGTAAAACGTGCCTCGTTTACATCAATGTGCTTGTGACGGCGAAGGACGTCGAGGTTATTTTGATAGCAGGAAAGCAGACGGATCATTTCTTGCCAAATTGTAAAATGGACAATTTTGCAGGCCCTGCAATTCCTGAAACGCCTTTTGGCTATATTGCAATACAATGAGTGACAGAATTTGATGGCATTGTTTTTAGTGTACTGCCAAATGTATACAATATATATATACAAACCACCTTTTCCAAAATCACTTACAGATCAGTCAGCATTCATGATTATTTTTTATTTATTAAACATTAAGAGAGAGGATAAGAAGGGGCATCCTCAATTTTTTATTTTGCTGGTTTGACTGGATGACTCACTTTCACTGGTGTTTATTAGTGGTGAGGTCACGGAGCTCAGAAATCCATCACCTACACTGTCACAGTGTGTTTCTGTTGTGTGTTTGCACAGACCCTCTATCACCTACACTGTCACAGTGTGTTTCTGTAGTGTGTTTGAGCAGACCCTCTATCACCTACACTGTCACAGTGTGTTTCTGTAGTGTGTTTGAGCAGACCCTCTATCACCTACACTGTCACAGTGTGTCTCTGTAGTGTGTTTGAGCAGACCCTCTATCACCTACACTGTCACAGTGTGTTTCTGTAGTGTGTTTGTGCAGACCCTCTATCACCTACACTGTCACAGTGTGTTTCTGTAGTGTGTTTGCACAGACCCTCTATCACCTACACTGTCACAGTGTGTTTCTGTAGTGTGTTTGAGCATACCCTCTATCACCTACACTGTCACAGTGTGTTTCTGTAGTGTGTTTGCACAGACCCTCTATCACCTACACTGTCACAGTGTGTTTCTGTAGTGTGTTTGAGCATACCCTCTATCACCTACACTGTCACAGTGTGTCTCTGTAGTGTGTTTGAGCAGACCCTCTATCACCTACAATGTCACAGTGTGTTTCTGTAGTGTGTTTGAGCATACCCTCTATCACCTACACTGTCACAGTGTGTTTCTGTAGTGTGTTTGAGCATACCCTCTATCACCTACACTGTCACAGTGTTTTTCTGTAGTGTGTTTGAGCAGACCCTCTATCACCTACACTGTCACAGTGTTTTTCTGTAGTGTGTTTGAGCAGACCCTCTATCACCTACACTGTCACTGTGTGTTTCTGTAGTGTGTTTGCACAGACCCTCTATCACCTACACTGTCACAGTGTTTTTCTGTAGTGTGTTTGAGCAGACCCTCTATCACCTACACTGTCACTGTGTGTTTCTGTAGTGTGTTTGCACAGACCCTCTATCACCTACACTGTCACAGTGTGTTTCTGTAGTGTGTTTGAGCAGACCCTCTATCACCTACACTGTCACAGTGTGTTTCTGTAGTGTGTTTGAGCAGACCCTCTATCACCTACACTGTCACAGTGTGTTTCTGTAGTGTGTTTGAGCAGACCCTCTATCACCTACACTGTCACAGTGTGTTTCTGTAGTGTGTTTGAGCAGACCCTCTATCACCTACACTGTCACAGTGTGTTTCTGTAGTGTGTTTGAGCAGACCCTCTATCACCTACACTGTCACAGTGTGTTTCTGTAGTGTGCTTGAGCATACCCTCTATCACTTACACTGTCACAGTGTGTTTCTGTAGTGTGTTTGAGCATACCCTCTATCACCTACACTGTCACAGTGTGTTTCTGTAGTGTGTTTGAGCAGACCCTCTATCACCTACACTGTCACAGTGTGTTTCTGTAGTGTGTTTGAGCATACCCTCTATCACCTACACTGTCACAGTGTGTTTCTGTAGTGTGCTTGAGCATACCCTCTATCACTTACACTGTCACAGTGTGTTTCTGTAGTGTGTTTGAGCATACCCTCTATCACCTACACTGTCACAGTGTGTTTCTGTAGTGTGCTTGAGCATACCCTCTATCACTTACACTGTCACAGTGTGTTTCTGTAGTGTGTTTGAGCATACCCTCTATCACCTAGACTGTCACAGTGTGTTTCTGTAGTGTGTTTGTGCAGACCCTCTATCACCTACACTGTCACAGTGTGTTTCTGTAGTGTGTTTGCACAGACCCTCTATCACCAACACTGTCACAGTGTGTTTCTGTAGTGTGTTTGAGCATACCCTCTATCACCTACACTGTCACAGTGTGTTTCTGTAGTGTGTTTGCACAGACCCTCGAACACCTACACTGTCACAGTGTGTTTCTGTAGTGTGTTTGAGCATACCCTCTATCACCTACACTGTCACAGTGTGTTTCTGTAGTATGTTTGAGCATACCCTCTATCACCTACACTGTCACAGTGTGTTTCTGTAGTGTGTTTGAGCATACCCTCTATCACCTACACTGTCACAGTGTGTTTCTGTAGTGTGTTTGAGCAGACCCTCTATCACCTACAATGTCACAGTGTGTTTCTGTAGTGTGTTTGAGCAGACCCTCTATCACCTACACTGTCACAGTGTGTTTCTGTAGTGTGTTTGAGCATACCCTCTATCACCTACACTGTCACAGTGTGTCTCTGTAGTGTGTTTGAGCAGACCCTCTATCACCTACAATGTCACAGTGTGTCTCTGTAGTGTGTTTGAGCATACCCTCTATCACCTACACTGTCACAGTGTGTTTCTGTAGTGTGTTTGAGCATACCCTCTATCACCTACACTGTCACAGTGTTTTTCTGTAGTGTGTTTGAGCAGACCCTCTATCACCTACACTGTCACAGTGTGTTTCTGTAGTGTGTTTGAGCATACCCTCTATCACCTACACTGTCACAGTGTTTTTCTGTAGTGTGTTTGAGCAGACCCTCTATCACCTTCACTGTCACAGTGTTTTTCTGTAGTGTGTTTGAGCAGACCCTCTATCACCTACACTGTCACTGTGTGTTTCTGTAGTGTGTTTGCACAGACCCTCTATCACCTACACTGTCACAGTGTTTTTCTGTAGTGTGTTTGAGCAGACCCTCTATCACCTACACTGTCACAGTGTGTTTCTGTAGTGTGTTTGCACAGACCCTCTATCACCTACACTGTCACAGTGTGTTTCTGTAGTGTGTTTGAGCAGACCCTCTATCACCTACACTGTCACAGTGTGTTTCTGTAGTGTGTTTGAGCAGACCCTCTATCACCTACACTGTCACAGTGTGTTTCTGTAGTGTGTTTGAGCAGACCCTCTATCACCTACACTGTCACAGTGTGTTTCTGTAGTGTGCTTGAGCATACCCTCTATCACTTACACTGTCACAGTGTGTTTCTGTAGTGTGTTTGAGCATACCCTCTATCACCTACACTGTCACAGTGTGTTTCTGTAGTGTGTTTGAGCAGACCCTCTATCACCTACACTGTCACAGTGTGTTTCTGTAGTGTGCTTGAGCATACCCTCTATCACTTACACTGTCACAGTGTGTTTCTGTAGTGTGTTTGAGCAGACCCTCTATCACCTACACTGTCACAGTGTGTTTCTGTAGTGTGTTTGAGCATACCCTCTATCACCTACACTGTCACAGTGTGTTTCTGTAGTGTGTTTGAGCAGACCCTCTATCACCTACACTGTCACAGTGTGTTTCTGTAGTGTGCTTGAGCATACCCTCTATCACTTACACTGTCACAGTGTGTTTCTGTAGTGTGTTTGAGCATACCCTCTATCACCTACACTGTCACAGTGTGTTTCTGTAGTGTGCTTGAGCATACCCTCTATCACTTACACTGTCACAGTGTGTTTCTGTAGTGTGCTTGAGCAGACCCTCTATCACCTACACTGTCACAGTGTGTTTCTGTAGTGTGTTTGAGCAGACCCCCTATCACCTACACTGTCACAGTGTGTTTCTGTAGTGTGTTTGAGCATACCCTCTATCACCTACACTGTCACAGTGTGTTTCTGTAGTGTGTTTGAGCATACCCTCTATCACCTACACTGTCACAGTGTGTTTATGTAGTGTGTTTGAGCAGACCCTCTATCACCTACACTGTCACAGTGTGTTTCTGTAGTGTGCTTGAGCATACCCTCTATCACTTACACTGTCACAGTGTGTTTCTGTAGTGTGTTTGAGCATACCCTCTATTACCTACACTGTCACAGTGTGTTTCTGTAGTGTGTTTGAGCAGACCCTCCATCACCTACACTGTCACAGTGTGTTTCTGTAGTGTGTTTGAGCAGACCCTCTATCACCTACACTGTCACAGTGTGTTTCTGTAGTGTGTTTGAGCATACACTCTATCACCTACACTGTCACAGTGTGTTTCTGTAGTGTGTTTGAGCAGACCCTCTATCACCTACACTGTCACAGTGTGTCTCTGTAGTGTGTTTGAGCAGACCCTCTATCACTTACACTGTCACAGTGTGTTTCTGTAGTGTGTTTGTGCAGACCCTCTATCACCTACACTGTCACAGTGTGTTTCTGTAGTGTGTTTGCACAGACCCTCTATCATCTACACTGTCACAGTGTGTTTCTGTAGTGTGTTTGAGCATACCCTCTATCACCTACACTGTCACAGTGTGTTTGCACAGACCCTCTATCACCTACACTGTCACAGTGTGTTTCTGTAGTGTGTTTGAGCATACCCTCTATCACCTACACTGTCACAGTGTGTTTCTGTAGTATGTTTGAGCAGACCCTCTATCACCTACACTGTCACAGTGTGTTTCTGTAGTGTGTTTGAGCATACCCTCTATCACCTACACTGTCACAGTGTGTTTCTGTAGTGTGTTTGAGCAGACCCTCTATCACCTACAATGTCACAGTGTGTTTCTGTAGTGTGTTTGAGCAGACCCTCTATCACCTACACTGTCACAGTGTGTTTCTGTAGTGTGTTTGAGCATACCCTCTATCACCTACACTGTCACAGTGTGTCTCTGTAGTGTGTTTGAACAGACCCTCTATCACCTACACTGTCACAGTGTGTTTCTGTAGTGTGTTTGAGCAGACCCTCTATCACCTACACTGTCACAGTGTGTTTCTGTAGTGTGTTTGAGCAGACCCTCTATCACCTACACTGTCACAGTGTGTTTCTGTAGTGTGTTTGAGCATACCCTCTATCACCTACACTGTCACAGTGTGTTTCTGTAGTGTGCTTGAGCATACACTCTATCACTTACACTGTCACAGTGTGTTTCTGTAGTGTGTTTGAGCATACCCTCTATCACCTACACTGTCACAGTGTGTTTCTGTAGTGTGTTTGAGCAGACCCTCTATCACCTACACTGTCACAGTGTGTTTCTGTAGTGTGCTTGAGCATACCCTCTATCACTTACACTGTCACAGTGTGTTTCTGTAGTGTGTTTGAGCATACCCTCTATCACCTACACTGTCACAGTGTGTTTCTGTAGTGTGTTTGAGCATACCCTCTATCACCTACACTGTCACAGTGTGTTTCTGTAGTGTGTTTGAGCAGACCCTCTATCACCTACACTGTCACAGTGTGTTTCTGTAGTGTGCTTGAGCATACCCTCTATCACTTACACTGTCACAGTGTGTTTCTGTACTGTGTTTGAGCAGACCCTCTATCACCTACACTGTCACAGTGTGTTTCTGTAGTGTGCTTGAGCATACCCTCTATCACTTACACTGTCACAGTGTGTTTCTGTAGTGTGCTTGAGCAGACCCTCTATCACCTACACTGTCACAGTGTGTTTCTGTAGTGTGTTTGAGCATACCCTCTATCACCTACACTGTCACAGTGTGTTTCTGTAGTGTGTTTGAGCAGACCCTCCATCACCTACACTGTCACAGTGTGTTTCTGTTGTGTGTTTGAGCATACCCTCTATCACCTACACTGTCACAGTGTGTTTCTGTAGTGTGTTTGAGCATACCCTCTATCACCTACACTGTCACAGTGTGTTTCTGTAGTGTGTTTGAGCAGACCCTCTATCACCTACACTGTCACAGTTTGTTTCTGTAGTGTGCTTGAGCATACCCTCTATCACTTACACTGTCACAGTGTGTTTCTGTAGTGTGTTTGAGCATACCCTCTATCACCTACACTGTCACAGTGTGTTTCTGTAGTGTGTTTGAGCAGACCCTCCATCACCTACACTGTCACAGTGTGTTTCTGTAGTGTGTTTGAGCAGACCCTCTATCACCTACACTGTCACAGTGTGTTTCTGTAGTGTGCTTGAGCATACCCTCTATCACTTACACTGTCACAGTGTGTTTCTGTAGTGTGTTTGAGCATACCCTCTATCACCTACACTGTCACAGTGTGTTTCTGTAGTGTGTTTGAGCATACCCTCTATCACCTACACTGTCAGAGTGTGTTTCTGTAGTGTGTTTGAGCATACCCTCTATCACCTACACTGTCACAGTGTGTTTCTGTAGTGTGTTTGTGCATACCCTCTATCACCTACACTGTCAGAGTGTGTTTCTGTAGTGTGTCTGAGCATACCCTCTATCACCTACACTGTCAGAGTGTGTTTCTGTAGTGTGTTTGAGCATACCCTCTATCACCTACACTGTCAGAGTGTGTTTCTGTAGTGTGTTTGAGCATACCCTCTATCACCTACACTGTCACAGTGTGTTTCTGTAGTGTGTTTGTGCATACCCTCTATCACCTACACTGTCAGAGTGTGTTTCTGTAGTGTGTTTGAGCATACCCTCTATCACCTACACTGTCACAGTGTGTTTCTGTAGTGTGTTTGAGCATACCCTCTATCACCTACACTGTCAGAGTGTGTTTCTGTAGTGTGTTTGAGCATACCCTCTATCACCTACACTGTCAGAGTGTGTTTCTGTAGTGTGTTTGAGCATACCCTCTATCACCTACGCCGTCAGTGTTTTTCTGTAGTGTGTTTGAGCAGACCCTCTATTGACGTGGACCCTGGGGTCTACATCACAAACATCCTACTGTACCACGTCAGAAAGCGTGGCATCATGAAAGACTGTGCATCATCTTCATCAGCGCTAGTTGGGCTATTATCAGACGAAACATGAAGTATCTACGTGCCGCCATATCTCAACCTCTCTACAGTGTGATCTACATGAGAGAAAATCTGGTTGAAGATACTGGACATTTAAATATATTTAAGAGTTGGTTACAGTTATTCTTTCACAACAAAAACATTGTATACTATCACAAGCAACAATAAAAACACACAAGGTCCTGAATATAGGACAATGAAATGTAATATTTTGCCTGCTCACTTATTAAGAGTGAATTTCTGTCATCATCACATAATTTCCTTCTGCAATGAAAATCTCACATAAAGTATGGAATAAAGCGATAACCTTATCTACATTATTAAAGCCAGACATGTCCTTTCTAAGATTCTGTCGTTATGTCCTGCCTTTTCTGTCTATATGTGGAGTACTGTACAAGTTTCAACACATGTAAAATCTAAATATGTCTGCATAACAGTACGCAATTCAAATGGGCAGTAGTAATATCTTGAAACTAATTGTAATCGATTTACAGCTTTATTATCCAAAATGAACACCTTCAAAGCTTTCCAAAGAGGTACAAGGTTATTAGACAGTTGTGAGCGATTGTTAGAGCTGTGCGTGTCAGGAGCGTATTTCAGAACAACACTATCAACACACGTCTGTGTCATATTTTGTACACATGCAGACAGGAGGTTTGTGAACCAGAAAATTTTGTAAAAGAAAAAGTAAAAGTAAAAAAGTAAAAAAGTAAAAGTTGTAAAGACTCTCAGGGGTTCACTGTAAACTAGAGTTGGGGAACAACAGGGTTTGTGTATTCACTGCCAATAATTTACATATGAATGTATACAATAAATGTATTTAAAGCATGATCATATTTTATTTAAGCTTTTATTTAGCCTTTAAGTTTGTGTAAAGTTGATCTGTAGTTATAAAACTTTAAACAGAACAGTACAAAACAGGTGAAAAAGGGCAAAATTAAGCCTCTGCACAAAGGGATTAAAGGTTATTACTCGCTTTTTTCATCTGCGAGCTCATAGGCTGCGGATGGCTATGTGGCCACTCTGAATTCTGCTGCTGAAATTATTTTTGTGAAGTGTAAGGAATGTTATGGAAAGCTTTTTGAAAAGCACGTTATGGGGGAGGTGTGAAGGACAACGTGGCAGTGTACGGAGTCACAGTGTGGATCCCTTCAGCACTGACCGCAGATGATTCGTACCCTCAGCCTCGAGCGCTGAGACCCTACAGGCAACACACAACCTTCTACCCTCACGCATTTTGTAATGGCAGGCCTCGAGATCACACCCAACATAACAGAGAAGAAAAGACCTGTAAGCCTGTTGCTCATCAAAAACTGCATTTAAAACTTATTGCACAAAAAAACATGTAATTGGTTGATGATATGACCCTTGACAATGAACAGTGGAAAAAGTAGCTCGTAAATCACTCAAATGTAAGTAAAGGACATTTAAGGAGATGCTTTCCCTGGGAAATTTACCTCAAACCACTCTTATTGCCTGTATTAAGGTCCTGTCCAGGTTTAATAATAATAATAATAATAATAATAATAATAATAATAATGCCTTGAATTTATAGCGCCTTTCTCACCAACCGGTGACTCAAATCGATTCACAACGATGAGGGGAAAACTCGCCTCTACCACCACCAATGTGTAGCACCCACCTAGGTTATTCAACGGCAGCCATTTTGCACCAGAATGCTCACCACACACCATCCCAGAGAAAAAATAAGGCAACTTCATAAAAAACTAAACAACGCCATTAAAAACTGTGACAATTTGTCAGCTTATGTTGCATTCAGGCCCTCCTGTCATATCGGAGAGGGGGGGTAAATGCCCATTTTCATGATGACAAAGATTTTTGTGCAGTGATGATGGTCGGATTCTTCCCACCTTTTAATTTTTTTCCATGAGAAAGCTCACAGGTCTCTTCCCTCTCCCCCCCCCCCTTTTTCCACCCAATTATAAGTCTCATCAGGAAGACAAGGCAACTCAATTTACCATAGTTTAATTTTCTTGGAGTCACATGGAGCTCGGAGCGCATGGAAGTAATTATCATACAAAATGTGCCAAGATTATTTCTCATGAAATCAACTCTGAGATCTGACAGATAGGAGGAATGCCAGGGTTATGACCCATAAGATGAGCAAAAATAAGGTTTCTTGACCTTCCGCTGACCCATTTCTGTAAACAGGGACAATATCAGATTGAGTGATGTTTGCTTTAATGACATGCTGATTCTTACCAACTAACAGCATTCCTCTCATCTATTTTCCAGCTGTCCTCTCAGATTCTAATAGACTCAAACTACTATTTTTTTCCCAGGGGGGGTTAATTTGTTTTATGTATGATGGAAAATACTGATGGAGAAATTAGTGACTATCAAGTCAGTTGATACCCCCAAAATATGCCGCCTGTCGCTTGTGTTCTAATTTGTAATGCAATCTTTAATCTTCCAGGAATGGGGCTTGACATCTCCAGAGGCCCATCAGACATAATCTTTTCATGTTCGGCTGTCTCTCCATTAGTCAAATGATAACCTATGTAGCACTGTTAGATTTATGTCGACGGCATCCCCGTTATCAACTGTTGCTCTCTGCCCCAAATTCTCAGCAGCAGCTTCCTGCTCATTCTTCTGTCTGCCCTCGTGTTCACACAAAGTTACTGTCTGAATTCACTTTTCATTTAAAATGCAAATGGAGAAAATGGTAGTGGGCTCATTTTAGGCTTCTCTCTATTGCCCGTACCCATTGCCAAAAAAAAACACGCATTACGGAGGTTAAGAATGTGCTGATAATGGCACCATTGTGTCTCGTTATAAACAGCTCGCTAAACATTGATTGTGACAAACATGAGTTGAATAAGTTTCTGTAGCAGAAAGATTACAAAGTCTCGTCATCTACACCAAAATAGTTGAAAGAGTAGAGGAGTACAGATATCTGGGTACCATCGTAGATAATAAACTGACCTTTGAGGCAAACTGTCATCGAGTGCATGCAAAGTGACGGTCAAGGCTGCCGCGGGAAACTCAGGAATTTGTGACAGTACAGGCTACTAGAATCATAGGGAACCAACAAAAACTGCTCAAACATCTGTATCCGAGGAGCGTACAATTAAAAAAGGAAAGAGGATTATGGCCCTTCCATCACATCCCCTGAACTCTCTCTTTCAGACTCTTCTATCAGGTAGAAAATTAAGGTCCTTGCCCCTTAAAGCCAAAAGAGCTCGAAACAGCTTTGTCCCTACAGCTGTTAGACTGCTTAATGACACTGGACATCTAAAGACAGTCAAGGCAGATGAGGAACTGTTATTGCTTTTGATGCTCAATTTTTCACCATAATTAATAATGAATACATTTAATATAATATAATTTTGATCATAATACTAATAATAACAGTCATTTTAATCATAATGTATTCCACTCCACTCATACCTTCACTATAATGTGAAATATCTCATTCAATTGTTTAATCTTTCAGTCTTTATTTAACATGTTTGTTTGTGCTGGCAACTACAACTGAAGTTCCCTCATGGGAAATAAAAGTTATTCTATTCTATTAATTACTGGAGGTCAACGGAGACTACATCTAGTGAATTTTACATTTGTATCAATATTTATGATATAGCAATAGCCAGGAATAGCATAAATGTCACTATTCAGGACACAGTCCTGTTGCAAGCATTTCAGAGGAAACATTTGCTAATGTGAACCCTCTGAGCTTTACAGACATTTCAACAATAGGACAGACATTCACTTGCACGGGACTGCAAATCCCCTTTTTTTTTGCGTATAATTAACGATTGCCTGAAAGATAATAAGCACAAATTGGCAGGGCATTGTGTTGTTGGCAGCAGGGTCCTTTTTTTGCGAAATTGCAATTGTAGGTACTTCGTATTTAATTTAATTTAGATTAATTTGCTGTTCATTGCTTGCTCTGCAGCATGTCTCTTCCGTTTCTCTTCAACATTCTGTCCCTGTAATAAACAGGCATAGTGGTCTCCAGCTGTTTCCTAGCAACATCTCCTACAACACTGGTCATACTTATAAATAAGCAATGCCAATAACCACATAGAGATGTACTGTTGTATTGTTCTGGCCATATACCTAGAGTATCTGTCTGTGGACATCACTGGATTTGACTAGTTTGAACATAATGGCTGAGGTACTATGAAGGTGAATTCAGTGAATAGAGTATTAACATTTTAAAATCTGCACCTGACCTACCGTGTGGGGAGTGTGAACTGAAGACACGGATAGTACAGTATCATTTTGAAAAGCAGTGTATACTGCTATGGCATACTTCAAATAAAGCCTTGATTACACTCATATACTATATATGTAGTTCACAAATTTGATTTCTGTTTGTACAGCTCTGCGCATTATGTCTTGTGACTCCCACAAGCTTATTATGGGATGCTATTTGTCAGTGAAAAGTTGGTTACAGGACAAGGTGCACAGACTGCATTTGGCAAATCCAATAAACTTCCATTTCAGACCACATTCATTGACTGTTCAGATCACAGTCATTAAATGCAAAATGCAATTGATATGATAAGTTTTACTGGGGGAGGTGGTGTCATGTAATAATTACCGGAGGACCTCCCTTATTTTAGTCCCGTCTGAATCTGCCATGTCTGTAACTTTTTCGGACTGCGCGCTCTCGCGCCAGTAAAGATTCCGGCGTCTTTAAATGCCCTGTAAAATTAACCCCAGGTTAAAGCAATCCTGTGCAAATTGCGTCTTTGTGCTGCCCCTAACGGTTTAAATTTCCTTTCTGCTCCCCACACTGCCCCCGCCCCAATCATGATGTCAGAGTACCTTTTTGGAAGTGCCTCTACATCAGGGGTCGGCAACTCCAGGCCTCGCGGGCCGGTGTGTATGCATGTTTTTACTGCCACCAGTTACCACGGCTCAATCAGCTAATTAGTCATACACACAATCACCGATTCACTCGTAAATTACAGAATGATAGAACACTACAATACACGCATTGACGCATACCGGCACAAGAACATTCCACAGCTGCTGTTCATATCGCGGATATGTAGATTAAAATATCAGATCATGTAAACGATTGGGCTAATTAAATAATTGGTAACTGGTGGCAGCAAAAACTTGCATACACACTGGCCCGCGAGGCCTGGAGTTGCCGACCCCTGCTCTACATCATATGTATAATTGTTGTCGCCCACAACGGAAACAGCCGGCACCTGATTGGTTAGACCCACTACGTTCGTAAAGATATTTGAGGTGAGAAATAGGCCATGCAGTTGCTGGATCTTGATTTATATTTGATGTACAACTAGCGTCTAGTTTGACAGTTCGATCCGAGTTATACGTAATAATTAGTACAATGTACGTTCATTTATGCAAATGACGATGGACTCAGCTCCTCCGCCCCCACCCATCTCCCTCGCTCATCCCACAAAGTATTTTTGTAAATTGTTTCGTGGGCGGAAACAGGCTGAAACAGTGGGTGTAGTTACCCTTTAATAAAGAGGTGTAACGCAGGATTCCTCACGCTTTCTGTGGACAGTTTTCCACGCCAATATTGTCTCCGCATAGTTTAATTTTTTTCGGCGCCTGCTTTTCAATTGCTCCTTGCCAGCGATTTTCTACCAGAAGCAATCGGTTTGCAGTGAAGATTGGATGTGTAACGTTGTATGACGCGTGGGGAACATTTTCGGTGTGATGACAACATGGAGTAGACACTCCCATCTCTGCAATTCTAGACGCTGATTACGGAGATACTTTATCCCGTCCGAATCGGCCATTAACATTACAGACGTTCTGTGATAACAATTACTTTACATTGTCCTGAAAACGTATCTCGTCCAAATAGGGCTTAAGTGCTTTTATTTGCATTTTTTCAAATATTTTTGCAGTATTACTGAATTCAACAGGCATATGCATGTGTAAGTATATGTACATATACACATATGTACTTTTGCATTTACCTTTCTGAATCAAAAAGAATAAACATTTATAGCAGTTATAACATTTGAATTGCTTAACAACTTCCTTTTACAAAATTTTCTATATCTCCTTATGCAACTTCATAACCACCGTCCAACTGGATTGAAAAATATTAACGCCCTCAATTTGCTACCTGTAGGATATGAATATGGATGGAGATGTCAGCTTGGATCAGGGTCTGTATTAATCACCAACCCAGATATGAATAGCACTGTTAGATCACAGATCACAGGGAGAATTGTGCCATGAGTCACAGGATTATAATTTTTTTATTTCTGTTAAGATTGTCCAGGGGTGGAGGGCCATGTGCGTGACAGGGGACAACCCCATGGTTAAGCCCACATCGACCCCTATTAACATTTTGTTAATCAGACAATCCACTGTAATCACACTGCACTTCGAAGGCCGGAAACTGAATCACATACATACTAAAAATACATGAGACCCACTTTAGTACTTGGTGGAGTCATGTGGGATTTTAAGGATCAGAACTTCCAGACTACAAAAACTTGCAGCGTGCAAGTAAAAGATGCAAAAAGTACAAACCCCAATTCCCAAAATGTTGGGACAGTATGTAAAATGCACATAAAAGCAGAAAGCAGTGTTTTGTAAATTCTCTTTTACATATATTTAATTGAACACAGTACAAAGAAAAGATATGTAATGTTTTACTCTATGGAAAAATGAGTCAGGAGAAACGACCCTTAAAGTGATCCATCCATATCTACTGCATATCTGGCAGCAGAGTGATGGTTTGAGGCTCGTTGGATACCTCAGACCCTTGATGACTTCCAGCCATTTATCCGACTATGGGGTCGATTTACTAAGATCCCAAATAAGGGGTGTTATTTTGGGGGTGCAGCCAAAGCATTTGCATGTGTTAACATTTAAAACTTTGTGGGTGATCAACTAAGAGTCATTATGAAAGTTACTCCAGCCGCAAACAGCCATATTTAAATGAGAAATTAATTTAAAAAATGTACAGTGTAGGGGGCAGGGCCCTATCTTACGCCCGGCGCGATGCGGTGGTAACCCAAACGCAGGTGTCTTTGCTAGTTTCAGACCTACATACCGGTTATTTTAGCATCTAGTGCTCACGTTGTGTAAATAACAAGTGAACCTCGGTAAAATACCATGTGATCTTGCGCCCACAGCAAGTGAAATGTGCGGGTCGTTCTTAAGATGAGGTGTGGCCAGGACATCTTTGACGTACTGCTATTTTGAGGCAACAGGAAGCGTTTGCGCTAAAACCACCACAAACCTGGTCTTAAGTCATGTCACAGTTGTGTCAATGTTATTTTAACTATGCAATATTAAGATTATATTAATATGTGGCTACATCAGAGGAGGCTCCTCAAGGAAGGCAAGGGAGGCACTGCCTCCTCAAAATAAAAAACATAAAATATATTTGAAAAACTTCTTATGAGA
Source organism: Ilyophis sp. 1 JC-2022 (assembly GCA_022702515.1). Lineage (NCBI taxonomy): Eukaryota > Metazoa > Chordata > Actinopteri > Anguilliformes > Synaphobranchidae > Ilyophis > Ilyophis sp. 1 JC-2022. The sequence goes on from CM040401.1 coordinate 3,568,812, forward strand.
AATAAGTGTAATCAATCAAATTAATAAAACAAATACAAATAAACACATGCGAGAGGAAGGGGGCGATTATTTTCCATCAATTATCTGATTGTGACAGAAACAGTGACCTCTATCGGCCGAAAAGGGAAATAGAGTAATCTCGCTCCTCTGAGGCAAATCTCAAATTTGTTTGTATCAAAGACCTGGAGGCTCCTGTTTTTTTCTTTTTTTTAAGTTCAGTAGTAATTTTAATAGTGAAAAGTCACGTGAGGGAGGGCAGCGCTTTAGCCCAATCATAGTTTCCTAAAATAACAGTCATGCCATGATTTATAGTGTATTGAAAGATAGTACTGTCAATTAAATATATATCTCGCCACTTTTTCGGAACTTGTAAAAAAACAAAAACAAAGTCACAGATAAAGTTAGACATTGTGTGTCTCGTTTTGAAATGTCAGTTACTGACCATCAAACTCGATTACTGTATTTATGCTAGTTTGTTGTTTGTATTTTGAAATTTGAAACTTGATAGACCGTCTGTTCTGCCCCCCGTATTGATGCCGCCTGTGGTCCCGATCCCGTCATTCCATGAGCCCAAACTCGCCACGTAACATTAATTAATAAAATGAAAATGCGCCGTTTTACACCACAGAAAAAAAAATTAGGACAGAACTCAACTAAATATATTTAGTTTGAACTATTACCTGTTTAAAATGTGTTATAATGATATTTTTATGTGGAACTATTATGATTGGGGTGGAGGCTTTCTAAAAAAAACGTTGCCTACTCCAGCTTTAAGTAAATTGTTCCTGCCTGCAATGTAAGGTTTGCTTGACACCACTTTTCCTGATAAGTAATTTGAAAACACCCGTCTTGTAGGAAATTTTGGTTACACTTTAAACAAAGTCTCATATAAAGGCTTATCCAGTATGTTATGCCAAATGTGACATAACCAAGAATGTGACCTGGCTAATGGCTAAACATTACACAGGGTGACATAAAATATGCTTATGTAGGATGCTAGGCTAACTGTGATGCATTTGGCATAACATGTTGAGAGGGTGTTATGTCACCCTTTATGAAGCAAGACATCTGCTTATGTATGATTTATGAAGCCATTATGTCACATTTATGAAGGCTTTATACAAATGTTTAATGTGTGACCGAAATCATTACACAAATGTGCAATCGGTTTTTAGCCCTTCATGGTAACAATTATGACCAAACAGGGTCAGTTCCATACCCACAATGCACCACTGCAGACATTAGCTTGGGAACAGACGTGCTGGGAATAGATTATGGCAATATGTTTTCTCAACAGCCCATTAAGAGAAGAGCAATGCGGCACAGTAACCAATCACAAACGCAGACATGCACACAAACACAGAGCGAGTGAGACCATATCCAGCCTTTTTGGGAAGGACCTTTGAACGAATGGCGGATGGTTTGACTTAAAGGGGCAGTTCACCCAACAATGAAATTAAAGAAATTCTTATATATACACCCATATCTACCCACCCATATAGTTTAGCCGAGATGTCACTTGGTTCTATAGATATCCACTGCAACTGACCGGATGTTTTCCCCCGCCCCTGGGCTAAAGGCGAAACGTTTATCCTTCTCAGACTGAAAAGTTGTGAAGTGCTTTGTCTCTCAGGTGGGGTCAGGGGGCTTCCACAATGTGAGCGGCTAGTCTGCACTGTTGGTCAGAGGCCCACAGGTCCTTCTGTCTGACCTTGAGTCAGCGGCTCAATTGCAGCCGGGACACTCCCCTGTCTCTCTACCAGGGCCGGGTGTCCATGCGTGATGCAGGGGGCTGGAGTAGAGCGTTTCCCTGTGGTGTGGGCTGTAGTTATGCACTTCTTTCATGAACTCACCTCCCTCTAATGTCAGTGACCTTAGAACTGTGAAGCCAGTGGGATCCCGTGCCGTTAAGCTCCTCGCTGCGCCCGGGGTCTGTAACCAGCAGGGAGGGGCTCCTCCTCCACTTTCCCAAAGACATATAAACCTAAAGGAAATGCCACTGCTGCACTAGGGCAGGACAGGCTTGAGGGATGAAGGGATTTATTAGTGGTCCAGTACATGAGCTTAATTATATTGGACATGATGACTCGCATCGATGAGCTAAGTGTCGAAAGTATGCACCTAGGGTCAAGTTTTATTCAGCCTGGGTCATTTTCAGATTCTGTCATTGTATCAAGTACGCATACTTCTGCGCACACACACACACACACACAAACTGTAGACATCTTCGGTCATATAATGCCCTTGTTTACCGTTGCTAGGAAACAGGTGGATATAATGGCGCTTTTAATGAGCGTGTTTCTCAGGGGCATTAGAGGCTTGCGAGAGGGCGCACACATGCGGCTGTAACCGTATTGGATTTTTAAAAATGCACGCTCCGCTGGCCGCCGTAAGGCTGGTCTACACTTCCTGCGCTCGCCAGAGGAGCGCACTGCATACTGATGATCTAGCGCTGACGGGGGACTGGGTTATTAGGGAGTGCTGGAGGAGATTACCCTCAGCTCGTCCCTATCATCACAGCTTCTGATGTCCAACAGCGCAGGACGCAGGGTGTTACGCAGGGTGTTACGCTGCCAGTGGAAAACCAAAATCCATCTCTGCCTCTGCAAGTTCAATGCTGAATAAAATGTCCCACATCCAGCCTAACTATGAGTACTTATGCGGAGATCATAGAGCTGCCATTCATATTAGTATGTGTTCTGGAGAACAAAGCAAAGCCATGCTTAATTAGAGTATATTGTTAAAAGATTAAGAATGAAGCTCATTCTAAGAAGATTCAATCTGGGCTCCATATAAGTATAATTTGTATGACCCAAAAAATATGAACATGTCCTCAGTCAGGTGTTTGTTGAGAATAATATTTACTCTCCCTCCGGAGAGGAAATGTCACAATTTGCTTTGGCGCCATTGCTCTGATCCAAAACAAAAAGTCATTTTCACTTATTCACAGTAATCCTGCTGTGCGATAAAAATACTTTCGGTTCAATAGCTTTTCGGTTCAAAGGGGAATGCTGAACTTGGTGATGTGCAAGATCAGGTCAAGCGAGAAACTGAATGACAGGTTTTATTAACTTTTCTTGCTGTTAATTTTTCTCACTGGTATCCAGTTAATACCAGCGTACCATAAGTGTATGAGTTTAGAGGGTGATGTCATCACTTAGAGCCAAGACAAAATCACCATTGGTTTCCTGTGCAAGTGACCTGGGGTGCGTCCCAATGTTCTATACGCCTCACCTCCTTTCCTCCACTCTACCACTACCACTCGTTTCCTACCCGGAAGTATGTGGAGGAAAGGAGTAGAGGAGATGAGTGGAAGAAAGGAGAGAACTATGAGGCGTAAAGAAAATAGGGACAGCTTATCTGCTTCTCCGTCATAAATCGACGTTGACTATTGATGAAGTTGCTCTATCATAACTTTGACTGATGCCGTGCATGGGGTTCATTCCAATCACTTATTTTCACTTCTTGCATCCTTTCCTCGCATCCTTTCCTCACTCCTTAGCTCCACCGAATGGAGGACGCGAGGAAAGGATGCAAGGATCAGGTAAGAGGATGGAGGAATAGAGGTAACAGGCATTAGGCAAATGGAACGTCCTTGCTCAATCCAGCGTCAGCGTCATATTATGCTTACGTGCTTAAAGGGTAACAAAACACGCTGGTTTAGCTAGACCCCACCCCCTTTTGAAATTCGAAAAATCTGGGCGTGATAAGGAAATAATAGGGGCTGAGCTCCAGGTATCAAACCACGCCCAAGCGAGCCCCAAGAAGCTAGCCGCTGCCGAGGCAGAAGCAATGGTGGAGAATGCGACACGCATAGCCTCGTTTGGGCTTATAATGATAGCGGACAGTAAACAACAAATCACACGCTGTACAAATAGTTACCCATGCCATTTATTTTTTATAAACTATATATATATATTTTTAAAAAAAATATATAAACTAGCTAGCTACTTGCTAAGCTAGACTGAAAAATGAGGTACTATCAAGCCAACTATAAAAAATATACCAAAAATAGGTTACTATAACTTACTAGAATATTCAAAAAAGCTAAACTGTAAGCTAGCTATATATATCGCTCGTTCTCTCTCTCCTATCTCCTATCTCCTCTCCCCGTCCACGGCACGCAGATAAACCGCTGAAATTATTATAGCTGGGGTGTAGCCCGCCCTCACTCCAAAACTTCCGGGCGTAGCTGTACAGATTTCTATTTCATCACAGAGTACCGAATACGTTAGAGAAGACCTTTCTGGCCAATCACAGATTGAACGTGCAGTACCTAACGTTTTACCACTAGAGACACTTTTGAGCCAGATTCTTAAAGTTTATGCTTTTTTGTGCCGACTGCAGTAATTTGTCAAGATTTGGACCCGGATCAATGAATAATACTTAGAAAAACCCAAATGTATCAGTTATCATCTAAAATAAGGGGTTTTACTGCTTTGTTACCCTTTAACTACAATCCTTTTTAGCCTCATTTTTCATGAATAAACATGAACTTTTGTTAGTTATAGAGAATGAGTGTCATTATGGATAATTTATACACGTCACATGTTCCGAGAAATGGTTTCCGCAAAGGCTACACTTGTGTTTCCTCACTGAAGCATCCTCTGGGAGCCTCCTCGTTCCCCACTCCTCACTCCTCCAAGGAGCATTTAGCGGTTTGGAATGTCCTCAAAGATGGCGAACCTCGATCGATTACCTGGTCAGGCGAGGACCGAGGAGAAGAGGAAAGATAAAATAAGCGATTGGAATGTCAGCCCATTTAAAGATGCAAAATAAAAGTTTCCCACTCATGAAAGTGTTCAAGTAGTTTAGTATGTTCAGTATAAACATGTACCTGACATTGCAGTTTGCGGTGAGATACTAATTGTAATATGTAATGCAACATTAGTTTAAAGTAGACATCTTGTAGTATACAAACAACTTGGTTATCCATCCAGATTGGTTGAACGATTCATGTACAAGCAAATGAATAAACCTGCTTCCCCGTCTTAAATTGCTGAATTTGTCTGTAGGATATGACACAAAAATGTACAATAGACAATTTAGCCTTCAGGTAGGCTATGTGTGATAATAACCTACTGAAGCACACACAATTTAGGCTAAATATCTTGCATTGGGGACCCCTAGCTCACTCCTGCCAAGCTTTTCACAGCATTTAAACTTCCATCCATGTTCACTTTCCTTCCTGATTTCCCCCATATTAGATCATTATAAATGTCTCAATTAGGCGTTTCTCAGGGGTGTGGCCTGTGCTGTTGGAGTGCTGATGGGGACCCCTACAGGATAACCATTGAAATACAAGTTTGAAAGGTCACATGGTGGAGACAAACTGGTGGCCCGAGCTATATAACAGTGTGTTACAAGACTATAAAGCCATGAGCAAGAGGTGAGAAATCAAGACAGTTTTTTTTTCAGTGCACCAGGAGATCGGTCTATAAATGAGTGGTTAGGAAATATTCCTGGCCACATAGTGTGTGCACTAGGAGTGGAAAGTAATGACCAATGGAAAATTATTGGATATGTTTATCCTTCACCTGGAAAGAAAAGTGACAAGTCATTGCTGATATTTCCAGGCACAGAATGTTTTTTTCCATGTTGAAAACCATCTTGTCAATGGTTTGTTTCTTTTATACTGTAAACATTTCAGGCAAGGAAGTGCGGATCAACAACCAGAAGCTGCTCATATCAAAAATAAATGTAATATATCCACTAGTAGTTATCAGTGGTTCAAGACTGCACCGCCCCCCCCAACAGTGCTCAAACAGAATTCTCAACACAAGCAACTAAAATTTATTTTGTAAATCCATAACTTTTGCTTGTTTGAAAAGAAAAATACAACCTTTTCAAGTCAATTTATGTCAGACGTAATCTCTAACATGCATAATGCTATAGATATAGTATAACCTATGCTCTCCACATATATTTTGATGTTGAGCCCGTAATGGTCTGGTAGGCAATATGGTACTACGCAGCCCTGGAGTTACACAGAAGAAGAAGGAAAAAACGGGGGGTTAATTCGTTCCCTCGTTTTAATTAAATCATTCCCTCGAAATAATTAATTAGTTCCCTCGATATAATTCATTCGTTCCCTCAAATTTGTTCATTCGTTCTCTCAAATGAGCAAACCCTCATTCCGCAAACACCTTCACTCCGAATAGTAATGCTTATTTTTAATAGTAAATTGCACTTTTTATAATGATCAACACATTGCCAATGCACCAACTAAAATGAATAGCTAAAATGATATTAGGTCTGTATCCCTCGAGTAATAAATTGTCTTATGGATGATTTTATAGAGTATTTTATGTATGTTAACCCACACAGACATACACCCACGCGGTGCAGGATTTGACAGCTATTGCAAGACATTTGACAGCTAACTGCATAATGATCCCGTTGGATCGCGCCCCCCTCCCGACATTGCCTATTCGGTGTTATAGCGCTCAGATTGGCCGGCCTACATCGCCGCGTTCTTCTCCAATCCTGCACTGCCTTCTTGACTCATCTGTGACCAACTAGATGCGATCAAATGCCTATCACCGTCCGTGTGACTTTGACTTGAAATAGCCTATGGACGATAATTCTCGTTAGCCATCACTTCAAAAGCGTTTCGGCTTTTGATATTTAGCAAGAGTATATAGCTAATTGCATTTATTCTGCGTAAAATTGTTGTGGTAAACCCGGGAGATAGGTGAAATATTGAGGAAACTGTTTAGGAGGTTTTTAAAGATGTTTATTCTCACGAGCCACACATTGCCATGATGTTACTTGGCCAGTGCATGCCAAGTTCACCCCCCCCCCCCCCCCCCGTGCTCTATGCATGAAAGTTAATTATATATGAGGGCCTAGTGGACACAAATAGCCTACTCAGTACGTTACACTTTTTAAAAACTTGTGCTCGTTTTAAAATGTAAAATGTTTAAAATTCTAAATAGGCTCCTTACGATAATTATCGTTGTCATTTATAATGTGCTGTTGGCATGTTTTGAGATCTTGGTATTTAGCTAATTGCATTTGTTCAGGATAAACCTTTTAAAAAAACTTGTCCTTGTTTTAAAATGATCAATTTCACATTTCTATATTTAACAATGTGCCATGGTGTGCTTGTATTTACGGTTGATATAGCCTAATAAAACATGCACGTGTCCATCCAATCTTTTTACTTATTTGTTGCACTTTTACGGTATAAGCTTAAAATGTCCCTGAGCAATGTGTAACCTAATGCATGAAGAAAGTGCATCCCACCAGTAGTGTCCTTCCACCTGTAGTGTCCTCCCACCAGTGGTGTCCTTCCACCAGCCCACTTCTAACTGACCCCGTCGGGGGGTGGGTGATGCCTTTATTAAGATATTCATTCGGAAGGTAGACGACCTGCTTGCGGAATGAGGGTTTGCTCATTTCAGGGAACAAATTGAGGGAACGAATTAATTATATAGAGGGAACGAATGAATTAAAACGAGCTAACTAATTAACCCCCCGTTTTTATTCTTCTTCTGTGTACCTCCGGGGCTCCGTATGGTACAGTAAAACCTTGGAGGTTTTATTTCTTCATGTAGTAATTTATTTCTTCGAATGCCGTTTCCTGGGAGGCTAAATAAACTAAATTCACTGTCGAGAATTCACAGAATTCGTCCGTATAAACTCAATGCAATATTGATGGTTTCAGTATGTACATATAACAAAGCACTATATTAAACTGAATCCCAGATGAATACCATATGCTTCATTTTGACAACATAGATGTATAGAGCGATATAGATATATAGATCCATGCCCCTGTCCTTCTGTACTGCTTTTGTGGGAGTATAAATGTGTATGATCTCTGTGGAAATGTACATGGAAGAGCGGACTGCACATTTAGTGATCATACGCTCACTGAGGCGGCTGCTTCTGCTGAAAGCTAAATATCACCCACATATTTAGTCATCTACTTTATGTCTTGTGGGGAGTACCCAGGGATCTGAGACCGTTTCTCCACTATCACAATTGGAAACCAGGTCATAGGGTCCCTGGCCATTAACCCTCACCTTTAACCTGTATGTGATGTATCACACTGACACCCGCACCTCCTCATAGTTTGAACAATCACTTCATGGCTTATCGACTGTCTTCTTTATCCTTTTCCTCTCTCACTTTGTGGATTTTTGTGTATATTTTCTTCAGGTGTATAACAGTCATGCTAATACCTTACACACCAGAGAGCGCGCTGGCCTCTTATGCAGCGGAGGAGCAGAGAGCTCGCTGCTTTCAGTTCTCATGCCCCAAACCGGAACATTCTCCCACAGTATTGTACAGATTCACCCTCAGTTCCAACTCAAAACATACCTTTTTTGGGAAGGCAATTCACTGATCTGCTTTAATTATTATACATGTTTTATTATCTTACTTTTTGATTGTACATTTAGAAATGATTTATGGAGTTTTATTGCTTTATCATTTTTATTAGATTTTTGGTGAATAACTCCTAGAAACTATAGAATATTTTGCAGTTTTTTGTTAATTTTATCTTTGTTTTATTCTGTCTGTAAAGCACTATATGCTACTTTTCTGTATATAAACAATTGCTATATAAAACATTTATTATTAATTCCCTTCAAAAATGGAACCTGATTTTGTTTGTCAACCTTTACATATACCCACCACAACCCCGCCCCCCCCAACTTGGGAGCTCATAAATGCTTATAATGTTGATTTACTTTTCTTGTGTGCTTTTGTGTCCAGTTCTGCCATGATAAATAAATAATGGCAGTACCCTACACTCTCCCACCTGCTTGGACTGTGGGCTCTTACTGCCATACTCACGGCCACCTATGTCCCGATCACTTTTTCATCCCATGGTGATGTGACGACAGCATATTTACTTAGCGTCCGTCATTTACAGTAATGATTTAGCCATTGACCTGCTTCAGTGAAAGTGACTAGAATCTAGATCTGGAGAGTTGAGTCACGCGTTTTCACAAACTAGGCAATCGCTGGGTTCATTCTCTGCCGCCTGTCTCCTCTTGTCCCACATCGGTGCGTGTGACGGGACGGAGGTAACGGCTGCGATATTCATTCTGTCAGAATGGATTAGGGCGAGGGCCAGGGCTCGCACTCCAGATGCTCCATCTGCTAATTTGGAGGCCCCTTGGACGACATCTCCACCATGCACTGGCTCCGCCTCAGTTATTCTGCCCTGTCCAATGGCATTCAAGGAGGTGGGGTGTTGAGGGGGTGGTGGTGTTGTGGCTTAGCAGGTTTCTGGTACCATTCTCCATCCTCATACAAACAACAGTTTATCTCCACCTTTGGTATTCTGTGCACTGAGCACATATCCAATAAGCGTGTCATTGAAGAGTGCCACCATTTCAGGGCTGGGCATAATTACCTACCTGCGTGTGAGGAGATTCAACGACTAGAAGAAGATTCCCCACAAAGGCCTCCCTACCTCTGGAGAGTCAGAACCCAACCAGGGAAGGGAAGGAGAAGATAATTCGGGGGAGGAGTGAGGCAAGTCTGACGCAGTTCGGTGCTCCATTTCGACACAAGAACGCAACACTGCGTGTATGGAGGAAAGTTGTGGAGGCGGAGCTTGTGTGTTGGACTGCTTAATGACACTGGACATCTCGGGACAGCGGGGGCTATTTTTAATCATGGCTTTATTCCACTTTAATTCACTTAATTAGTTTTATTAATGCAATGATTCTATTGAATGTCTTTATTTGATATGTTTGTTTGTGTGTTGTGGGTCTGCCCCGCTGTCTGTCTTTTTTTGTTGTTGCTGGGGCTACAACTGAAGTTCCTTAACGGGAAAATAAAAGTTATTCTATTCTATTTTATTCTATTCTATTCTATTCCCTGTCCAGCTGCCCCCTCCTCCCCCTCCCTGACGTCTCCTGAGGGTACCTCTCAGTGTTGTGATTCCACACCGGGGTTCACAGGATTCTTGAGCTGGGATTATGCGGATCTTAATTTCCAAGCAGTTCGCACCTGGGGTTAACAGGCCGTGAAATAGAGAAAGGTGCTCGGTTCCCTCTCAATGTTCCACGTGGCGATGGAAGCACGGGAGTGGAGAAACTGCCACAAGAGCAAGTTTAGCGCAGTTTAAAGGCTTCCTTTTAGACTCCCCACCCCCTTCTTCCCATGAACCCACAATTTTGTTTCATCTGCCTAATTCTACTAATTCTACACCTTCATTTAGCCAGCAGCATGTTCACTCTTGGCATGAAGATAAATAACTAATTTTACTTTTAAATCATGAAGAAATGGTTACAAAAGAACACATGCATTTAATCCACTTTCACAGTGTGGCTCATTTATACGCTGCCTTATGTGCTGCGTTTGAAAAGCCCGTTATTGCCATTTATAGCCTGAAGACATACCATCAAAAATGAACGTGTGAAGCATCACACTTTATCATGGATGTTGCGTACAGCACTGCACTGTTTGTGAACTCTCCATATAGGCTGAAGAAGCAAATGCTTGGTGACAGTCATATCTTTACCAGAGAACATGTCGTGAATTTAACAGTCTCTCATAAATACAGCAGAATTTACTTATTGGTATTTCTGTTAAATGTCTTATGGATCTCTGCAATTTCTGCTGAGCTTTGTGAAGACCAGACACCAATCATTATAGATATGAATGTTTTCCCTACCCTGGAAAAAAAGACTCATTCATTTCAATAACTTCTCTCCAATGTTTTATCTTTGCTTTTCCATGGTAACCAGACAGATGATGCCCCTGATACTACAGGCTACTACCCTGAGAAGCAAAACTACAAAATTAAAATCTTGAAGCAATAAAGGAAAATGATGAATGAATAAAAGGTGTAGCCCAACAGCAACCAGATTATAAACCACAGATCACCAAATGAATAAAATATTGCCCTTACCTGATGAAATTGCCTTGAAAAAAGCAAAAAGAGAGGACACACAGAATCCGTATGATTTGTGATAGCATTCTCTGGCTCAGACGCTCAACCACACGGAACAGTCTGTGGGGAAAATAATCTGAGGAATTATCAAATCCACTGAGCAGCGTGCGAAACTTGGCAAGAGAGCATCGCTTGGCTTCTGTGACCAATGCAAATCCTTTTTTATAAAGTTCTCCCCTTGGTCTCCCCCACTTTGTCCTCACAGGTGTAAAATCCAGGAGTTGTTTAGCTTGGCTGGAGTGCGCTCATACCAGACGTACACACATGTGTGTTTGTATGAGGGAATGTGTGCTTTTCTCTCTCTCTCTTTCTTTCTTTCTTTCTTTTTTTTTTACAGCCTGATGCTCACTCCAGGGATTGTAAACGGGGAAGATTTAAAGGGCCAGCAGCACATTTGATACTTGTAAGCTGCTACACGCTCCCAACATGACTGAAAACAGGGGTATTTATGAGTGAGAGAATGGGAGTGGTGGGCGGGGGTGTAGAATCTTTGGAGCTGGCAGTATGAGGACCAAAACCAGGACTAGGGCATGTAAAACCTGAAGTGATCTGTTTCTTTTTCCATTCTCAATCCTAATGCTTAATATGGGGGGAAAACTTGGAAAGATGGATTTATCTTTTGGTTCTTTGAATGTGGTGAACCGTAGGGAGTTGTTGAAAGGGGTTTATAGTCTGTGAAGGTATATATATGGCATTCAGTACCAAGTACCAATTAGCAGCCACTGAATCAACATTTAATTTACTCACGTGTGAACATCCTGAACTTTTTATTTAAATAATATATTCTTAACATTTGAAAAACTGTAAGGGGAGGGGGGGCTGTCTTTTAAGAGCATCCTACATTTATAATATGACCTTAATAATGTTTGTAGCCCATAGTGCACGTAGCAAAAAAAAAAAATATTACGGGAAAGGAAAGAAGGGACAGTGCGAGGTGGGGGGCTCTTCCGCAGAGCTGCTTCCAGATGATCTCTGTAGCCTCCTGGATAGCTTTTCATGATATGTTTGTGTGTACATGCGTGGGAGAGAGATAGATAAACAGAAATGTGCACACACACACACACACACACAATGCATAAAGAAAGAATTGGCACACTTAAAGAGTCAAAGTTTGGCTTTTCATTTCATTTCTTCCACGGTGGTCCTTTAATATGGAAATTCAATCCTATATTTGACCCTTTTTCCTAGGATTTCATTTTGTATTTTAGAAATCCATAGTGGCTCTTACTTCCATTCAAAATGCACTGCTTGGATTTTAAACCCTATCACTTAGTTCCTATCTGAGAATGCAAGACAATCCATTTCTGGTAAGATACTAAAGAAGATAAAGATAATAATAATGTTGTTTAATAATGTGTACAGTTAAATTTGTACAGTTATATGTGTCCAGTTATATGTGTCCAGTTAAATGTGTACAGTTAAATGTGTACAGTTATATGTGTACAGTTAAATGTGTACAGTTAAATGTGTACAGTTAAATGTGTACAGTTATATGTGTACAGTTATATGTGTACGGTTATATGTGTACGGTTATATGTGTACAGTTATATGTGTACAGTTATATGTGTACGGTTATATGTGTACAGTTATGTGTACAGTTATATGTGTACATTTATATGTGTACAGTTAAATGTGTACAGTTATATGTGTACAGTTATATGTGTACAGTTAAATGCAAAAGTATTGGGACTGTGATGCAATATGTATTGCTTTGGCTCTGTATTCCAGCACATTGGATTTTAAATAAAACAATGAAGATGAGGTTATAGTGCAGAGTATTGCTGGTGACTGTGGTTACATGCTGTGATGGTTTCCAGTGGCGGAGAATCAAATGCAACGGGAGTGGGAATCGGAACAAGTCACTCACAATGGTGAGGACCTCAAATAGATGAAACCCCAAAAGGGTAGAAAAGAAAAGGAATAATCTTAGAAGCTAAACAGCTAAATAATAATCAGGCCAGGAAAATAGGGCGAACTCGAAACACGAGTAAGAACACAAAACTAAGTCTCCCGAGCTCAAATACTAGAGCTAATACGGGAAACTGAAAAAGAAAAGAACACCTTCGGCACGTAAAACTAACACGCCCAGAAGAAGGTGAAACAAAAGTGAAAGAAAAACTATCTCAGTGAGAACAGCACGGACAAAATAGCACAGCGAAGCTTACAGGAGGAGAGAATCCTATAACTGAAATAATAAAGCTAAGAAGCAAGTCCCTCGTAAACATAAAACAAGTTTAATATCACAAGGTTGCTTGTACCTGGCTATACCGGGCTCAGTGTAATACGGAATGACAAAGAAGCACTGGGGAAGCGGAAGAGATTAACTTAAATACCCCACAGGCAGAAGCACAGGGGAAATGAATAACGAGCAAGGGGAAGCAAAACCCTGTAACCCACGTAATCGGAAACAGGACGAGAACCACAACGGAAAAGGAAACAATAACCCATGAACCATGACACATTCCTTTGCAACTTATAAGGTGAGGTTGCTTGTTGCCTGCAAAGGTTTTTAAATGTAGTAATGGGGTTATGGTCTATATCACTTCAGTGCTGTTACTTGAATCTAATGAAGTTCACCAAATTCATATATTTTGAAATAATTCAATAGACCCTGACGAGAAACAAAGAAGTTCCCGGGGTGTTCTACCGAATATTAACTCAAAGTGAGAAATTCCTGTGGAGACCTGGGGAACTTTCCGCATTGCAAATAATAAAGGAACTAACCACTTATCCCAATTTCGACTATCCTCGTGAACAAACTTCCGAATCATCGACTTCAAAGTCCTATTGAACCGCTCAACGAGCCCATCCGTTTGGGGGTGGTACACGCTGGTTTTAATCAACTGAATGCCCAATAACGCATACAGTTCGTTTACATAAATTCCGTCCGTGACATAAATTATGTGCCCTGGTCCGTCAGAATCTCTTTCGGGATTCCGACGCGGGAGATGATTTGAAACAGTGCCTGCGCAACGTTCTTAGCTGAAATATTGCGCAGTGGAACTGCTTCGGGATACCGGGTCACATAATCCACCAGAACTAGCACAAATCGGTACCCCTGGGTGCTCCGTTCAAATGGCCCGATGAGGTCCATAGCCACTCTATCAAACGGGACCTCTATTAAGGGAAGTGACTGCAACGGTGCTTTTGGGGGCCGGGGAATTCACTAATTGACATTCCAGACAGAACGCACACCACCGACGTACGTCTGCCCAAATGCTTGGCCAATAATATCGGGCCATAATACGGTTTAGTGTTTTATTATATCCTAAGTGTCCCGCTATGGAGTTATGATGAGCCGCTTTTCCGGCGGCTTTTAGGTACCAACAGTTGGGTATTTTATTCCCCTGTTTGAGCATCCTGACACACTCGATATTTATCTCTAATAATACAGAAATACTGGTGAGAGAGAGCTGCCTCAGGTCGCACCTGTTGTCAATGCCCAAAATTAGGCGGTGCGAAAGCCAGGAGCTAACCGCAGCTTGAACTATATGAATTTTCCCTTGATAACAAATTTCGACGGGCACTACCAGATATTTGTGCACATCCCCATGCATGCACCCAAGCAAAATCCATGTTCCCTCCACCAATGCCTTGGGTCGAACCAGGCTTTGCCGAATCATGGACTGCATAGCCCCTGAATCCAACAACGCCCGGTGTTCACTCCCTTGCACCCTTGCCGGGATGCAGTACACTCGCCTTTCAAGCCCAGGCTCACTGTCACAGTAATCAGGAAAAACAATAAACCAATTACACAATTAAGAATTGCCGTGCAATGCTTTATACTTTAGCATGAATTGTTATTTAATGAGATTACCGGGAACTGGTGCCAATGTTAAACCCTTATGTGAAAGATTATTATTGTGTATATCAAAACATGTCATAATGGTAAGTCTAAATAATATTGATCCATATAGCCTATTGCTTGCTGGCACGCTTTAACTACACACACATATTTCGCCAGCTGTAAATCACTGTCTTATTGTCAGCCATCATATTAGCAATCCGCCAAGATGCAAACGCAGATGGCTTTTAAAGGGAATGGCATATGATATTTGATTGGTTTATTGCATCGTACACCCAAGACACACCTATAATTAATGAAGAGGCTAGGTTCCGCCCATTAGCATCTTGTGCCGTACTTAGCGCTCAAATAACGCGCCGTCTAACTAGCAAAAGTGGACTTGGACACGCCCTAAATGCACTTGCACCATGCGCTTAGACCAAGCGCTAAGATTGTCTGGAATGTCAAACAATGAGCCCCGTGTCACTTTTCATTCCCTTGTTAAACTTCATAAACTTCAGCTGTCGCCACTGAGAAAAATAATATTCTAGGTTGACTCGCTTTTCTTCTTCACCTCCGCCATTGCAGTAGCTAGCTGACAATGGCAACAAAGGCCTGATCCCACACCACAGGCTCTGTAGCCACACCCACCCCCCCATACAGGAAAGAGTGTCACGCCCAGAAACATCCCAAACACATCTTAAATATAATAAATACAGGCAGAGGAGAAAGGTTTTAGCAATTTCTTTTTTTCAACAGAGATTACTAGTGTATCATAGATATGACTGAGCATTTTCTAATATTTTAATGTCAAAGATCCTGCAGAGTGATATACTAATATTTGTTTACTCTTTTTTATGGGCTTCTATGTAAGATATTTTCAGCAGCAATGTCATTTTTGATAAGTGCAGATCTGTGTTCCCCAGTTGAGCACAGCTTTGCTCTTTGAGTTCCGACTTTTATTCCTTCAAGACAGGAGTATTACAGATGTTCTGGGAATTTAAAGCATTGGTTTTCCATTACTTATTCATCATGATATGAGGACTACTTCCCAAAGCTACCCCTTCTCAGATGGACACTGAGTGAAGCGTTTTAACACATAAGAAAGGTATTTTAAACTGTAAACTGAACTTGTAAACTATACCACAGACCCCAGAAGTCAGCATACAGTAACACACTTGGCTTGTATTGCAATACTTATTATTATACAGATGCAGCCGCTACACAAGTAAATTAAATGAGATGTCCTCCCAGGCTTCTTTTGCCAACATTTCAACTAATAAAGGAGAGATTTCAATAAGTTTGTTCTGTCATGTGGCAGTTTGCAGGAATTCCAGGGTAATGCACTGATAAAATGATTTTGTTTTGCACCCATTTTTTTTTTTTAAATTATGGACTATGTATTGTCCAGCAAAGCAACATTACACTGTTTTGCTTCAAAACAAGTAGTCTGGTTGTGCTTAACCCCAACTGGGATTGGACTGCTGATCTAGCTGTGTTAGACTTAGACCTCGTTTTTTGATCGTACGCCTGTTCGCTCTTAAATCATGACCACTCACAGGGGACCCAGGACCAGTCCTGGAGCCACTGTTCTGTCTGTAAATAGAAAGCACAGAGGTTGTGAGGTAATTGAATTTAAAACGGAGAAGGTTCAGGGGGCCTCTTGCACAGATGAACGCAGCACACATGGGAGTCCTATTAAAGTATTATTAAATGACCATTTAATGAGCGCTGGAGAGGTGTGGAAGTAAAAATAAATAAATACAATATGCCAAAGCCAATGTGAGACAATATTCACATAAAGGTCCAGCCCTTTTCTGTACACTTTCCTACGGAGCCCCTCAAGGCACCCTCGTGAAAAAAAAACTAATCTCAACGTGAAAATCCGTACGTTCTGCAATCCGTAGCCTACTTATGGTTTTTGAGTGAAATCGATCGGGTATAAAAAGGTGTGGGCCTACACATCTTCTAATAATTCACAAAGAAAGACAACACAAGTTTAAAAGTAGCCTACTATATGAATACATTGCATGGTGTGTCCTGATTAATTTATTAGGCTACTAGGCAATGATGACGTGAAAATACTTTCAGCGCCGCGTGTTTTGATCTATTAAAATATTAGGCTGCTTTTAAAGTTGTGTCATTTGTGAATTATTAAAAGATATATAGGCCCACACCATTTTATACAAGTGATATGGCACTCTAACCCATGGTAGGTTATATCATGAATATTGACACGTAACAACATCCCCCTAGCCTTGCCAATATTCATGATACCACAGGTTCTTGTGCAATATCGCTTTAATATTTAACCCGTTTCATCGAGTGTGAATTGTAGCCATGATACTTTCGCGTCTGACTTTCCTGCAATGAACCCTTTATTTATAGACCTAAATGGATTTAAACTGCAAATCCGATTGATTTCACTCAAAAACCGTACGTAGGCTACGGACTGCAAAACTGTACATATGGATTGCAAAACCGAGAGTACCACGATTTCCACTTTGCTAATATGATTTTTCTTTTCACCGACGGTGCTTTGAGGGGCTCCGTACTTTTCCTGAGGTCGGTGTTAAAGTAAAAATAAAATAAGCTTGAAGGTTTCACTCTTTTTTTAAAAATGAAAAACAAATCATATTATTTACAATTATTTCATGCCCCCCTAGCTTACCTGTCTGTTGTAACGGTATTGTCATTCCTGTTGTGTGGTCTATGTATGTTTTTTTAATATGTTTTAAATGTTATCTCTCTTAACCATCTGACTATGCTCTTGCATGCGAGACAAATTCCTGTAAAAGGCTAAATAAATTTAATTAATGTTTTTTAGTCGTTATTTTGTGAACTCCAGATATGGTGCTGAGTTTCAATCAGTGATTCAGATCAGATCAATAATCAGAGCAGATGAATAATTTCTTATTATGATCTGCTTTTGCGCTGATCGCGTGGGCGTTCTTTTGCCTGCGTCGCTCGTGAGACCTTCTGCGAGACCACAATCTACATAAGAATGTTACTTAGATTGGTTCCCTAGATTTAGGCCTATTTCATGGGTCACTACAAATACTTTGCACACATTGTTAGGGAGAAAACAATGGGTTTTAAGGAATGTCAAACAAACATGATGTTGGTTTATCACAATGTGAATACATACAGACGGGTGACAAATTAAAGGAAAAACCAACATAAAGTGTCTTAGTAAGATGTTGGGCCTCCACGAGCCACCAGAACAGTTTCAATGCACCTTGGCATCAATTATATCTCTAGTCTAGCATAGATTATAGTCTCTGGAATTCTACTGGAGGGATGGAAAACCATTCTTCCAAAAGATAGTCCCTCATTTGGTGTTTTGATGATGGTGGTGGAGAGCGCTGTCCAACACATCGGTCCAAAATCTTAGGTGTTCAATTGGGTTGACATTTGGTGACTGCGAAGGCCATAGCAGATGATTCACATAATTTTCATACTCATCAAACCATTCAGTGGCCTCTCATGCCCTGTGGATGGGGGCATTGTCATCCTGGAAGAGACCACTCAAATCAAATCAAATCAATATGTATTTATATAGCGCATTTCACAACTAGTTGTCACAATGCTCTTAACAGAAAAACCCAGCCTAAACCCCCACAAGAGCAAGCCAAAGACAACAGTGGCAAGTAAAAACTCCCTGGTGTAACTAGGAAGAAACCTTGGGAGGAACCAGACTCAAGGGGGGAACCCATCCTCCTCTGGTCAGCTCTTAATGACCAGCATGGTCAAAACAGCCAATGACCATGATAATATAATTTGCTGCAGCTATCAGGATAGAAATGTTTCATCATAGGATGAAGGTGATCACTCAGAATAACTTTGTATTGATTTGCAATGACCCTTTCCTCTAAGGGTACATGGGGACCCAAGCCATGCCAGGAAAATGCCCCCCACAGCATAACAGAGCCACCAGACTGTAAGGGCTTTTCTTTGAATTTGTCACCGGTCTGTATTGGTACCTAAAATGTACCTCATAAGAACATTCCCCTGATTAAGATTAAGATGTTGTACAATGGCAGTGATGGTACCCTATGTTGCAGAAACCTGCCCTCCAGAAAAAACCTGGGCCTGTTCAGATAATTTTTTTATTGTTTTATTAGCTTTGTTTGAGCAGAAGATTGTTCCAGTGAGTGGTGATTTACCCTGGAGAAATTTCCCTGGCAAATTCCCTCCCTTTGCAACCCTAGTAAGACTTATTCGAAAATTATTTATTTTTAGTTGTTCTGAACGATACACTGTTTTGATTTACTATTGTTGGGGTGGAAAGTTCATATCTATCTCTTTTGTCTGGTATACAAAGTTTTTAGATTTTGAGAGAATGCCATTTAATCAGTCAGGTGCAATTGCATAAAGGTGGCCAGGGCTCCAAAATATCAGTAATTATCAATCTTATCATTTTTTTCTAAAACATTTCCTCCCTGTCTTCTACCCCCTTCCTTTGTTCTATAGTGAAAACAACCTCAGCTTAAACAGTTTACTCAAGCTTCCTGTTTTTTATGTGAAAATCAACTTTGCAGACTTTTAAGATGCCCCATGGTTTCGGTGCTGCATTGCAGTAAGGCCCAGAGTGGCTGAGCACAGGTCCTCTTTTCACGCTCAGCCGAAGAAGACGGGGCGCTCAATCGCTTTGGCCCTCAAGAGAAACCGCTCCTTACGCTCGTCATGTGAGTTAATTGCTCCACAACCTGGCCGGGTAATTTATTTAGCATTGTATGCTGTGTTCCAGTAGAATAACTCCTGATGCTCCCCCTGAGCTTCCACCTTTGCGACATACAGTACCATCGAGACGTTTTTGCCCCACTTCTGACGGTCTGTTCATGCTTAGGCCTGGATGCCTGAGGGATAGAAGCATGCATTCGTTTGTCAGCCTAAGCTCAGTGGAGAGAGGAGAGTCAAACCGAGCCTCTAATTGTAAGCGCTTCCTTCATACATCACAGAGCCAGATTATGAATAATTCAGTATCACGATCGGACTCGTTTTGTTTAGATGTCTTCTTACGCCTGTGAAAATGGAAAAACAGAATGCAAATGCACTATAGTGTAGCCATCAAATTTGAAATGTGGTATTACGCTGTCTTATCAAAGTCAGATTGCTCACACTCTCTTCACTCTCTTCGTCAAATTGAACTCCTTTGCTTTGCTTGTCCAACCAGTCGAAGGGGAATGTGAGGATGACCTGAAAGTACAAGGCAAACCTAAGCCCTTCTATGTGATCGTTCAGTAAGTCTGTACTGTGATGCAAGCGCAGGCAGGTCCAACGAGGAAGATGATGACCAGAATGAACATGAATATGCAAATAATCTGAAGACCCATTGATAGGTCCACTCAGGGCAGCCTCACTGTGAAACTATCGAGTGAGATTCCACAATACCACACACTACAGGGGCCCTTTCACCGCAGTCCATCATTCTCCTCTGGCTACCACTGCTGCCATTTTCTCAACCCTCCATAAAGAAAAGATTCTGTCCAGTTGTCAGTTGCTGGAATGCTGGTTCCTTCAAACATGTACCCCAGATTGTGAACCATGCTTAAACTCTGCGTTCTGTATAATAAGTTTATCATTTGTACATTAGCATGAAGAATAATATGTACTCATTTGAAATGTGGTCTTGTGCAGAGTGACCTATCAGATGAACGAATCGCCCCTTTAACAAACTACAATAACGTAAGGTGTACTGTAGCTGGAGTCTGTGTTCTTTATCGACGTTTTTGCATCTTTGAATGTCTCCTGAATAACGTCTGTGAACTTGAAGCATTAAAAAGGTAACTTCTCTTAATTTTCTGTGTTTTACCTGATTAACTAGCAAGCTAAATAATACCAAACATTAGTTATGTAATTGCCTTTATTTACATTCTGTCCAGTCTCCTATAGTAATTTTCATTCACGTCATAGGTGTATTTATTTCAATGATGAGACCGTTCTATTTCGTAATATCAGTTGTTTAATTACAAAGATCACTTAAAAAGGTAAATACTCCTGCAATTTCACGTCACAGATTCTTTGAAGAAAAATCTAACTATTGAGAGTCAACATAGTGTGGTGCTGAAAAAGGTGTTTTCGACCCAGTGGCTTTTATTTTGAAATAATAAATCACTACCGAAACCCCAATTTTCCTGGGCAATAAACGAAAAGGTAAAACTCAACAAAACAAAACAAGATTACAAAGGGTAAAAAATTAAGAAGCTTGTGAGGTGGGTGGCTTGTGGAAAAAAAAAAGTCTAAAAAGCTGGTTGGGATTCCTCGCGACAGGCTGGCAGGAATTATCTGGCTCAGTTACATTCTGCAATACAAAGAACAGGAGCACCACACACAGTAGTAGCCACCCAGAGAAAATAAACGCTTCTCCCCAAAGTGCGGGAGCATACGGCCTTTATCCCTGATTTCATTGCCCTGAAGCAGCGACAGCTGTGAGTCCTCATTATTAGTTTCAGGTGCGCGGAGGAGAGTCTCCCAGCGCCGCTCTCCGAGTTCCTGCAGCTACTGTAGTGGGCTGCCGCTGTGCACGGAACTGACTTCCTAGTCTGGTGGCTGGTTTGCGATGGACATGCCTGGTGCAGGACGGGTACTGGGGAGTGGAGCCCCTTTTTCCGCCACAATAGATGAACTGATCTTTAGGTTGTCGACACGATCTTGATGCGGGTACAAACGGCAACGAGAAAATCTATCCACATGCTTCAAGTACTTAATGGAAAAATACAAGTTGCATAATTTTGTGATGTAAAGCAAACAAACACTACCACAAGGCGAAATACAAAGAGACTGAATTTGTTTATTCACCCGATTAATTTTCCCCCCAAAAAACGGTTAATTACTTTTTTCCTGAACACATGTGGTTACGTTCTTCCTTCTCTTTCCCATAAACTTATTAACACAATGCAGGTTTGGCTTGTTGTCATTTGCTTTGTCTTTGAATATAACATTTTTTATTTCTTTTGTATTACAGAATGAAAGTCATCTTAAAATAGGCTTAATGAGTCAATATCAGTCAAAATATAAATAAATAAAACTCAACAGAGAAATATTTTCTTTGCAAATCATTGGAAGTATTGCAGTCACCAGGACTCCAAAACTACAGATGCACAAAATTATTTATATGATGAAAATCACCACTGTTTTAAGCAGGGGGTGAAAATTAAAGAGTCAATGAATCTACAGAGATGTATCTCTCTCAAAAGACACTATTGATGTAAACCAAGTTACGCAGATAGTCACCCCTCTGTCTACTTCATCAAATCAACACTATGCTGTGGCAGGAGCCAAGTGAAACCAGTTCTTCTGATTCTGTCCATTGTGTTTAATCACTTGATCCTGCATATTATGTGCACTGTGCCTATATACTTCCATGGTTCTCTAACTCCATGTTTTTCCTCATAGATCTATAGCAAGATGCTGTCTTCAAACATTGTGTGCTCCAATATTATGTTAATTGTCAATTTTTCATTGGCTGATCAACTAGCGTTCTACTTTATCCAGCTTTACAATCTGAGTCTGACACGAAAATATTCTGACTTGCCAGCAATGAATCTCATCTGCAGCTCATCTAATCTGCAGCGTTAGCAAGAGCAGTTACTGCAGTAATTGTACAATTTCAGCCTTCATGTGGCACTTTTCTATATTTAGCAGCCTTGGGATAAATACGAGGCATTATAATGTAAATTGAGTGTTCATTTTAGTATTTGGTTGGTGTTCAGAACAGCAACTGTAATTCTCGCTGGACTGGCTTTTCTTATACATTTACATCAAGGCATTTCACAGATTTTCTTTTCTAGAGTGACTTACTTTTGTACAGTGTACAAGGAGGTTTAGGCAGTCCGTGGCAAGAACTGGAATGTTATTGTACATCAAGCTACTTTTCGCCTCAGAAATTGCTACAAAAACTATATGTTTTACAGAATCAGATGAGCATTTCAGAATATGTATTCAATGTCACAGTGGGTTTAATATGATGTGCTGTATATGTATGTATATTCTGTCTACCAACATGCCCTCATCATTTAGCAATTAACCCAGTCTCAGTACATAGGAGGTAGCTAAATGGCACGGCTGTCTGTGGACTGTGATTTATGTTCAAATATGAAATTGAAGACAAGGGCACAGGTCTAAAAACCAAGGATGTGCGCTCTCGAGTGCGAGGCAGAATTCTCAGACCCACCGCCGGTCACAAAAGTCGAATAATGGGCTAAAACCTACTCATACGAAATCATGTAATGATTTATTGAAGAGAGCAAGTTGGAATCTCTTCATCGCCATGTCTGACTGAAGAGGAGAAAGTGAGCACAAGCACATGCTATAATTCATCCTACATATTGCTGTACGGCCACGATAAGGCCCGGCAAAGATGGCTTTCTCGGTAGTTACAGGAAATGAAAAATCTTTCCTCACAGATGGAATAAATAAGAGATGGCGACTCATTTGTCAAAGAGACAACATGAGTGCTTCAGGTAACTGTTAAGAGATAGAGACAGACATTTTATGAGAAATTCTATGTGTGATTCATTTTGAATTGAACATTTGTTCAAAGATTAGGTTAATCGGTAAGTCCTGTTGTTCAAGTCGTCTCCCGAGAATTGTTCTCTTTAAAAATAGTATTGTGTTGTACAAAGTACAAACCTCAATTCCAAAAAAGTTGTGACAGTGTATCAAATGTAAATAAAAACAGAAAGCAATAATGTTCAAATCCTTTTTGACCTGTATTCAATTGAAAACAGTACAAAGACAAGATATTTAATATTTTAACAAATCTTTATTGTTTAACATTTAATATGTTTGTTTAGAAAGTCACAAAGCCATGGATATCACAACGACATATTTCATGAATTCTCTTAGTGACAACCGTCTGTAGCGTTCCTAGTGTTATGTTAAACAAAGCTACAGCGGGTAGTACATTACCTTGAAACGTTTTTACTCAGTAACCTAATGTTAGCTAGCTCTATAGATCATCACCTGACACTTGAGCCAAAAGGTTTGTGTGTTCGCCTGTGTGTATGCATATCTCTAGATTTAATTATGCTTCATGAATTTATGCAAGGGGTGGACAAAATATTGGAAAAAACTGTTTTTCATAAAACAGCTGCTATATCAAATCAAATCAATATTTATTTATATAGCGCATTTCACAACTAGTTGTCACTAGTTGTCACTATATGTTTGCTCCCATTTCTATATTTCCTACACTCTTTCATGACTGGCATGCCATGTATACATTTCATTATGTCTTGTTTTTTCAAAATTAACTTGATGATGAATTGGCCATTAATCATATTATCAAATAATACTAATTTGTCAATTAAATGCTGCTTTTGTGTCAGTGATAAGTGAGAACACAGAGCTACACAAAAACTGAGAGCATTTTGGTCCCGTCCTAGCCCTGCTCCTACCCTTGATCCCTGCCTGTTCCTGGACTTTGCTTTTGCTCATCCTGCATTGCCCTGTTCGCTGGACATTGGCCCCTGCCTGGAGCTGACCACGAGCCTGCCTTACCTGTATTGTTCTGTTTGCTGGACATTGGCCCTTTTCTGTAGACTATGAATAAAGCCTATTCCTTTTACTTTTGGTGTCTGCGAGTGATATCTCAACAAAAACGTTTTCAACGTACAAAAATGCTAAGTTACTCAGGCATACAAAGCGCTGTCTATAATAAAACTAACAAAGTCTAGGTCTGTCATTAAAGTATTGATATCAATATGAAGCCAAGTTCCAACAAACAATACTTGTTATCATAGCTCACACAAATTAAACAAGTTCCATTCCAAAGCAATGCTACCCAAAGTTTCTAAATTATTTAATGTAACCCGGCCCTGTGTTTTTTCATCTTACCATCTGAAGAAAATGTGGTTGTTCAAACTACGTTTCATGTGATAGTGTAAAATGCCAATCATTTATAGTGGAAATAATGTGCAATTCAGCTTTGTTACATTACAATTGTAAATTAATACAATAAAAAAGGGCTGCTCTTATATGTGTGAACAATTGTGCGCATCCAGTGCTTTGGGTGTGTGAAAAGCACATCATGGAAAAAATGCATTTTTATAATTTGCATTATTAACTTGGCATTTTTGTACATTGAAAACGTTTTTTGTTGAGATCGTCTATACTGTAAATATAATATTTTGTGAATAAGTAAACATACTAAAAGGAAAAACAGAAAAAACAGCCTCAAAGTATGATCAAAGGTAAAGCTTCAATGAATACTTGTTATATAGAAGTGGTACAGATAAGGTCTCATATAAGATACACTTTGACACTCTTTGCTTCACGGGAATGAATTGATGGGACTAACTAACAGGGATGTTTGTGAAATATAATGAGGCAGCTGTTTACTGGAGAGTGAAATTAATTAATAAATAAATAAATGAAGGTTAGAATCTAAACAATGGCTCTTACCATTTCAAATCAGCATTTCTGTTTATTTTGTCTCAGAAGCAGACTTGTAGGCTCTGTAGGCAGTAAGCAGTGATTTATATGGGATGAAACACACAGGGAATTCACCTCGGAGGAGACGGTTGTGTTGCTAACGTGAATCTCAAGATGCACAAAAAGCTTATGAGACATTAAATTTCAAGTCAGCAGCTGCCTACTTACATGGCTTGGTACACATCAAGGGAAATTTAGTTTAATCTTCTGAACAATATCATAAAATAATTAGCTACCTGAAACAACAGATGTGTTGGACTTATATTACTTCCCAAAATTGTACTTAAGCACCAGAGAAACATTTGCCCAGAAATCTATCTAGTTCCATGAGTTGAATTTCAGCATTACTGAAGTATGTGAATGTGGCAGGGTGGGCGTGGTTAGCCTCTGCTTGCAGAGAGAGGGAGAGCTGAGCGGCTCTCGGACCCGGAGCCACAGCTGTCATAAGTTAATCAGTAGCACGGGGAACCGTAATTGAATAATGGTTTAATTGTTTCTGATTGCTGTGACAGTGAGCCGGGGCTTGAAAAGGGAGAGGCGGGCGGACAATCGGGGCTGGCTGAGAACGGAGAAGGAAGCGTTCCGGAGAGCCAGAGCCGAGAGACGAAAAACTGTCAATAATTAATAAAGAAACCCACGGGGTACGCAACGAAATACTGTGTCGTCAAGTCTTTCCCGAGAGGTGGCACTCGACCTTGCCACAGTGAAGTATACCTACCTCCTGTTAAAACCAAACCCAGACACCATTTCCAAGAAATAAAGATGCAATTTCGTATGGTCTCCATTATATATGGCCTCGATGGAGTTAATCTCAAGATTTGAGCAACTGAGAGAAGCGCTGAGGTCATGAATCCACCATGTTTACTCAGCTTTATCCTCCAGCCATAGAGTAGGATATTTATTAATCTACACAGCAAAAATGTTTGTGTAAATTCAAAACTACTGGTGCACATTTAACACCATAGGGTGTATACAGTATATGAGACCACACCCAAGGGTGTTAAATGTACACCATCATTTTTGTAAAATGAAATGTGAATGTGTTAGACGACTGAAATGTCTCAGGTGGTCATGTGATCATGGCTGTTTCTTCTGAACACTAAATAGTCCTCAAGTCTTCATGATGCACATACAAAACATGTATTCAATAAACCAATCAAAATGTCCTATCCCGGGGTCTCGTGGTGGTACAACAGTAAGAGCGCCAGCTTTCAGTCGGTGCAGTTGTACTCCGAGGATCGGGGTTCGTACCCCGGTCCTGCCAGATCCGAGCATGGCCGGTGCCCTGTGGGAGTGGCTGCTCCTGGGTGGGGGGAGGGGCTCGGAGAGAATGCGCACAGAGCGGCCCTGGGCGAGTTGGAATCACGGTCAGGAGAAGAGAACGTGGCGCCCTCCTTCCTACTACCGGCTGACGGGGTTGTGTAGTGGCGATTCTCCAACGGTTGCTACATGGGGGAATAGGGGCTCAATTGGCTACCAAATTGGGAGAAAATGTCATATCCCATTCCCTTTAAAAGCATGCAGAAAGAGCATATCCTCGTTATCCTATCTGGCATCACAAGAACAGCCGCACAATGCGTAAGCAGTATAATGATGTCAGGAGACGGGGGAAATGAAAGCTCGTCACTCACCGAAGCCAACATTCGGGAACGGGAGGAGGACCACCTCTGGCCAGCGGAGGACATCGCTACCTCTACCCTGAGTGCTGAAGGGAGCAGAGACAGAGGAACCAGCAGCTCTGAGGTCGACAGGAGAGACGAGCCGACCCAGATCACAACGCGGGAACACCACCCAGCAGGAGGACCACACATTCCTGGAACTCCAGCAAGCCGGGTTCCACATGCTGGAGAGGGAATTGGGCGCGGTCAGGCGGAGTATTGGGCGCGTGAATACCCGCCTGTGCCGCATGCAGGCCTTGCTGCAGCCCCTCGAACGCATCGCAGACAATCTGGAAAGGCTCGCTGACGCAGTCGAGCGCCTCGTTCCTGCAACACCTCCTCCTCCGACCACTCGTTCTCCTCCGTCCACCCGATCCATTACGCGCACACTGCCCCCTGCTGCTCCTGGACCCTCCTGTGGCCAGCCCCATCGTGGTGCCGCCCGCCTGCGGACCCGAGGAGGAAGAAGAGCAGTCCCTTAAGTGTGCAGTGTTTGATTGTTCAGTTTATTTTTTGTTTATTTTTTTAGTTTCTTAGTTCTCTACAATGGCCTACTTTTGTTCAGTTATAGAGTAACAGGTCAAATCAGCGGGGCTTTAGTCGCTGAAAGTATGTAAACCTGCTTTAATTTAAAATATGAATGTGGCTATTGTTTACTGGTGCAATTTGAATCAATCTTTGTTTTTTGACATGTAAAAAGCCGTCATACACAGCGAATCCCCTGGACCTTATAGAAAAACATTGGTTAAAAATGCATTCATGTGCTTTACAATTTTCTAATAAATGCAATATTCGCGGAACAGTGTTGAACTTTTTTTTCAATAAAAAAACCATTCCGGTTGCTTACCAGGCTATAGATGAAGCAGCTCTTCCGCCAGCTAATCCCTCCTCTCCCGTGCTGCTACAGCTGTATCTGGGTTAACTGGCATCGGCACATGCAGTTCGGCATCACGCCTTCTGAAGTCCTGTAATGTGTCGTCCTCTATGTGTGGGAGACATCCACGGCTTTTGATAATGTTATGCAACACAGAACACGCCACTAAGAATGCTCCGACCATCTGAGGGGTATATTGTAAGGTTCCACCTGACTTATCCAAACATCTAAAGTGCATTTTCAGCACTCTATTACAATGTGCGTTCTTGTGAGTTTTCGATTTAATGACAATTCCTGCACTGTTGTAGGCATGAGGTTACTCTTATGGCAACGGGGAGTGAAGAAGGACAGCAGGCATTAGTCTCCAGCTCATCTGCCAGGAGATGGCAGATGCTTGTTACAGCCTGGCGGGATAAGCCTAATTTACGGAGGCATTCTCCTTCACTGAGGAAAAGGTATGTGGTCCTTGGTCCTGCCTCCATCGTCTCTCAATTCTTTGTCCCATCAGGTATTCCATATGGCTGTGCAAATCAAGTTTATACAAGCGAATTAACCGATATTTAACAACTGAAAGCTTCAACATGTTTTCTTCAGCTTACGTGGTCTTCAAACGATGTGGCACAAACATCTGAAACGTTTGAAAAGTTTAAGCTTTTGAGAAATCACCAAATGGTAAACTTTTGCTGGTTTGTGACAGATGGCACGAATCTGTTTAAATACTGATGTGTATTGCCATGATTTGTGAAACAATTTGACAATTGTACTGCGATTACAACTCCAAAACCAATATGACTATTATGACATCTTGTATTTATTTTATTATTGTGTATATTTTTATTATTATTATTGTTGCTGTTCTAACATAGTCTACATAATAATGTAAAAATAATATTTGACATTCATGTTATTTTTATGCATGTAGAAGAAGGGTGTACGCACGTTGTGCACATGCCTATGTAGACGCACTTAACTGCGACATGACTTTAGACCAGCTTTCTGCTGGCTCAAGATAGCAATACGCCAAAAATAATCCTGGCCACTCCTCATCTTAAGAACAACACGCCCAGTTCACTTGCAACGGGCGCAAGAATACACGGTATTTAAACGACGTGAGCGCTAGGCGTTATAATGACCATGCGCCGGGTGTAAGATAGCAAAGACACTTGCGTTTGGGTTAGCGCCGCTTAGCGCCGGGTGTAAGATAGCAAAGACACTTGCGTTTGGGTTAGCTCCGCTTAGCGCCGGGTGTAAGATAGCAAAGACGCTTGCGTTTGGGTTAGTGCCGCTTAGCGCCGGGTGTAAGATAGCAAAGACACTTGCGTTTGGGTTAGTGCCGCTTAGCGCCGGGTGTAAGATAGCAAAGACACTTGCGTTTGGGTTAGCGCCGCTTAGCGCCGGGCGTAAGATAGGGCCCCTGGTCTGAGCAGGCGGGCAGCGCAGGTGCAAATCACAGTCTATGCTGACACCAAACTTGCAGTGAGCTGCTTCATGTTCACTGACACACCCCCAACACTGCCTCTCCTCCCACTTTGACACACGATGAGTCAACAAATGACCAAAGGGGCTCAGGGGCATCAAAATCCATGACGAAAATGCCACTTCGCCAGTGCAACAGCTCGCCACACATCGTGCGCCAGCCAGGAAATAGTCTGTTGTATCATATCATAGGAAAACTATTTGAATATTTTCAAAAACTAAAATACCACTCCAAAAATTATAATGATACAGATATTTTTTCACACTGATCAAATACAAAATACCCCAAAGTAATACATATTTCAAATACATATAATTGAAATACTGCCGATGCACACACGCACACACATTTGTATAAACTATATAATAATAATAAATATAATATTAATTGATATGGCTGTACCTACCATAGCATTTTCAAAGGCAAATTAGCCTTTATTGAATTATTTCAACCATTTAAAGTGGTGTCAAGTAAAAAAGGTCTATGCAGAAGTACATCAAACACACGTTATCAAACACACTGCAGGCTTTTTGCAAAATACCTAATCCTTTGAGCTTTTTTTGGTCACAAAACAGCCTCACTACAACAAGAAAACATCAGTTTAGTACTATGAATCTGGAGCCACTGCATGTGGAAAGACAAAAAGTTTGTCACTGAAATATTGCAACAGCTAATTGACCAGCTTCCATTCTTTTTTTTAACCAATTTAGATTTTTTTTCTTCTTAATGGCTGTCTGCATTTTAGCATTGATTCCCCCCCCACCCACCCCCCCTTCAGTCATTTCCCACCTCCCATTAGTTATTTAATGACAGAGGAGGGCGGGTGGAGTGCAGCTTAATCCTTACAGGGGAGTCCCTTTTTCCGCTTTAAACGAATAGATACCGTGAGCGAGGGGTAAAGTTCAAAGACGTTATGATGCTGAGGTAAAATTATGTGCCTCCAGGTATTTCACACAGTCTCCGCTGAGAATTCCGACGAGTCGCCTCACAGACGGCAGGGGTAATATCGTTCCGCAGGTTTGAGCTGAATTCACTTGCAGAAGCCCTGCAAATCTCCGGTCCACGTCCTCATATTATTGAAAACATGCCGGTGAAAAATGTTAGCATCTACCAGCTGTCCATGTAACTGTCACGGTTTGGCAGTCCTTTCCTCCATCTCTGTGTAAGTGGTTCTTTGGAGCCATGAGCAGGCGTTCCGGCTTCACTTTTTCCACCGTCCCCATGTTTTCCCTACCTGGCGCATCTGTTCTTGGTTTCCTGTGGGCTATATAAGCAGACTGTTTCCACCTTCAGGTGCTTGTGTGCCTTTGTTTGCCACTTTCACCAGGTTACGGTACAGCCGGGAGACTGAATGGTCGTCTTTGACAGTAACTCAGGAACTTCCTAGAGTTTAGGTTAGATTCCTTTAGGTTTCTGTTCGTTTCTCTTTAGACCCAGTGTAATAAAAAGCATCCACATTAGACTCAGTGTGATGAAAAGCATCCACATTAGACCCAGTGTAATAAAAAGCATCCACATTAGACTCAGTGTAATAAAAAACATCCACATTAGACTCAGTGTAATAAAAAGCATCAACATTAGACCCAGTGTAATAAAAAACATCCACATTAGACTCAGTGTAATAAAAAACATCCACATTAGACTCAGTGTGATGAAAAGCATCCACATTAGACCCAGTGTAATAAAAAGCATCCACATTAGACTCAGTGTAATAAAAAACATCCACATTAGACTCAGTGTAATAAAAAGCATCAACATTAGACCCAGTGTAATAAAAAACATCCACATTAGACTCAGTGTAATAAAAAACATCCACATTAGACTTAGTGTAATAAAAAGCACCCACATTAGACTCAGTGTAATAAAAAGCACCCACATTAGACTCAGTGTAATAAAAAAACATCCACATTAGACTCAGTGTAATAAAAAACATCCACATTAGACTCAGTGTAATAAAAAGCATCCACATTAGACTCAGTGTAATAAAAAGCACCCACATTAGACTCAGTGTAATAAAAAACATCCACATTAGACTCAGTGTAATAAAAAGCACCCACATTAGACTCAGTGTAATAAAAAACATCCACATTAGACTCAGTGTAATAAAAAGCACCCACATTAGACTCAGTGTGATGAAAAGCATCCACATTAGACCCAGTGTAATAAAAAGCATCCACATTAGACTCAGTGTAATAAAAAACATCCACATTAGACTCAGTGTAATAAAAAGCATCAACATTAGACCCAGTGTAATAAAAAACATCCACATTAGACTCAGTGTAATAAAAAACATCCACATTAGACTCAGTATAATAAAAAGCATCCACATTAGACCCAGTGTAATAAAAAGCATCCACATTAGACTCAGTGTAATAAAAAGCATCCACAATAGACTCAGTGTAATAAAAAGCATCCACATTAGACTCAGTGTAATAAAAAGCATCCACATTAGACTCAGTGTAATAAAAAGCATCCACATTAGACTCAGTGTAATAAAAAGCATCCACATTAGACCCAGTGTAATAAAAAGCATCCACATTAGACTCACTCTAATGAAGAGGAATCAGCTGCTGAAGGGCGATCCCATTTGCGCATCGCTTCATCCTAATGGCACGCCACATGTTTTTCACACAGTGCATTATGTCTGATTGCTCTTTCATTGCTTTGTAATTGCACTGACCAGCTGGTGCTCGCTCAGCAAATGCCGCCCTGCCTCTCCCATCATCTTCAGACTGCTCCTTTTAGTCCGGCAATGCAAACTCGAATGTTGTTCTGATGGTCAATCATAACAAACACTGGTTAAGTTTTTTAAATTTTGTAATACCTAATACCATGCTGCAATGAGGTCATAACCAGCTATGTAGCAAGTTAATATCAATTGAAATAGAAGTAAAATAGAAATGGAAAAAATGCTTCAGTTACTTTTTGTTCAGAAGAATTTCTAGGGGTGCCAATAATTGTGGCACATATGGTTTTGTTACAAATTATTTCTTGATTTTTTTTTCTCAGAATAAATGTACTTCAATTAAAGGTTTAAATGTTTTTATTTTTTCAGTGTGAGATTAAGCTAATTCACCAAAAGGTGCATTTTTTTAATAACCCTTTGTACTCATCTTAACCAGGGGGGCCAATAATTGTGGAGGGTACTGTAAATATACATTTAAGAATGCATTTTCAAAAAATGATGTGCATACAATTCTAGGTAGGTATTCATATGGCATATTTGATTGAATGGTATTTGATTGAAATGGTTACAGTCATTTGTCATAGAATTTTACAGCCATTTGTTAAATTGGCTTATTAGTCGAATATTAAAAATCAGATATTAGACAATTAGCTACTGCTGTGAAAACCCACATAACCCTCAATTAGTATTTCCTTTGAACAGAACACTATTTTTGCAATGATCATTTTCCACATAAATACATGCATGCATTCAGCCCGAAAGACACTGTCCTGCAAGTAAGATATTCTGAAGGGACTCTGTTCATATTCACTGCACAGCGGTTTATTTAACTGTAAGTTGACTTTTCAAACAACAGTTAGCAACTGCTATTGTGTGTCAGAAATGAGTCATTTGGTTTATTTATAATTTCCTTTAGATTGTGAATTTGCTCCAGAAATTGCATGTTTTAGATTGAATTATTAAATAAATGTATTGGGTGACATGCAGTCCTGGTCCATTATTGTCATTATGGCGTATGCTTAATTACAATTGAGTCGTTTTTCCACAGGACATAACTCAATACTCTGAAAGGAAATGGCATTTAAATGGCCAGCCAAAAATGTGGTATTGTTCTCATTGACGCCTGCAGTGCTATATTCAAGGACTGAATGAACGACATTCGTCATCTCCACAATCCTTTTTGAAAAGGCGAGGATTTTAAATAACTCATTTCCTTCTTTCACAATTAACCCCCTCCCCTATTAAATATGAGAATCTCTCTGTGCCACTTCTAATGTGCTTTCAATTTATTGGTCTCAGTCATTAAGATTTTAAACATCATATTTAAACATTGTATTAAACCAAACAAGTAGCTGGGTGCACTCTTCTTGTATTTCTCCTCATGACAGGCCCCTAGGTAAAAGCAAATACAATTAAACATGTCTACTTGAGGATGAAATTAAGGAATTCATCTTGATGAGGTACTGCATTCATAAACATTGCTCACTCAGAGTCATAGGAATCTGTCACAGTGGTATTTCCTGCCGCAGTCAGCCTTGCTGGCAAGCACAAGTGGAGAGTATTCATTTATCCTTGAAGTCCTTGACCCCATGACAGTTTACCTCATATTAATGCCACAACGGCTTGGTCATAGTTGATTCAAAAATAATTATTTTACAAGTAATTCACAAGAGACGTCCCACTGGGTTTGTGCAACTGGGAGAATTATTGTAACAATTCCAAGGTTTTCCCATTTGTGTGAAAGATATTTCACCCAGGGCTGGTTGCTGTGATCAATCCCTTTGACCTTGCGTTTGACCCAAATTAAAAGCTTGAAGCAGATATGTGCTAGTTGCCTAACTTGTAACACACTAATGTTTTGCCTTGTCTATGTAAATGTTGTTTAGGGCCCAATAAGATTCAGTTTTTATGGAATCGTTGAATTGACCTTCAAAAATGGAATATAGGTTTTTGCACAGAATTTTGTCATTTCTGTGTGTTTTTTTTTGGTTAGACGGTATCCAACCCACTGTGCTTGTGCTTAAAATCTATTAATAAGCAGGGGGTGGGAATAAACATCTGATTGGCAGCTTGCTAAACTCATAAATTGCCCTAAAAAAGGATTCTACCATTAAGCCCATCGTCATTCCCTGCTGTAGACATGGTGTCCCCACCACCCGGAATACGTGTATCCACCAAACATCAAGCAAAGGCATTTAAGGGAAGATCATTACATACACGGCAAACGGGTATTTTGTGAGAATTCAATGCCCTGCCACAAATTACATCCAAGCTAATTAGCAGTAGAGAGATACATTTGTTTGACAAAGTGCAAATCTCACCTCTGTGTATTTTAGCCATCCGCTGTCCATTCAGTAGCTGAAATATTTCCACCTCAGTTTGGTTGTGAAGTTGGCTTAGTTTAGTGATCATTTTGTACAGCATAAAACTACAAAACCTGCAGCCAGTAAGAGGTCAGAAAATGATAGGGCACTTTCAAAGTCCAACACTGTAGTTTTTTTCTGTTGAGATATTCTTTCTAGGGATAATTTGAAGGTTATTACTTTGTAAGCTGCCATTGCTGATCATACAATGCTGATCAAAACAGTCCTTCTGGGAAAAAAAATACTTTCATGTTAAAGGAGTGTATCCTTGAGTGAAAACAGCCCAGTCAACATTCCTCTTGGAATGTATTAGCAATGCATCAGCGTCACCCCATCCCCCATACAGAAGCATCAGCTCAGTTCTTTCCACTGACCATACTATGTTGTTGAACCCAGCCTCATTAAACGGCCTCCATAAAAAGAGATAAGCTGAGCGGGGGAGATGGACAATTTTATACACTGGGGGGCATATAAAAAAAAAGGTTTAGCTATGTCGCCTCAGTGTACTACAACACAATGGGCAGGAGAGTTATTCAAGTACAGACAGCCTGTGAAGTTCAGTAATGAAGACCTGTGCTGAATTATCTAATGGCTACATTTAGGAGAACCTGGCGTGGACCATAAGAGTTCGAATGTAAGGTGTTAGGGCTTGTGGTGCTGAAATTGATCTCTCCTTCATTCTGTTCTACAAACAAGCAGATATTAGATGGATTGCATGGCTATTACCAATATGCTCTACCTCTTAAATGATAGATGTTGCCTTCACTTGCAGGCCCTAAGTGTACCGATTTGGGCCAGAATGATTCTTCATAATTTACAAGTCATCCAGTGGAGCAGAGGCAACATGACGCATGCACAGTAAAATTGCCAAGGGTTGCCATGGTAATTCCTTGTATTTTGCTGTCCTTCATCACGTGTTTGTAATACATAACCACGATAGTCAGTACCCTTCGGGCACTCAGATTTTCTTCAGATCAGTTCACCCTTGGTTGACTGTGTTGTTTGTTTTACAATGCAGTAGAAAAAATAAATCCTTTTTTTTTTTTAAGGATTCAAGGACATGCTGGACGTCCATCTTCCTTTTTGAGATGAGACGGGACATTGATGGGAAAAAGACATCCGCCCCAGTTCATCAGCTGAAGAGGATGGGAGCAGTTGCTAAAGAATGAGCAGCCACTGCAGGGGTTGTCTGGTCAAAATTAATACAGTATGTGTGCTGTCTTGGTAATACTCCCATTTAATGAAATACAGCAGGACTGTATTAAATGATAAAGGAGATATTCAAAGGGTGTGTGTAACTGCCTGAAAGCCTTGTGGACTATGGCAGAAATCAGGAACTTGATCATTGGAGTTAAGAACAGAGTGGGAATGGCCGTTAGTTTTTTTATGAATAGGTCTTAATACATTGTATTTGTATTTTTTAAAATATATCCCTGACAACTCTTTAAAGTAGGTAGAAATTAAATAAGGCACTTTTGAGGGGTTTCTGAGTTTGCTAAAGTTTAAAATTGTACTTGAAAAAAGAAAACAAGAATGTACCAAATGAATGTCTTATGTGTGTGCAAAATATTAAATATCTACTCAATTCTTATTGGTAAATGAAGCAAATGTGAGTTCAGGTGGCACAGTTACTATGGTTACTTACAGGCAAGTGACTCAAGAGGTACATCTAGCACTCCCAAATTGGTGATTGGTGATTTTTTTGGGCCTTTTGTGCCACTGGACATTAGTTTTTGACCCTAGCCACATTCAGTCCAGCCTGACACAGATGTGACAGGGATGCCACAATTCTGGGTTTTCACCATGCTGAGAAGCAGGTCATCCCGAGCAAGGAGACAGGAAAAGATGTATTGCAATATCCCATTGAAATGATTTATATTCTGGCAGGCTAATCTGCTCTTCTCATATGAATGACTACCACTGGTTGTAAGAAAACTTGGACAGCTCTGCTCACTCCTCTGCTGCAATCTCCGTTCTCAATCTGAAGCCGAACAAATGGCATGTTTTTCTATTTGGACAGGAAAATAGAAACCCTGTGCAGGATTTGTGACAGTCTCTGTCCTGTTTCTTGTGGATCTTCAACTTCCTTCAACTAAACTCTCATCCGTACAGATGGACAGTGCCAATGAGAACACCATGGAAGTTAAACTAAGATTCTAAGAAACTATTGTTAGCAGTTAGGGTATATAGCTTTTATATTCCGGCCTTTCATAGAGAGAGCATAATTGGATAGGCAAACCTGCTCATAGTCCACTCATAGTCCACTCAATAGTACTTTGTTATCAAGAGGCCTGGTCTGGTTGACCTGACCAAGGATCTCCCTTCTCTCTCCCTCTCCACTCCACAGGCACAAAAGAGGCAATTAAGTCAAGCTGAGGCATAAATCTTAAAGCGGTCATGGTGTCTGGTCTTCTGTTGAGGAGATCACCAGAACACAAAGCTCTTCATGGGGTCAGGGCCCAGCATGGCCACATGGTTTCCTTTTCCAATTTAAGTTTGAATTCCAATCTGTTACATTCAACTGAAATCATCAATTGAAAGTCTTAACTTAATGTCAATGTAGATATGGAGAGCCAAACAGTTCAAAAGCCGATGCAAACTAGACACCGTATATCCAGTTGCTCTGCGCTACCCAGTTGCTAAGCGAGACATATCCAGCGAACAAGACACCACCTATCCAATCATCCTGCGCCACCCGGTGGACATCTCGACATATCCAGTTAGGTAGCGCACACTATCCAACTGGGTAGCTGTGTGCTATCCAATTGGGTTGTGCGGGATGTCCGGCTGGGTAGCGCGAGATGTCGAATTGGGTAGTGCTGCGCTATCCAGCTGGATATCGCGCTAGAATTACTGGATTGGTGGTGTCTTGTTTGGCCATGTTTATGAATTGTTAAAGGAACAAAGACTGAGATAATAATCAAAAAAATGTGTCTCATCTACAAACCCCAATTCTAAACAAGTTGGGACAGTATGTAAAATGCACATAAAAGCAGAAAGCACTGATTTGTAAATTATTTTTTACATATGTTTAATGTATCACCTTATCAACCTGAAAATAATATATCAAGTCTTTTGATAGCCTTTTATACCCAGTCATGATAGCATCACCTGTTTACCTGTGGAATGTTCCAAACAGGTGTTTTTTCCTTCCCCTGTCCCAACTTTTTGGGAATGTGTTGCAGGCATGTCATGGATCATGCCTTCCTTCCCTTATCTCCGTGTTCTTTTTATTCTTTTTGTCATTTACCGGTAATCTATCGGATTTTCCTGTGTTCCGCTACGGGTTTTGCTTTCGCCTCGGTGATTAGTGAGTTCACCTGTCATTTATTTCTGCTCACGATTTATACCCCGCTTCCTGCCTCTCTTGTTGCTTCCATGTTATTTCACGTAACATTCGAGCCGGTAAAAAAGGTATAGGAAGTTGTGCTGCTATCGACCGCTTTGCTTATCAACGCAAGACTTGTTAGCAGTACAATTTATAAAGAAAGCAAGTTCTCTTTACGCTCTTATTTCAGAGCAGAGGTTTTTTCGTTTCTTTTGTTTTCCACTCATACCTACGAGTGCTCTTACCCAAAGTCTTTGGGGTCTTTTGAGTTCTCTTTTCTTTCTTTTGTTTCACTCCACAAACAGCGTTACTGCTTATTTCTTTGTTTTGCTCGGATATCGAGTTACTCGTTTTTATCGCGAGGTTATTTGTGTTCTCTTTATTTTCTCCTATTCCACTACGGATTATTTTCCGTCTCAGTGGTGTTCTTTGGAACACTTTAAGATTCCGCAGCTATCGCATCTGGACCTCCAATATTTCCTCCGTGTCTCTGACATAGAGACACAGTTGTCTCGTATCGTCTTCGCAGTTTGCATTAGCAAGTAGCAGGTATGTCAATGGCGAGTCAGTGAACAGGTTAGTGGAGGTGAGGACTTGTCACTCCTGAGTAAGTAAAAATAATTGTTTGTTTCGAATGATTCGTTCAAACTCGCACATCACTATCTCCTATTATTCCATCAGTACTCTCAACTGTTCCTCATGGAACCCGCCCCCTGCCCTGAGCTCATTAACTTGTGAGTGAGAGTACTGAGCAAGCCCCCAGAACAGCGCCGGGCATTGAAGCCAATTTTATTTAGTAAAAAGTTAGTAAAAAGAGTCAAACCTCCCATCACTAATAGGAGAGCATGCCGAATGTAAGCAGAGGGGGAGAGTAAGACTAAATGATAATGACAACCGAAAACCGAAAGGTTGCAGGTTCGATTCCCAGGTAGGACACTGCCGTTGTACCCTTGAGCAAGGTACTTAACCTGAATTGCTTCAGTATATATCCAGCTGTATGAATGGATAAATGTAAGAAGTTGTGTAAGTCGCTCTGGATAAGAGCATCTGCTAAATGCCTATAATGTAATGTAATGTAATGTAATGAGGAGAAAACGAGGAACGAAACGGGGAACCACGCCCAGCCTGCACAACTAGACAGACAGGGTGAACAGAAAAACACGACATGGAACTAGAAGAACGGGAAAACAGAAGAAATGAAAGGAAGGTGGACTGGATGGAAACGGCAGATCTTAGTTTTAACGCACTTTGCTGAGGCAACCACTGAGGTTCTTCGCCTCAATGTTATGCGTTAAAACCGTGTAATCCACACCTCATCGTGGATTATTGCTTACTTAATCTAGTCCCACCCCTCAATTCCCATAGAGGTCCATTCAAATGCAGAGAGATTATAGTATCGCTATAATCGATAGGTGTCTAAAGTATATCAGTGGAGAAAGAGGGACAGAGAAAATAGAGGAATGGGTTACTGTGATATGAGGGGGGAGGGGTTTCATTGATACCGTTTGATTTAAAAGACATTTTATTTAGTTGGAAAATAAGATTAAATGCTGTTTCCTTGTTTGCTTTTTTATTCTTAGTCACACTTTTATGTGCTTTTGTCTAAATAATTGTCATTAGCCTATATGACAGGAATAACTTGTGCGTCTAGAGGAGCCATGCCCAACCCTGTATATAGGCTATATATTTTGTTTGACATTGCCAACTACCTTTTTATGTAAATTTTGGGTAAAATCTCAAGGCAAATCCCAACTGAACTGACTTGATGGTAGAAGGGTTCGGGTTAGGCATTGATACCATTTGAGTAAAAATAGTCTGAAACATTCATTGGTTCTTAAGGTAGTTGAACCTTTGCTTTTAGATTAGACATTGAATACTTGCTGTAATTTAATAAATGTCTTAATTCTAATCTGATTGTGAGTTGTCCATTTTCATAAAGGTTGATCCGAAAGGTTGCTCTGCCTATCAACAAATTTGGTGATGAATTGATAATTCATATTTTTGATAATAATGAACTATTTAAATCAACTAACTATATTTTTAGTGTTGGATAAGTGAGGAGTTATGTCACTCGTGATGTCACTCGTTGATGTCACTCGTGTTCTGTATTCAGAGTGCCGAACATTAAAGCATTGGCTGTTAAAACGGCTGGATTCGGAAATTGTCACATTTTACTCTTCACTTCCCCGACACAGTAGAAACAGCAGTGGACACATGCGTTTACATGACCTTCATTTCACATATTGCAGACTTGTCACTGGGGGGTAATGAGACCATGGACAAGTATCACGTTTACAGTCGTAACGCCGTTTCTGTTGCTGCAATTCACATGGGAGGATGTGGTTTGCAGAAACACTTGTGTGCACATGGAGCAGCCTCTTCAAAAAAGTGGCTGTAATATTAAAGCCGTTTCCAGCCAAAGAACAGTATTCTGCAAGCGCTCATAAAAATCAACGTACATTAACAGCATTCATTTTGTAAATTTAAATGTATATTTATAAATTATATTTATACAATGAGTGTTTTGGGATTTGTTGAATAGGTGGATTCTGTGCATCACTGTTTGCAGGACAGTAAAACTGAGCATGGGGGTGTCATTTTTGCAAGTTTAAAGTGAAGGAAAGTGAATATGCAGTTATTAAGTAGGGCAGCCTTACATTTAATGCTACATACTCCCAGATCCACTTTCCCCATGCTTCCCCAAGCAGCTGCCTGCGTGCAGGTCAGACAGTGGCTGTGTGCAGGCGTGGCTCGTTCCTGCCCGTGCTGAAGAGAGCAGGGATGACCGTGCCACCTGCACGGGCCCTCCTCTGGAGCCGCAGCCTCTCTTTGGATCAGTGCTCCGTTCCTATTGTGCACTGCACCCTCGAGCCATGTGGATGGGAATGCAAACATGCTTTTGAGAGAAATAAAACAGCAGTTCACAAGCGATGCTGACTCAACATCTGAGGGTCTTGCTGCCACAGACAGATGGACAGGAAAGCGAAATTAAATAGTGGCACACACTTCAGTAGCAAAACAACTGAAGGGAAGACATGCTATAACATGAAAATCAACAGTTTGTTTAGCTGACTCTTACCAAGGCCCATTTCAGTCCAACCCACGGTCAATATTGTTATTTAGCATATGCTTACAGGGACACACTAAACAGAGTTGTATGTTTCATGTAATATTTATTTCAGTTAAAAATCAGTTATCTACAATCTGCTCTGTGCCTTAATCACTCCCAATAACTCCATTAATCACTTTGCTACCCAAACAAATTGTCCACATAATACCTGCTTTAAGCACCGTTCATTTCTCCAGACACTTGGTTATTTGCTTATTGTTTAATAGTCTATTTCATTGGAAGATTCCAGAGATTCAAAATAAGTTATATGTGTTGATTTGTAGAGAGAATGGCATTTTTTTTCTATTTTGTGAACACACAACCAAAAATCCCGATTATAATTAAAGAAGCTGAATAAATTGTCTTGGTATGATTATTCTGTGATCTGACAAAGTGTAAGAAATGGATAGTGTGCCACCTAGTGTACATTTACATTTTAGTCATTGAGCACTTATCCAGAGCAACTTACTCAGCTTTCATTCATTTAATTTAATGTATACATGTATACATATTAATTTAATGTATACATGTATACATGTATACATGTAATGTATACAGCTGGATATTGAAGCAGACTGGGAGTAATTCTGAC
The DNA here is from genome assembly GCA_022702515.1 of Ilyophis sp. 1 JC-2022. NCBI lineage: Eukaryota > Metazoa > Chordata > Actinopteri > Anguilliformes > Synaphobranchidae > Ilyophis > Ilyophis sp. 1 JC-2022. The sequence goes on from CM040401.1 coordinate 3,610,038, forward strand.
TCTTGAAAAACAAATTCCAAGGGTTACCTTACAGAAGAGACCGGGATTAATCTGTAGTCAAAGGGGATCAAGAACATTTTATTTTTGAGCTTGTGTTGAAAAAAGAGAAGGGGTTAACATCCATGTGACCAGTAGCCTAACAAACCAGATGCAATGTTTCTGACCAGATAAGGATGGTAGTCACCTTCTGTATGTTGAAGCATATTGGATATTACTTATTTAGAAAAATATAGCCTTTGAGCTTTAGTGGTGGTGACTATATTTCAAATTATATATTTGAAATATGAAATGGAGGCCATGTATTATTAATGCCTTTTATATATGAGGCTTATACATTTTCAAAAAGGTAATGTCACTTTAAAGGGGCTATGTAATGGAGATAGAAAGTGGACATTCTAAGCAGTTATGGAAAATGAATTGAAATTATAGACTGTGGCAGTGACTAGCACAAGATACATGTTCTTCTTTACCTCACAGGATATTTCCAAATGGAATAAGTGGGAACCAATGAGAGACCTAAAGAGAAGCATTAGTCAACATCTTGTTTCTTACCAAAAGGTAAGTAGCCTGAGAGGGGACCTGGTTGAACGTGCACAAACTGTAACCGAGCCTATCCATCATCAGGATGACTGATCAACTGGTATAAAGGCCCCAATGGTTCACTGTCACCGTGCCAGCTTTACAGGTGTGTGTGACTGAATGCATAGAAATATACCACAATCTGTCACATACACCCTAGGTCTTAGCGGACATGCTGACACATTCAGACATCAAACCATTTGTGTGGGCTGGTATGGCCACCAGGATGGCCATCTAATCTATATCCAAGGCTCACATATGAATGTTTCGGGATTCCTCAGGTTGACACTGGGGTTCATCGAGGAACATGAATGATCTGGTTTTTGTTAGTTTTTGAATTGTTCTCCAACTGCTCAATCGCTCCTGTGAAAGTTTTGCCACAGTTTAAACCTGAAGAACCCGTTACATTTTGAACATGTCATTTTTAGAATGGTCGCTAAAGTTTGTAAATGTCCTGCATTGACAATAAAATTGTCTTGTGAAGTTCTGGAAGGGAATACAATGCATCCATGGCACATTTATTACATTACCCAATGTGTGCTCTGAGTCTAGAGGACATACATTATTTTCACAGAAACCTGCAAAGGGGCCTGCAATTTATTTATTGTTTTGGGGGAAATGGTCATGACATTTACACTATAGATCAACAGCGGATTATTTGTTTCTTCAAGATAAAATCTTTTTCATCTTCATGCAAATGTCAACCAGATTTAGGGCTCTGTTTCTCTCAAATCTCAAATCTAGCTGAACAAATGTAGACTACTCACTGGAAGCTACAACACTGTAAATAGTTGGCACAGTCCTAATTATGATTATGTATACTCTGCAGTTCAATAAATTGTGTTGTATCGTTGTATCGATCGTTGGTGTTTATGAATAAAGACAACTTTGGTGAAAGGATTAACTCATATTTGTAATTTTGTTTGTTCACACATGACTTTGTCCAAATGCATGACTGAATGCTTGATTAGTCAAAACGTATGAGTATAATCATTCATTAACAGTTGTTTATTTGGTCATTTAAATATACAAAGAAGCAATGTCTGCATGGGGTATTTCAGTATATGGACTTCATTATAATATCGTACCTAACAAAGACACATTTGTCTATATAGCCAAAAATAATCTCCCATTGACAAAGCCCATGTGCTGTGCCCCGGAAAGTAGAGCCCTAATACATAGAATTACAGGAAGATTATAACAAATTACAACACTTATGGTGTCAAATTGGTAATAATCTTAAATTAAACATCTAGAAGAGGCCATAACATTCCATACCCACCGCAAGTAATGAGAATCAGCCAGTTATGAGCTTGTATAAAGGTACAAGGTTCTGCAGAAGCACAGTTATGAGCTTGTATAAAGGTACAAGGTTCTGTAGAAGCACAGTTATGAGCTTGTATAAAGGTACAAGGTTCTGCAGAAGCACAGTTATGAGCTTGTATAAAGGTACAAGGTTCTGCAGAAGCACAGTTATGAGCTTGTATAAAGGTACAAGGTTCTGCAGAAGCACAGTTATGAGCTTGTATAAAGGTACAAGGTTCTGCAGAAGCACAGTTATGAGCTTGTATAAAGGTACAAGGTTCTGCAGAAGCACAGTTATGAGCTTGTATAAAGGTACAAGGTTCTGCAGAAGCACAGTTATGAGCTTGTATAAAGGTACAAGGTTCTGCAGAAGCACAGTTATGAGCTTGTATAAAGGTACAAGGTTCTGCAGAAGCACAGTTATGAGCTTGTATAAAGGTACAAGGTTCTGCAGAAGCACAGTTATGAGCTTGTATAAAGGTACAAGGTTCTGCAGAAGCACAGTTATGAGCTTGTATAAAGGTACAAGGTTCTGCAGAAGCACAGTTATGAGCTTGTATAAAGGTACAAGGTTCTGCAGAAGCACAGTTATGAGCTTGTATAAAGGTACAAGGTTCTGCAGAAGCACAGTTATGAGCTTGTATAAAGGTACAAGGTTCTGCAGAAGCAGTTATGAGCTTGTATAAAGGTACAAGGTTCTGCAGAAGCACAGTTATGAGCTTGTATAAAGGTACAAGGTTCTGCAGAAGCACAGTTATGAGCTTGTATAAAGGTACAAGGTTCTGCAGAAGCACAGTTATGAGCTTGTATAAAGGTACAAGGTTCTGCAGAAGCACAGTTATGAGCTTGTATAAAGGTACAAGGTTCTGCAGAAGCACAGTTATGAGCTTGTATAAAGGTACAAGGTTCTGCAGAAGCACAGTTATGAGCTTGTATAAAGGTACAAGGTTCTGCAGAAGCACAGTTATGAGCTTGTATAAAGGTACAAGGTTCTGCAGAAGCACAGTTATGAGCTTGTATAAAGGTACAAGGTTCTGCAGAAGCACAGTTATGAGCTTGTATAAAGGTACAAGGTTCTGCAGAAGCACAGTTATGAGCTTGTATAAAGGTACAAGGTTCTGCAGAAGCACAGTTATGAGCTTGTATAAAGGTACAAGGTTCTGCAGAAGCACAGTTATGAGCTTGTATAAAGGTACAAGGTTCTGCAGAAGCACAGTTATGAGCTTGTATAAAGGTACAAGGTTCTGCAGAAGCACAGTTATGAGCTTGTATAAAGGTACAAGGTTCTGCAGAAGCACAGTTATGAGCTTGTATAAAGGTACAAGGTTCTGCAGAAGCACAGTTATGAGCTTGTATAAAGGTACAAGGTTCTGCAGAAGCACAGTTATGAGCTTGTATAAAGGTACAAGGTTCTGCAGAAGCACAGTTATGAGCTTGTATAAAGGTACAAGGTTCTGCAGAAGCACAGTTATGAGCTTGTATAAAGGTACAAGGTTCTGCAGAAGCACAGTTATGAGCTTGTATAAAGGTACAAGGTTCTGCAGAAGCACAGTTATGAGCTTGTATAAAGGTACAAGGTTCTGCAGAAGCACAGTTATGAGCTTGTATAAAGGTACAAGGTTCTGCAGAAGCACAGTTATGAGCTTGTATAAAGGTACAAGGTTCTGCAGAAGCACAGTTATGAGCTTGTATAAAGATACAAGGTTCTGCAGAAGCACAGTTATGAGCTTGTATAAAGGTACAAGGTTCTGCAGAAGCACAGTTATGAGCTTGTATAAAGATACAAGGTTCTGCAGAAGCACAGTTATGAGCTTGTATAAAGGTACAAGGTTCTGCAGAAGCACAGCTATGAGCTTGTATAAAGGTACAAGGTTCTGCAGAAGCACAGTTATGAGCTTGTATAAAGGTACAAGGTTTTGCAGAAGCACAGTTATGAGCTTGTATAAAGGTACAAGGTTCCACAAGCTGTTCTCTTTCTCATAATACAGACTGCAACCCAGACTCCCTTGATAGAGCTTTGCAAAGCCAATCTGCCATCCAGTCCAAGATATTTTCATTTTGGACATAAAAAAAAGTACACTATTTGCGGCATACATCTTCAAAATGCCAGCAACACTGACATGTCTAGAGTTGACATTCATTTATTTATTTATGTATTTATAAGACAGTTAAATCCCTCATGTTTGAAATGGAAATGCTGTCATATTTGTATTGATATTTATCAGGGTTTTTAATAAACGGTGAGTGCTGTATGGTTATGTACGTTTGTTCAAATTAAACATTTCTGACAAGCTGTCAGTGCAGCATGTCTCATTTATGAATGCTATACCTTTGAAAAGCTAATACTTGCTTTCATTTTCACTGAAGAATACATATTAGTCAATCATGTTTATTAAATATAGTGCTCTGACCAAAGACATTGACACAAAACACTACACAGAGTAGGCTTTGCTGAAGCAATGATAAAAAAGCAATTATACACTGACAGTGGATGAAAGCATGTCTTATAAAAAAGCATGTAGTATAAAAAACCAATTATGTTCATTTTTGGAGAAAGAAAGCAGCACCTAACACAATAGATAGACTTTGGTGTTATCTTGCTCTCCCCTCAACTCTAATTACTATTCAAATTGAAGCAGTTAGCATTGAACCAAATGTTTATTTGTTATATTTGTTTTTTTGTTTATAGAGAGCAATATATATTATATAAGTTAGATAGCAATATCACTCATCCCTTCTTTTTGTCACTGTATTCTCAGAAAAGGCAAAACATTGAGGGCAAAAAATGTTATTTTACCAAAGATCTGTATACGAGGTACAATTCTGTTTTGTCCAATTATAGAAACAAATATAATTGCTGTCATCCAGTGTATTATTGTTCAAATGTGGATAACTCAAATGAGCAAATGAGAATGTGAGAAAATGACGAATTGTGTCAAAACACAATTGGTAAGATTTGAAGATTGTAAGTAGGTATGCTGTTTGGATCCAAACCTTCCGATCTCCAATCTAACTAGTGGCTTCATCCATTCATCCATTTATTAAGCCAGTCATGATATATCTTGGAAAGAGAGATCTTAACTATTCAAAATATGTTGGAACATAGCATGCTGCAGTGGAATATAAATAAAATAAAATAAAAACAAGTTGATTTTGAACTAGGCTGTTTGGTGGTATTTTCAATTAAATCTATACATTTTACAGTTTTAATTTTACAGGAGGCGAGTCCCAATTTGTTTCTCATAAAGAACTCATAGATTAAACTCTATGACGGCCACTAAAAATTTAATTTCACTGCAGGTCTGAATGTGTAGGGAAACCAAGTGTCATCCCTACAAATCTGACCCACCAGGGCAGTGTTAAGCTGCAGTTATTAAACAGAGACAGGAGGAAGAGGACAATATCACTTTGATGTGTCTTCTTGCATTAACGTTACTGAGCTCCATCTCAGCCAGATTGGTGTAGACCTTTAAAACACTCATTCCTATCTTACGGAGCCATAGCTTCTTCTCTGCAATCAAACCGAACCTTCCAATTAATGCTATAGCTGCCCTTTAAACAGCCTGTTCCAAAAGAGGACCTGCAGACAGGAAAACGTTTGAAACTCAAAATAATTACATAGTCCAGGCACTAGACACTACAAAATTATGAAATAGTGATTTAAAAACAGTTTAATATTTTGTATAAAATGTAATAACAGACATTGATAACATTTTAATATTCAGATAATAGTTAAATAGCAGTTTAACTTTACAGTTTGTTTTCTTGTAAATTGTAAGCCTGATGTATGCCATGGTCAATTAAACTGCCAGTTTACTGGATGACCAGATTAAAATTCCAAAATGGGAATGTTCTGGGGACCCCAGAGAACACCAAATTATTTGTAAGTGGGAGACAAATTCAGTCAATGAGACAGAGTGTTCTTCTGCTTGGTCCAGAGGGATGATGTATGGCATGGCATGTGTTCAGATGAATTCCAAGGACCGGAGCTTGTTCTCAAGAAACGATTTTTGCTCTTGTAAGACAACACTCTGAAAGTATGACTCTTAACATTGTGTTAGGGGATTTTAAAAGAAATACAGTTGAGGGCATTTGCATATTTACTCAGTGTTTTTAATTCCCCAATATACAAAGGACATGACAATCTTGGATGAGATTTCAGTTGGAAGCGTCTAAAAATGCACCACAGTCTTAGAGAATAGAAGAGAATACAATTGTTATTTGGACTGGGGGATTTTCTCTTTTATATTGAATGTTTAGATTCTTATTTTCATTTTGGATACCTTCTCTTGGGCTTGCTATCATGTTGCAGGCTTAATTCCCACATTGTGTTCTGCAACTGTAACTGTATATTTTAGCAAGCTATTTATTTCATCAGTAAATAACTGTATAAATTCTAATGTAAGCTATGTATAACATACTATATGCTGTTACCACCTAGTCACCTGGGCATCATCGAGCCAAAAGGTAGCACTACAAATGAAAACCAATAATGAATTGGAAAGAAATAACAACAGAACTTAAAAGGGGGTAAATTGCAGCCACAGCTACTTGGAACCACAGCTGTGTGAACACTGTTTTTAACATTGCATTGCTGCTCTGGGGTAGAGCACAGACAACAAGTTACCTTTAACAGTGTTACAACTGAACACAACATTCTCCCCTGTACTGCTGAGAGGACCAGATTTTGTACTGCTAACGTGAAACAGGTTCCCCTCAAGACTACACAAAGAATAATTAGATTTGAACTGTGAATAAATTAATTTCCCTTGCCAGGTGTTGCCAGGGAATAAGATGAGCAAACAGGAATTGTTGAGACACGGTTCTGTTCATTTGTGTCATTCTGATACCAAGTAATGTATTTACAAAAAAAAAAAAAATGGTTTTCAGTTATTCAGGAGGTCAATTCTATTTTAGAAATGTAAATGGGTGACTTCAGTTATCTCTATTTACAGTGCTGTTAGAGTAGAGGCAGACCACTTTTACATTGACTTTACTTTCTGTACAAGGCATGTCTACAAGACTATCAGCGGGGTTCTGTGGTGTGGTGTTCCTGAAATTAGACAGGCATGCATGTGTAGAGGCGATGCCTGTTGCCTTAAAGCGATTTTAGTTTGATGATTAAAAAGGAAGATTCATCTCTGCATAGGGGTCTGACATGTAACGGGCTCAACGTGCAAAAACAAGCACGCGCAGTGCGATATCTAACCTCTAACACTACCCTGTTGAGCACTGCCACTCAAATCTCCACTGTACAAAGTCTACAAAACCCCCCAGGAAGCATCGTTAATGCCCTCCAGAAAGGGTGTTAGTTCACATTTTGTTATGATGACCCCCTTCCTGGGAACACACAACCTGCTGATGGGAGACAGCGGCTTTGTGTTCCTCTGAGGGGATTTAGGAAAAAGTGCTGATTTGACATGGGGTGTCCCGCAATG